>OU343217.1:145513747-145603274 GCA_910596185.1 Chrysanthemum makinoi | reverse complement strand
TTATATTGAGCGACCTAAAGTTGCCGTTTAAAACACATCGTTGGATATTTCATAAAAACATAGAAATGGTACAACGTCGGTCCCAAAAGGTTAACAAGTTTAGAGAAAATACAAATATATTACAAATCAGCGATGTTTTGGAAATAAAGAGCCATAATGTACATAATGTAAGTCGACGCCCGCTGACTCAAAATATAGGTCCCTAAACCATGTCATGATGATAATGCCTCGGTTACACGAAAATACATTGCTAAAGCGGTCAACAATAATGTTGGTGAGAAATCATAGGTTTATGTAAATGTTTTATCTGACTACATGTAGTATCCCCAGCATGCATGGAACAATCCGGTCACGTAAAAAATAATGTTACAATAATTACCTTAAGCCCATGACCACGAAACTAGACGATCAATTATGTATGCCCTCCCGCGAGTGTTTGCCGGATTCAACTCGTAATGAAATCAAATGAAATGCATCCGTTTTCTGGTTGGGATTCACCAACCGGATGGAAGAAAGTCGCCACTCGATAGATCTATCCCACTCATCCCCATAAAAAGATTAACCGGTTCATGGTTCAGGGAAATGGGGACTTTCAATTGGCATATGTGGTAACTTAAGCAATGTAATGAATTTAACATACTTGTTATCGTACAAAGAAAAATGTAGTGCAATGTATTCTCCCAGGTGGGTTTGAAATGTCGAAAGCATGTAAAAGCGGGGAACAACTCACTGGATAAAGCTGGAATAACGGCAAAAGTGAGTACAGGAGGTTTAATGTAATCGTCAACCGGGACCTATGATCAATGATATGATATGTCATGAATTGCAATGTAATGTTATGCATGCACTTGATATGTTATTTATACCATTTACGACCCATTTGAAAATATTACTGTTCGTGAAAAATACTCTTTGACGCCTTGACCAACCAAAAATCACTTTACATGTTTTAAATCAAAATGTCATCCTACAATGGTTTTATAATGATTTTTGGAGAAATTACCACCACGACGCAAAACAATGTCGTCGAGGAAAATCATGAAATTGCCAAAAATGGCTCGGAAAACAATCATTAAAAAGCAGTACAGTTGATCGTTAAGAAACGAAATCGACGGTTTTGGAAAGTTTGTATCCATATCTACAAGTTTCAGTTCAGGAGTTTTCGTCCAAAAGGTCTCGATCATAAAGATATTAAGGGTTAAAGTTGGTGATTTTTGGCCAATAGTGTGCAGAAAATTAGTTACGGCAAGTTTAAGAAAAAGTGCATATCTTTGTCGTTTTAAATCCGTTTTCTACGTTTTATATGTCCTTAGCTTCGTATTGAAGTAAACAAATATATTTTTGAAATGTCGAAATAATTTGTGAAGCTTAAAATTTCGTTTTTGACCCGAACAAACTAAAACATGTTGCTGAAATTTCTGAAAATAATATTTCCGTCGTCAAACTTAAAATCCATAACTTCTTAGATTTATAAGTCCGTTTTATCCGCTTCAAGCGCCCGGATTCGTTTTAAAGTATATTTTCTAAAAATCAAGGCCAAAATTTAGTACCAACTGTCGGATTTTCCAGAAAATCAAAACAAGGACAGAACATAAAATATAGTTATCGAAAATAGTTTTTCTCGGACAAAACCTATTCTAATCCCTTCAAATCAACTCCAAAACTAATCTATCCTACCATACACCTTCTTAGGGTGTCATGGGTTCCTAATCACCATCAAGACCAACCAAAACCATGGGAATAATTATAGGATGACCTTAGGTATATATATAACTTAAAATCATGACATAAATGGTATAAATCACAATACTTGCATAAAAGCTCCAAAAATGATAAGAAACATATGAAATGAAAGAGGAAACATAAAAATGATGAAAACATGCTTACTAGTGCAAGTGAAGAGGTGTAAGTAACAAAGGATTACACTTATCTTGGTTTTATTTCAAAACCATAAAAAGGATATATTCTAGGTTGTAATAACACTTGATTTAGCAAAAACTTGATCCCTTGGCACCTTGATGTTGTGACGGTTTGGAGAGCTGAAGAGAGAAAAGTTTTGTATAACACTTTGATAATAATGTAGTGTATGTGAAAATTTCTTGAGTGTAAGACTTTTATGAGAAAGGGTAAAAACATATACAATCCTCTAACATTCCAAATTTAATGCCTCCCTCCCGAGGGGCGGTTTAGGGAGGGTTGTCCCTCAAGTATATTTTTTTAAAACTTGTTACTTGTAGATATTTGTAATAGAAGGTGTAAAGAAATGTGTAGAAAATGTACAAATAAAGGTAAATGAAATTTTTGGTACAAAAAAGTTTTAATAAGTCAATAGATTGTATTGAGATGATAAAATTGTAAAATACATTCCTTGTGAAATTTGAGTGATATATAAATTATCGAGTAGTTTTAAGAAAAACGTAATAATTATTTGCTTGATTAATATACCAAATAAATTTGAAACACTAGGAAAACTAAAAATATAGTTTTTAGAAACTAAATGTAAGTTTAAAATACCTGGGGATCATTTTTGAAAGTAGCGGGTTAAAGGTACAAAATAAAAACTCCTTGTGATAAATTATTAAACATAAAAATGCAGCGTAAAATATGAAATGAAATATCGTGAATGAATTTGAGGATGCACATGATGTCAATGAAATGTAGACTACTCATAGTCCATATGAAGTATGCGTGATGTCATGATCATGATTCGCCGCTAAACTCTCAAGGTTCTGAATTTGAAACAAGTAAACCAAGTTTACTATAAAATGTTGAAATAATGAGACATGAGCGATTATTAAATGACACGAAGATGCAGTTGTCATATTGACGAAGATGCATTACGAGTGAGTCTCACTTCACTTTGCTTCACATATTGATCATATGTGACAATATTGAAAATTATCAGCATCATCAATATCGATTCATAAGTCTCAAGAGATTGTACTTCATTATGCATCTTTAAACCATCACTTATCATCATATAGTTTTAATACCTGCGAGATGATCTTGTTTTTGGATGGACCGGTTTGTTTGTGGTGGAGAAACTTTTGGAGAAACCATTGGTGAGATGCTAGCCATGAAGATTGTTTGAGTAGTAGGTTCATCATCTACATAAGTTCAAATGCATCCAATCCCGACTACTTGAAAGGCATTCGATGATTATGACCTATCTCCCAATGTTTGTTCATCAACATCGACATCATAAGTCTTGGCATTCCCTCGATAAAGAAACAACTCCTCTTCATCCAATGTTGCTCCATTATCACGAGCTTGAACAAGTAACATCTTATCCACAGTACTTCGGTATTCGTGGGCGTTTTGGAGATGTACAATTCCTTGCAATGTGTCCCTCACCACCATAATTGTAGCATTTGATAGGCTTTGTTTGTCCTTGATTTCCAATCCTTCCCGATTCGATTTCCACCATAGCCTCCACCAACTCCACCTTCTCGATCATCTGCCTTTCTTGAGCGGCTGCACCATAACCTTTCCATCTCTAACGATGGCTTGATTATGTGGATTAGATGTAGTTCGGGTTGTTGTTGGTGTGTGGTAGAAAGTTCATGTTTTTGGCTAATCATGAGAGCCAGTTGATTAATGAAGTTACCAGCTTTGCATCAATGACTTGTTTGAACATTGGATCGGGAATGAGTTTGTGATTACCATTACCCGTGGGTATAACTTGAGAAGCGTTGGTGGTAATTCCAACGTTGGTGTGTGAAAGCGATTGAGTCATTTGATGAACTTGTTTCTCGATTGGTTTTGATTTGTTCGAATCCTTTTTCAAACATAGCATGTATCATTACGGAGAAGGAATGCATCTGATTGCTCATAGTTTGTATTCTTCCATCCTTTAGTGAGCTTCATAGAAGTGACAAACTTGTGCCATTAAGTTCATGTTGTTTACAAAATTTGGAGTTAGTTGAATATTTGGCATAGTCATCTTGATGTTCCTCATTTCATTTACAAGCTTATGGAATCTCGTAGTAGTACTCATAGACACTCGTCGGTTTCATCTTGAAGTGCTCAAATTCATCATATAATTGTGATTCTACTGTATTGTGGTTAATTGAGAACTTGAAAGAAGCATCTTGACATTATCCCATGACCTTTGTAGGTGTTGTGATTGATAAGCTTGTAGATGTCTTTTGAGAGACCTTGCGGTATAATGTTAGAAGCCACGATATCTGCATCGAATCTCTTCTTCTCACTTATCATTGAGCTCATAATGCGTCTTTGGTCCGTCTATTCCATAGATCATTGTTCCATCTTAATTTGTAATTATGTCTCTAGTAGTTCTCAACCGATAAGGTCCTTCATCAATGGATTTAAGAATGTTGACCCCAAAGTAAGTAGTCGATTCATCGAGCATGGGTGGGCAATTATGCGAACCGCTGCTTGAACATCCTCGACAGCGATGGAGATGATTGTAATGCGTTGGTAGACATGTTTACTGATTAGCGAGATTATATAGCTCTATGATTAAACCGGAAATAGATTCTTTCACGAGTTTACTAAATCAAGAAAGCGTACAGAGACAAATCAACCAAATTAGCTAAGAAACCTTGAACCATTAAATTTCTAAGTACCAGTATTTATAATGCCAAGTTGCTAAAACATAGTCAAGTCGCTAAATAACAACTTCGCTAAGATCCAAGTAAACTAGCAAATTTTGAAATGACAAGTCGCTAAGAACCAAGTCGCTAAGTTGTCAAATCGCTAAATAGCCTTCGCTAAGCACGAAATCGCTAACACCAGTCGCTAACAAACTTAAGTACAAATCGCCAACTTTTCCAAGTCGCTACCGTGAGAATCCACTAAATGTCTTGTTTGTCAAACGTCTCAATAAACAAGTTAAACTAAGCTCAACATCGCTAAGAACTTCAGCAACTTCGCTAACAACTTACAAAGCAAGTCGCTAGCTAGAAAAACAATCCGTTGGCTCAGTCGCTAGCTAGAAAATCTCACAAGCACCACTTTTCAATCCAAAAACAACCCAACCACGATGATTCAAGCTTACCAAATCAAAACCCAAGCACATAAAATGATTCTAAACACAAAACTACACCCAAGATTGAAACTTTAACACTCGAAATGATCCAAATGATGCAAAAACCACTAAACTTTTTCAAACTCTAAAACCATCTAAAAGTCATTAGAAATCCAAGGATATGTAAGAGATGATCAAACCATGGCTCTTGATACCATTTGTAACATATTGGATTTCATAAACACACTAAACCATAAGATCAAATAGGCGAATAAGAGGTTTTAGAGAGAAGTTAGAGGTTTGGGAACTTTAGTGAGAGAAAGAAAAATCTTATTATGAGCTCCAACTCTCTACCTTGGGAGGTAGAGAGTATTTATAGTCATTACATATATCGCCACCTATCGGGATGGATCGAGAATACAATGGGTAAAGACCCTCCGTCCTCCACGGTGTTACTTAAACTAAATACTACTTAACTTATAGTAATCTCTAGACTCTGAGCTTACTAAATTACATATACTTGAGGTGACCGACTCTTTAATACATGGATTTACTAAATCCTAACATGAAGCGTGTCTAGGTGATACAGCGAGTAATCTTTGGTGTCTTGGCCATGGATTTAGTCATGTATCATTGATTTTGTCCATTTCGCCGTGACATTTTAGTAATGACGAGCCACCCTTAACCTTTGTCGTGTCTACCCTGTATTGCCTTGAAAATTGTTTAGCCCTTAACTCTAGTGGTGGAGATTTTGTAACCGTAAACTTATGATAGAATACATACTATGATTGTGCGATTGGTGATCACCCAAATTGACACTTAGAATAGTTGAGAGATTTGAGTGTTTCGTTCCCATTTAGTGAGGTGTTCGGCTTTGTTTCATTCTAGCATAAGGGATTTGTAAACTTATATTTTCTAGGTTATGAGAGATATCTTTTTAGGAATCGTTCTAATAAAGTCTACTTGAGGGCAAGTAGAGTTCAAGTGGGGGGATATTTGATAACATCAAATAATCCTGAATATTAAGTGTCAATTTCCCCAACAATGCTTGTAATTTATATCATTTATATGGATTTCGCTTGTTTTCAAAGTATATTCCAATTCAGGGTAAATTATGAGCATTGGAGGCTAAAGAGCGGAATTGGAGAATTATCAAAGATTTATCGAGTATGCTCACTTTGAAGAAGTTGCGCGTAACTCATCTCTCACTTTACGTAGTAACTAAAGCGTGACTCGGAAAGCCAACTCATCGAGAATTACGCGTAACTCTCCCAAAGATTACGGCGTAACTATATTAGGTCAAATGAGGTTCAGCGCCCGATAACTTCTGCGCGTAACTCTTGCTTAAACTACGGCGTAACCAAGAATTATTGAAGATATGGCGTAACTACTTCTAAGGTTACGCCGTAACCAGCAAATCTAGTGCAAATTACGAAGAAATAGAGGATTATTGGTTACGCCGTAGCCCAGATCTGGCCTATATATACCCCATGATTTCCAGCATTTCAATCATCCCATTTTACACACCACAACCAAAGAACGTGGGAAGAAGCCAAAGCGGTCTGAAGGCGTCTGGTGCTCCCGAGGAAAAACACTCCCTACGATAAGCATTAGCATTTTATCTTTTATTTACGATTCATGTATTTACGTAACATTGAATATTGAATTGATTTGTATGGTTAATATGACTAAGCACCTCTTGGTCTTTGGCCTAGTTATGATTCCTTAATTGTTTTATTTGCGTTTATATTAATTGTATAATTATTTCTAAGTGTATGCATGCATAGTTTATTGGTAGCTACCCTTGTTTAGCTAGTTTTGAATGGCGGTAGAGGCTAGTTGCTTAAGAGATATGACCAATGACCTAAGTGGTAGGCCGAGACAGGGAAGGGTAAGATATGACCAAGTGACGACCCTTTCTACTTGTGCGATTTGACCAACTGATCACCTACCGTTTGGATGAACTTAAGAATTGGGGGGTGAGTGTTTAAGTTGCTAACGCCCGGGCACTCACTATTATAAGTCTAGCATGTAGCAGTACTTAATTTTTTGGCTTAGGGGACCAGGAACAACTAGACTTATGAGGGGACACTTGACTTCTCCAATGGTGGCATCTTTGCTGATAGTTTAGGGCGAATTGACCAAATGTTGTCCTCTCGACTTTGACCCCACCTGAAGTAATTAGAAGTAATTAGACGTAGACATTACTAGCTAGGATGATTAACTAGATTAGCACCACTCTCCTCTATTGATTACACCTTTACCATTATATCCTTTTATCTGCTTTAATTAGTTAATTCCTTATCGAAATCATATTAAAATCTGTGACACCTAGACTTAGTAATAATCCAACACACATAGCTCTTGGGACGACCTCAGTTTTATCGAATACTACACTACACAAGACCGGGTACATTGCCCGTTAGTGCATTGGGGTAGACCATAGGTATAACGAGAAATTATAAATATTAAAACACGTCAGTAAAACCTGCATCAACCAGCTTCGATGTTGGTGGTGTTTGAACTTGCCATTAGTGAAATACTTTCGGTTTTGATTTCTTAGAGTGTATTTTGATTGTTTGAAAGTTGTAATCAATCAAATACATAACCCTTCTATTTTACTAACCTTTCTATGGCAAAATGGTAATTTTTGAACACAATTTAATAATATCCGCCCCCCCCCCCCCCGCTCCTTCTACATTCAAAAATTTCAAAATCAAAATTTTGAAATTCAAAGAAAATTCAAAATCCCGCAAAAACCGGTTTGGAACCGGTTCGTATAACCGGTTAATAAATACCGGTCTCCAAACCGGTGGTTTTTCAAAATACCAAACCGGTTCCAAACCACCGGTTTTGACCGGGTTGGTTTTTCAGTTACAGTTCGATTAACCAGTTTTTATGTCCACCTCTACTTTGCGTAGCAAGTCAAAACATGTATGTAGTTAAATAAGTACCGTTGATGTGAAGTGATTTCTAATAGGTGAAACAGAAGGTGCCCTAATGATCCATGTATTAATTTAGCTATTTCTACAATTTATTGATGATGTTAGGAATTAGAAAATTCCATAGTGAAGTGTCGGTCACCCCAAATATTATCTAGCATAAGTTAGCTCGTAGACTTGTCGTTACTTACGTTATTTATCAGTTTATTAGTTAGTTATTAGTTTAGTTTAGCGTAGTGTTACACCGTGGAGGAAGGACGGGTCTTTACCCACTGTATACCTGATCCACAGGCCGATAGGAGGTCGTGTAGTTTGTAAGTATAAATGCCCCTTCCATCCATGGAAGGGGTGGTGCTTCTCAATCTAACATTCCATAATTTACAAAGTAACTCTCTAGCAAGAACACCCCATCTCTCTACTTTCTCTCTCTAAAATGGCTATCATGTATTTCCATCATCCAAGACCACCCGAATCATCAAACACAATAATATTACGATCCTACAATTGGTATCAAGAGCCATGGTTATGGTGTTTTGATGATTTTGTGTTGTTTTGATACATGTTTTCTTATAACTGGTCCGTTTACGCTTTTATTGGTCGAATAATTTTTTTTGGTAAACTGTTTTTTTTACATGTATCATGTATCCTCTTTATTGGTGGTCATGGTCAAAACGTATTGGTATATTGGCTTTTAACATGGTCAAAACGTATTGGTATATTGGCTTTTAACATGTATTTAGTATCATCTATGTTAAACATGGTCAGTGTATTGGTGGTCAACATGGTCAAAACGTGGACAAATGGGTCAAAAGTTGCAGTTTTTATAATGTTTTTCTGGGTTTATTATGAAGGTGGTCGGAAAACATGGTCGGAAACGTCGCCGGAAAATATAAAATGGTCATGTTTTTACCTAGCGACTTGTCAAAGTTTCATGTCCAGATTCAATGAATTTACAGTAGCAACTTGGATATTCGTTGACTTTTTTGAAAGTCAATAGCGAGTTGAGTCATAAGGTAGCGACTTATATTTATAAGTTAGCGATTTGTGTAATAGCAACTTGATGTGAGGCTATTATAGCGACTTGGGTATGATAAGTTAAAGGTTAGCGACTTGTGACTCAAAAGGCTAGCGACTTGACTCTAAACCATTGACTGTAGCGACTTGACAGTTAAGTTGAAGAAGTATTGACTGTTCAAAGACTACAACCACTCAATCTAATACCAAATACCAAACATGACTTCAATTGACCTCAGCTTATATACATCATCAGTCAAGGCTTAAACAAAACTAAACCATGGTCTCAATAATCTCAGATTTCATCAAGGCATAGTTAAGATCATTATTATCTCAACTCAGTTCATAAGAACCCTCGATATTCAATTCAACACAGATCCAGACTCAAAGACTCAAAGATTACCAATTCAAAGTAACATATCAACCGTCACAATTCAAAGACTCAAACATCAATTTCAATAAATCTAGATCTCAGTCTATTCAAACTTTTCCCAAATCTGTTAAAGATTTTTTGGTTTGAATGTCACCATCACAGATCTTTTTGAAGGCTTGCTTCATTTAAATATTTGAATCATATCAAGGAGTGTACAAAACCAAAAGGTTTCATCCAAACCTTCATTCGTTAATTACAAAAACGAAAATCAATCTGTTTAAAACCTACCTGAATATTAGGATGCTATTCAATCTCACCATCCCTATGGCGTAGATAACATGCTCAAACCATCCCTGTGGCAAGCAAACACCAAAAAGAAAAATACATGTTCCTAATCTCGTGGTTGTTTGTTCGTTAAGGGACTCATCTTCATGATTTTGTGTGATGTGAACAAAGAATAGTATGAGTACTTTGTGATACTGCCTTCGTTTTGTGAGATAAAAAGATTGGTAGGCGACTGAAGTATGAGGGCTTAGGGCTAGATGGTTAGAGAAATATTTGATTTTATACAGATATGGGGTGGATTTGTTTGGGGAAGTTTCAGGATTTGAGATGTGATTTGATTGAGAAAAGTGGGTGTAAAGAGGCGGACTTGTGAGATGTTTTAGGGTTTGTTGGAGAAATATTAGGGTTGGTGCTATGAGTGATTTGAGTGTTAAATACCCTTAATTCTAGGGTTTAACGAGATTTGGTTCAGGTCACATGATACTTGGGCTTAACGATTATGGATAGGGGCTGGATCGAGTACTAATTTTTAACCAGTGGGCCGAGTGTAGTTATCTGGATTAGATTCTCATGGGTCTTTTTCACATTCAATTCTCGTGGGCCGTGTAAATGTTGGAATAGGCTAAATTAGAATTGAGTACGCTAAACGGTTAAATCACTATTTTAGTATCTAACGAATTTGTGTTAAATTTTAGTTCTAAATTTAGTATCAAATGGTGTTATGTTGTGATTGGTTTTTGAGTGATATTTATCATCATATGAGGATAAAACGAATTTTAGTGGATCGGGTATATGTGATAAGGTTGGGTCGCACATTGCTTTCAATGAGCTTTGGAGTTAAGTTGCTACATATGCTGAAAAGATACATTGTGAATGAGGGCTTGAGTTACTTCTACCGAATGATTATGCTTTAAATATTAACCGGGTCTTTAATTAATTTGTGAAAGAGTGAATCTGGATCTTGTAATATTTTAACTTGGGGCTATGACTTGAGATATTTAATTAATCTTCGGGTTCAAATATGCTCAGTCTGCGCGTTATAACAAGATGATGCAATTAGACAATGTTGCAAGTTATTATCACATGGGTTGTGTGTTGTTGATGAGATTTGTTAAAGAGATTCGATGATGAGATTTAATTATGAGATTTGACGATGAGACTTGATTGGTTATAAGAGTTGATGATGAGATTGGGTATGATGTTGAGATTCGTTAAGTTATGAGATTGGTACTTTGGTTTATACATTTTTACGAAGCATACTATGTCACGGCTTGAAGTGTTTATTGGAAAATGTTGACTACGGGGTTGTTTGAACGGTATTTCTTATTTGGATTTGAAGTGAAGTTTTTTCGGGCATGTTTACTTATTTCATCTTCTTTCTTTCTACCCTTCCGCGAAGATGACTTGTTTGGGCATTTATTGAGGGTGATAAAGACTTGGCTATTTAATTACGGTTGTGATTCTTTCTCATTTAACCCAGCGTAACTATCACTTCGTGTCTCACTCAGTTGAAAATGTCAAGAGGTCTTGTACATTGGGTACACCGTTTCTTTTTCACGAGGATTAGTGCAAGCTTAAGTAACAAATCCGGGGAATGTTACTTCATGTTCAAGTTTGGTATATTGGGTTTACTTCTCCATGTGGTCACTACATTAGCCGACAGAATGCGTGAATGATGTGTTTACCAAAGTATTTATTGGATGGTTGCTTATGTTGATGATGTTGGATAATGAACCGCTGCATGTTCCCCTAAAACAGATATTCACCAAAACCAAAGTTGTCATAACACATTCAAGCTGACAATGTTTACGGTTTTGTCTTGATTTTTTAAAATCTCAGCGAAAAGAAACTATTTCTCGGTTTAAATCATAGACTTGTAAAATCCCGTGACAATGGAAACATCCCGGTAATAGTAAAGTGCATTTTCGGATCTATCTTACGGTTTATTCTTGGTTTTGTAAAATCCCACGAAAGAAACTATTTCTCGGTTTAAACTATAGAATTGTAAAATCTCGTGATGATGGAACCATCTTGGAGAAAGGAAAGTGTATCTCGGATCTTATCCGATCTTTGGTGCTACGGTTTACTTGAAGAAGGGATAAAAGGGTGTACTTCATGAATTGGGTATGTGTTTGGGTTGTCTTCATGACAGTTTGGTTATTACATGGTTTTACGGGGTTACGTGCTTTTAACCATGGTCGGGATGAAACCATTATCAAAGTTCATTTAAATGTCAAAGAAGGCTAGATTTGAGCAGTTCAGAAGATGTGACAACGACATTAATTCAATATTATTTATTTGAGGTTGAAGTGAAATATCACGGGCGAGTATACTTAGTATCTGAAGGTATCGGGGATGGATGGATGAAGATTCTTCATGATCCTTGTTCGAGCTTATTATCAAAAACGAAGACTTGGAAATCTAGTTATTGTTGGGTGTCTTTTACCTTTTCTTTTACCACTGGGGAATTGGGCTCTTACCACCACAAAATAACTATCACTTTAAGGAGTTACGTTGTAGTGCTCAGTGTCACATTCAATTGTGGATTTTCAAGAGGTGATGTATGTCTTATACTTGATGGTTGGTTGGATGAAGAGTATAGAGTACTTAGAGATTCAAATGGGCATGAATTCTTGCTCTTTGTTACTTATGTGCAAGTTTAAGTCACGAGTTGGGTTAGTTTACTTGAGGTCAAATTCATCATATTGGGTTTCTCCATCATTTGTCACGACAAAGAGCCTCTTGAATGATAATGGGGTTGATTACATGTTTTGCCAAAAGATGATGAAAAGAGAGATTATGGCGTATGAACACTTCATTCATGCCTCGTTCTCAAAGAAAAGAAAAGTGTATGCGTGTCGGTCGCTTTATCTTAAGAAGAGAAATCTTCTTGTTTATGACCATTCTCATCAACATGCTTCATGCTTTTTCCATGCGCTTTCATCATCAAGTGAACGGGCTACCATCGATTGTTTTCATTCCACTTGCTCGATTATAATGAAGATGGCGACATCATGTGCTTATTTTTTGGGGAGAAGTGTGAATAGAACATTTGGATGATTTTCACTTATTTAATCAAGAATGGCATCTCCGTATGCAATTCTTGAGGGGAGAAGAAGTGTGAATTTTTTGCATTGTTGATTGATATTTGAGAATATATGGTCATACGGCTCTAACTCATGTAAGAACCGAGCTTCTTCTTATCGGATCATCTTTACATGGAGTTTCTTCTAAGAGCCGGTGGTTGACATCTTCACTCGGATTGATGAGTTTATCGACAAAGTGCTTCCGTTTAATGCTTCACGTATACATCAACATGATGATTCGAACAATCTCTCTGTTCTTGTTTGATGTGATTGGTAGTTTGGTGTTACCATCTTTGTGTTCGTTGCGGCACGATTGTGATTTCCTTGATGAACATCTTTACGTTCTTGTTTGATTGGGAGAGATTCTAGTAAAGGAGATTTGCAAGATGTAAGTTAATTGGGATGCTTTTTGGTGGGATGCTTTTGGTGTGAGTTGAAGATGTTAACTATCTATTCCCCAACTGAACAATCTTTAAGAAGGTCGAGTCTGATACGTTCTACATTTTACGCTACATGTTAGAAGACTAAAGGCGAGTTGCATTTAACGATCTAAAGACTTCTTCTTAATCTGGGCATTTATCAAGCAGATTGTTTAGGGAGAGCACTAATTGGGGAGAGTGAAATGTCAATTTAATCCCCAATTAGACTTGCTCACATTATTCAGCATGTTGATTCTCACAAAGACTTCAAGTGTTCTTCTCAACAAATTTCAAGTATTTGGGCATTCAAGAGTTGTGACTACGAGTATCAAAACCAACAAGGAGTAAGGAGACAAGCATCTAAAGCTGTAAACTTAATGAACTTAATACTTCTAAGTAATTGAAGATACCCCGGGAAGACAAATGTTACCTTGAGAGAAACTCAAGGTTTGACTCATGACGAGTAAACTTGATGAACTTAATTCTTCTAAGTGATTGAAGATATCCCGGAAAGACAAATGTCATGACCATGAGAAACTCAAGGTTTTACTCATCAAGGCATTTAGTGTTAGTATTTCATCTACGTGGGGGAAGTGATGTTAGAAAAGTTTGAAGATAAAGAGGTACACTAGTGTGTGGTGATTTCGATGGTATACAATGATCGGGGAGAGATTGTGTACATTGGGTGCTCAGGTATTTCACTTGAGTGCTTAATCGGTGATTAGAGATATAATCACTTATTCCGGAGTTGACATCCGCGAGAATGTCGTGACAGCGGCTTCTTCAATGTTTTTGATTATTCATTCCTTATGTATTGTATACCGGATACTTGAGCTTCATACACGATCATCCGGGAAGAAAAATGTGAACATGGGAAGGTGTTTTCATTCCTCTCATGATGTGTATTGGGAGAGCTCTTGGATATTGGTGTACCGGGTTCTTGAGCTTCATACGATCATCGGGGAAGAAAAACACCTTCCCATGTTCACATTTTCTTCACGATGATCGTGTATGAAGCTCAAGTATCCGAAGTATACCAATATCCAAGAGCTCTCCCCGAATACACATTTGGATCGTTATTTTATTGTGTTGATGATTCGGGTGGTCTTGGATGATGGAAATACATGATTGCCATATTTAGAGAGTTAGTAGAGAGAGAGGGTGTTCTTGCTAGAGGTTTACACAAATGAAAGATTAGATTAAAATGAAGCACCACCCCTTCCATGGATGGAAGGGGTATTTATACTACAAATACGACCTCCTATCGACTATTTTGTGGATGGGGATACTGATGGGTAAAGACCCGTCCTTCCTCCACGGTGTTGCACTACACTATTTTACGCTACAAATTAACTAATTAACAACTACATAACGTAAATAACGACAAGTCTACGAGCTAACTTATGCTAGATAATATTTGGGGTGACCGACTCTTCACTATGGAATTTTCTAATTCCTAACAATCTCCCCCTAAGGGAGGTCACCCCATGATTTACATTTGGAATCCTATCATTCTTTCTTTGTCTTTGTTCTTGAGCTCGTAGACTTGAATTCTTCAATTCTGCAATCTTTGTGCTTTTATAGCGATTCTTCAAAGTCCGCATAGTACTGTACTTTCAGTGGAGAGCTCTTGGATATTGGTGTACTTCGGGTTCTTGAGCTTCATACACGATCATCAGGGAACAAAAATGTGAACATGGGGAGGTGTTTTCATTCCCCTCATGATGTGTATTTGGGAGAGTTCTTGAGCATTATACAAAGAGGCTGACTGCATCATTTCAACTACTTGGGGGAATTGTTCTCTTGACACCTTTTGGAATGGATAAACGGACTTCATTGAAAAAGAAATTTGAGAAGATTATTTATACGTGGGATGATACGTTGTTGTTGTTCTTGTTGATGATATAACCCCGAACGGAGAACCTCGATTATCGTTCTTTTAATGGAGCAGCGGGATAAATGATAATGGTGTGCTTCTTGGTGCACCTGGCTAATGGAAGCGTGAAAGAAAGCTTTGAATCGCTCTCGGCTAAAGGTCTTTCGGTTTGGGGGGAAGCTGCCAAAGTCTCTTTTTCAGATGGTTCAATTTCTTTCTACTATGCAAGAGCCCTGGAAGCTTTGGTGGTGAATGTTTAAGAGTTGATGACTTCTATCTTCTACGACGTGCTGTTCGATATCCTTATCTCGGTACTCGTATCATCATCTTCTTTTACTATATCATCTTCTCTATCTTTGTATATATTTATTCAAAAAGCAAAATACAAAAATATAAAACCAGCAAAACAAAATACAAAAATATAAAACCAACAAAAAGAAAATAGAAAAATATAAAACATTCAAAAACCCATAAAAATCAGAAAATTTGAAAAATACCAAAAATATGTTTTCCTAGACATGTCTTCTGGTATCGATAACATCTATGGTCTTAGAAATATCATTCAATAATGGCACGGGACTTTAGATGAAGTTGAGAGAGGTGTAAATATTTCTTTCTAAACATGTCACAAACTATGGCTTGCGATTACTTAGGCTGTAGATTGCTCAAAACTATGGCTTGCTATTATTTCAGATAGCAACCCGTTTTCAAAGAAGGAAAGTGCTACGCTTAAATGATTTTCAAATATTTCGTGCACTTATCCTAAAACTATTTGAGGAAAGTATGTCGAAGGACTGCTTTTCCTACACAAATGTTTTTCCGTCTAAAATTCTTCAGAAAAATATTTGGTGTTTTCTAAAATGGTGGTAAATGAGTTGCTTTTAAAACAATCGATTGAGTTTTGTTAAATTGAAAACTCAATCAATGACTTCAGAGCTTTTAAACTTTTCATAAAATGAGTCATGGATTGAGGGGGATAATGTTTTTTTCAAATTTACATCATCTAACGGGCTTTCTTAATTATCCTAATATGCTTAATTAAAAATTATGTTAACCTATGTTGAAGGACTAGGTGCCTAGGATATGATTGCTAGGTTTAGATGATTAGAGTTTGATGAACACATTATTCCTATACATTTATGTGATCTGATTGATATGTTGCATTGACTTTTATTAGTCGATTGTTGTTTGGGTGATGTCGACCACCATATATTTATATGTGTGTTCACTAGTATGCGGTATATTGGTATAAAAGAATGTTCCGATCCGGATCCCACTAATGAAGATGATTGGATGCCGAAAGGAAAGGGTAACTATTTCTTGGGTTGACAAATGAAGAAGCGGAGCTTAATTGGACTTCAATGGAGAGTTGGCATAAATGCAACGTAAGAGGTCTCACTGCATCGTGAGATGGTTTTCTTCTAAGTGATTGAAGAAACGGAGCTTAATTTGACCTCGGTTGGCATTCAAAATGCAACGTAAGAAGAAGTCTCACTGCATCGGCAGACGGTTTTCTTCCAAACCCTACAGCAACAACAACAGAAGCTTCTCAACCACCTAAGTATCTTTTATGCAGGATACCATGTTTAAACAATTTTTGAAAAATTTGAATAAATTGTTTTGAAAATGGAAAAATGTTGTTTTTGAAAATATATTGGACTAAATTTTGAAAATCACCGGACTTCATTTTATCAAAACTTGAGTCACTCAATTATCGACTACGGTCATGGATTGAGGGGGAGAGTGATTTAAAATAAAATATTTTCAAACGATGTTTCTTCACAAAAGTTCCGTCTTGTACGATAATAAGTGGTGATCTAAAGATTTAATGTTATGTCATGGTATGATTTTTTCTTTAGAATCAAGGTCTTTCAAAATGAAATTTTTTCTGTTCTTGTTTGATTGTGAAATTGTTTTGTTTTACTTAAAAGATCTCTTAAAACTATCATACCTGACACTAACAATCTTTAATGTCTTAAAATGGTCCTTATCTATCATCTTTCAAAATTGAATCTTGCCACGTCTTTCCCCAAATTTTTCTAAATGATTTAAATCAATTGGGATCACAAATCTCAAATGGTTTGATATTTCTGATCGGGGTAGAGATCGTGATTTAAATCTCAAATCTGTTTTAAATGGAATTGGTTTTAGTCCTTTAAAGGCACTCCTGCCTCCATGTGCCAAGCGATTTCAAATACACAATGCACATGTTGAGGAGGAGGATTTATCCAAAAACGAGATGAGTATTTAAACAATGCCACATTTTCTCCCATGTTTTCTAAACCTAATTAAATCACTTGGGATCCAAAATCTCAAAGGGTTTGATATTTTTGATCGGGGAGAATTTGTGATTTAATAATGAAATCTGATAAAAGGTGATCGTTTTGATTTAATTGTGCCGCATTTGCTCGCTCATATGTGCTAAAGCTTTGAATCTTGAAGCACATATTGAGGGGGAGCATTTTAAAAGAAAAGAAACTATCGAGGTGCAAATGCTTTTATGTTTTAACATAAAGTACCTTGATTGAGTTTTAAATGGTTTCTTAATGGCTTGTGTGATTGTGGATGTGCTTCAAAAGAACTCTTGCCTCTATGTGATAAAATGTTTTAAAATATCCTATGCACATATTGAGGGGTAGAATTTTACCAAGAAAATCAAATGGCTTTTTCGTATGAAAATTGTGATCAAAGAAAATATTTCAAAGTCCTCTTGCCTCCTTGTGCTAAACAATTTCTAATCATACGCACATGTTGAGGGAGGTTTTCTAAATGATCAAAACTATTAGGGTACAAAATGCTTTGATCTCGTATCACAAGTACCTTGATTGTTTTCCAAATGATTTTTCAATTGGTTTTAAGGAAGAATGAACTGTACCAAAAGACCGACCAATTTACTTTATGCATGGTGTTATAAGGATGGTTAGGTTAGGTTTTAGTTCCCACGATCCTTGAGAACAGGAGGGATCTACCGGGGACAATCCACTAGATAGTGTAGAGTCCTTAGGTATGATGAAAAAAGGAGAAAAATGATAATTGGGAAGAGTGCGGTGAGGCAGAGCTAATCTTGGAATAAACCCAACAAGGTTCTAGTTATGAAGTCTCGGTAAGCACAGAAGGGGTTGAAGAATGAAAAAGAAATGAATGATAAAAGGGTGAAAAGAAATAGCCCTCCATCAATTCAACCTTAGGCGCGGGTTCAATTCATATGCTCTTGGTGGTTACTAAGGTAACACAGGTATTGAAGACAAGACATCATGGACCCAGTGATGCACTGCACTAAACTTCCCAAACCACTCAAGTTCCTCTTAAAAGGGCTTGTTTCATTCTCACGGGAACCTACATAATCTATCGACTTTCTCTTAGAGATTGTTGATATTGAAGAAGGAGACCCTCTCCCTAGTCTCCGGCAAAGGAACCAAAAATGCACTATTGAGTCTAGAGCCAAGAGATCATCCACAATATCTCATTAGGACACTATATTAATGAAGACTCTCTGTTTCACACAATGTGGAAAGAGAGATTATATCTTGAGTCCTACGCATTATCCTTGTGGTATGGCCAGAACATCTGAGTAATGTGTATACATATTCACAATGAAGATGGAAAGCCTTCTGGAGCCAACATCAAACAAGCTTCTGGTAGGTGGCATGTGAGATCTATTATACAGATCAACCATGTGACAACCCGAGAAACAATGGGGCGATTCAATCTCTTGAATCAATCACGGTTCGAGTTATGGATTGGCGGATACCTTTGAAAAACCGGTCTTTGTGCTTAACAACTCTTTTCTTGGCCATCGACCGTGTACTCATTTTTCAAACCAAAAGGTGTTTTATGATTGATAATTGATTTTCAATAAAACCTTCGTTGTATTGCAAAACAATTTCTATTGAGCAATACATGATTGTTTCTCAAATCTCTTTTCATCAATCAGTGGACTTAAAATTATTTGGTTCACTCACTCAAGTGTTATCTTCTTTGAGATGTTCCGGTTTGAGAACGGCTAGAACATTTGCGAAACCGTATCAAGGAGATTCTTAGGAATCTACACGTTCACGAGCGGTACTTATCTTGATCAGCGAGGAAGCGTGGGCGTGTACCTCAATTCAACGAAAGTGGTCAAAGACACTTTCGTGTGTTTTATTGCTAACTGTTGTTTGTAGGTACATTTGGGCGGTTGGTGATCGAATTGAGGAGTCAATCCAAAGCCACATGCTCACAGCATCTACACTTAATTGAAGAAATCATGACTTGTGCATATCTACATACGGCTCGATATTTTTATACTATGTTTACCTTTCTGGCTCTTGCAAATATCATGAGCGGTAAAGCTTCCGCTACTCGATGGAAAGATGTCATGATTCAAAAGTGTGAGCATGGGTCGAAAGTCACAACTTCACATGATGGCAACACAATAAAGGGTGATCCGAGATTTCGTGGTGATGATCTCAATAAAGCTCAAAGATCATCAAAGATGTGGATCAGTTCAAAGACCTCCACTGAAAGTACAAAACTATGCGGACTTTGAAGTTGCACTACTAAAGCACAAAGATTGCAGAATTGAAGAATTGAAGTCTACGAGCTCAAGAACATTGTCAAGAATAGAATGCTAGGATTCGAAATATAAAACATGGGGTGACCTCCCTTAGGGGGAGATTGTTAGGAATTAGAAAATTCCATAGTGAAGTGTCGGTCACCCCAAATATTATCTAGCATAAGTTAGCTCGTAGACTTGTCGTTACTTACGTTATTTATCAGTTTATTAGTTAGTTATTAGTTTAGTTTAGCGTGAGTGTTACACGTGGAGGAAGGGCGGGTCTTTACCCTTGTATACGATCCTGAGGCGATAGGAGGTCGTGTAGTTTGTAAGTATAAATACCCCTTCCATCCATGGAAGGGGTGGTGCTTCTCAATCTAACATTCCATAATTTACAAAGCAACTCTCTAGCAAGAACACCCATCTCTCTACTTTATCTCTCTAAAATGGCTTTCATGTATTTCCATCATCCAAGACCACCCGAATCATCAAACACAATAATATTACGATCCTACAGATGATGACATATAGCACGTGTAGCAGGTTTAATAGGCCTGGCCTATGCTATACATTTTTAGAGCCCAGGCCCAATAAAGATATCAGGCCGCTGCTAAGCCCAATGACAAATTGGTTATGACCCAGACGCACAAAGGCGCACGCTTGAACTATCTGAAGAGTACTTCCGCAAGCACTCCCGCGGACCAACCAACGGTCACGGAAGATGGCATGTATGCCGCAACCATAATTATTACGGATACTTACCCGACAAGGGTCTCACTCTGGGTACTAACAAATATAAGCGAAAATACTAGGAAACCCTAGTATCAATATAAAGTGTCGGTTATTAGTTTATGTAATAAGTTGTCTTAATTAGGCTTATAAGTTAGTCATTAGCCCACTAGCCCTTGTAGTAAGCCCATGGGCTAGGGGAATCATCTAGAAACATTCATGTATAAATACTCATGTAAACATCACTTGTGAGGTTGGTTATAAAAATGGATGAAAACATATAAAAATGGACTAAAAGTATAAAAACAAACAAAAACGTATGAAAAGATAAGAAAACGTATAAAAACAGACAAAAACGTATAAAAACGAACGAAAATGTATAAAAATAGACAGCGTATAAAAGCGTAAAAAGCATTATAATGTTCAAAAGTTTTGTCAAAACAAAAAATAAATGTATTTTGAATTAAAAAAATTAATACTAATATTAATAGTTAAATAAATAATAAAATAAGGACTAAATTATTGATACCCTTTAAACCATGAGAGACCTTACTTTCAAATATAAGAGGTGTTTATATCATTTCACTCATCTAAACAACCACTTGCGGTCAAACTATGAGAAATAGTGGTCAAGGATCAAACCGGATTCTGGTCAAAATCATAGGAGAGGATCCAGGAAAAAAGTCTATGGACCATTTTAGTTATACGACAAACCACAGGACGATTTAAGTAATTAACTCTTATATTTTGGAGAGAAGTTTTTTTTATTTAAATGAAAAGCATAAAATGGGAACGATATATGCAATTAAGCATAATGGTTTTCAAGTTTTGATAAAAACAAGCACAAAGTGGGAATTAGGGCTGAGCATCGGTGGCCCGGACCCGTCCGGGCGATCCCGACCCATTCCGAAATCGACAAGGCTGAAAATCCTAACCGAATCCCTACCCGATTCTAGTTCAGGTAATCCTGAATCCCGACTCGAGTCCCGAAACAAACCGGTTTGTATCGTTTTCTTTGTGTTATCCCGGGTAATCCCGACTCCCGCCGACAGAGTCTCGACAAGGTGAAAACCCAAAGCCGAGTCGCGAGTTAAGGTCGGTTTGTGTCGGTCGGAGTCGAGGCGTCGAATGCTCACCCTAGTGGGAATTGACTCTTTAAAATGTCAAGTTTTTAATTGACAAGTTTTTAATATTTGTCAATCTCTACATTTTTATCTATTTAAAAGAAAAAATACCCAGTTTCTCTATCTATTTTACATTTAAAAATTGAATAATTTTTCTTGAAACTTAAAAAACTAAATAATAAGCAATATGTTATCCATAAAATACCCTTTTATTATTACTTTCTCACAAAGAAATTGGCTGGTTGTTTTTAATATGTTGTCGGGCAAGGATCTAGTGAGAAGAAAACTTAAAATGAAAAAAATGAGCAATAATTATAATCGCATATTTGAGATACATCGACTTGAATTAGATGCATCTCTATTCATTTAGATGCATCACAATTAGTTTCAAAAGTAATTTTGAAGTAAAAACGTTGTGAATTAGTACTAGCAACAAATTTGACCCGCAGATGACGAAAAATACATAGGATTCGTCTAACTTGTTGAAATTCATCTAATATATGTATATGCATCTAATTTTTTGTTAGAAAATATATTATGATGCATCTAAAAGATTAGGGATGCATCTAATTCAAATTGATGCATCTCTAATGTGTAGTTATATTTATTTCTCATCCTTCTTATTTTAAGGATTCTTCTTATTTGATCCTTAGTCATATGTTGTCTTATATCTATCTTTAAAAAGTTTGTCGATCACATTTAATACTTACTATATATATTTATTATTTCAACTATATATACAACACATTATTTGTAGACAAAGCTAGAAATCTTTTTTTAGAAGACAATAAATGTTTCAATTAATTGTTGTCATGTTTCATTTTCAGCTAATTATCGTATGTTAAATTACATCTATACCACTTAAAGATTGAGTGGCTTAATTTAATGTGGAAGAGGAGTTGTGCACAAAAGAAAGTACAGTACAATCTCTTCTAAGCTCGAAAAAATAAAAATAGGTCTCAATTGAATGTTGTGATGATTCGGTTATGATACAAACTTTCTGATTTCCAAGTGTACTTAATGTAATTAAAACAAGCGAATTGAATTAGTCTTTTAGTTTGCTCAATCTTTCATATTCATCTATTATATATAACATTTGGCTAATGAGAAACAATAAATATGTAATTTGATTCCTGATTTCCCCCTCACAAGTTTCAACTCATAGTAAGATCAATTTCCGTACAAAATGAAAAAATCATAAAGGAAGATCTCAGCTTTCTTTCGTGTTGTACAACAAAACCCGAAGACCTTTACAGATCTAAGACACACGAACGCATACATCTAGACACAACCAAACCCTCACTGTCACTTCTCAACTCTCAAAATAATTTCAAGACTCGAACGTAAAGCAAATCCAATGAATCTCAGATCTATTTCGTGGTACTCAATGAAACATCAAACCATTCAAGGTCTAACACACGAAATAACAATCATCATCGATCAAAATTTTGACGCTTATACTTCATTAACTACTAGCGAGGTACGCAGCGTTCTTGTGGTACCTCGAAATAAATTTTACGGTGAATCATGTATTTTAGTTTATTATGTTCTTTTTGACAATAAATTTACGGATATCAAGAATTTCGTATAGCCCGTGCCCGTTCGGGCTAGAACCCGTTGACCCCATATATTTTATTTGATTTAAATAAACTAACACATTTTACTAATATTAAAATTTAATTAAAAAAATAGTACACAGCAAAATTATTTCTTTGTATCAATCGGCCCATTATTCACTATATCAATTGATATTAGCTAACAACCCAAACTTTTTTAAACTATACTTGGCCCACTAATATTAAATAGGAGAGAGAGTCGTTTGTGCATTATAAGTAGTAGTGATAGTGATAGTGATAGTGATAGTGATAGTGATTAAGTCGGCCCGTTCACTTACAACATGTCCTAACCCAGCACCGGCCCAATCTTAATTTCATATATGACAGATTCTTAGGCCCAAAATGAAAAAAATACCCGTTCCATTCAGTCAAAAGCCCATATTACCAACCCTAAAATCACGAAACAACGGGCCTCATTTTATTCTTCCACTCCCAAAAGCGGACATATCTCACCCTACTACCATCTCGAATCTCAAATATCATCATCATTGAAAATCAAACAAGGCTCCATGATCTTCCTTTCATCTTAATCATCAAACCCGTCGAGTTTTCTACTTTTCGCTTCAAGATCTCCAACAGAAATCACGGGTAGGTATTAATGATTAGTTGAATCGTTTTAATTGAAGTTTTGTTTTGATCGAACTGTAACCACCCGCATTTTTAGGTTACTTTTCATTTTCGAGAATTTACTATTCACATTAACTATTCACTTTCACTATTCATCCGTAAAACTTTTATTTCACATTCTCGTAAGATACATTATTTTAGTAATGACCTAAGAATTCGACCATCGTTATATCATTTTCGCAAAAGTTATTAAGTAAACACCGTTTTAAAGTTTCGTTTTGGACGGTCCACCGTTTAAACATCACGCAGCGCTACGAAATCAACCCCGACAATTTTCCTCGCATCAGATAAATTTTTAGATCATTCATGATTAATTTGAGAATTTTTAAGAATTATTATTTTTAATATTACCAAATAAGCCCAGCGCAGAACAAAACTAAACTTACGTTTTAAACAATTCTACTTACATCCGGACTTAACGATTCTGCGTGTTTCTAATATGTTTTGACACTTTTACATTTTTAGAAAAGTCAAACATATTTCCCTCCTCCTTTGACCATAAAGGAATTAACCTTTTACGTTCTACATTTTTGCTTAAATCGCGTAACTTTTAAATTTCACGAATAAGCGTAAAAGTTATCCCGCGTATGACGAAAACCACATTTTAACATCTCATATCACTTTTAGACTAATTTTAGTCTACTCTAAATAAATTCACGGTCGTTTACCTGAAATTTCGTTCTTTTGATAAGCTGAATTACGTTTTGACCGTATTTCGGCTTTAACCGGCGTTTTGCACCCAATGAGACTTATTGTTGGGAATTACGGTAAACTCTTGGATCTGGCGAGTATCTGCGAAGAGTTTCTGAAGAAGAATGGATTCTGAAGTGTTAAGCGAAATCGTGATTCTGGCGATAGTGAATCCAGCGTAGAGAGATAGGCGCCGTATGTAGGAAAAGTCAGCGCCGTATGAAGGATAGGTTGGCGTCGTATTGTTTAGTGTTTACTCAGAATATGTTTGGAACAAAACATTATGATTAGTTGCATGCTTGTCTAGGTGCATGCGTTGTCTATGTTTGTATTAGGAGCATACGTTGTAAATGCTCGTGAGTGATTAGGGTTTCTTGTCTATAAAAGGAACCATAATAGTTTGTATTAATAAAGTTTTTCGGAAGTCTTTCAAGTCTTGTAAAATATCCGAAACATAGAGTTTCAATAAACAAAAGATCCATAGAGGATCTAAGAGTTCTTAGTTATTATAACTTGTATCTTCATTCCGCTAAAGAATACGAGTTGTAGAGATCTTCTATTAGTTTGCTTGTGATTACATAGGCAACACTAACGATCTCCGAGTGCTTAAGATCTATCAAGGTCTTTGTGTATTTAACAAGTGGTATTAGAGCCTCGGGAAAGTCTCTACGATACTAAGAACCATTCTCACCCCCATACAACCAAACATACACTCACCATGCACGGATCGATAATGGCCTGAAGTCACCAACACAAACAACACCAACACCACTTCCATGCAGCAAGCTTAGTCTTTCAAACAAGATAATGGTAAATTTCCTTATTTAAAAAGGGAAGAGTATGATCTTTGGACTATGAAGATGGAAAACTGGATTTCCAATATTGATTGGAATCTGTAGGAGGTAGTGAAGAAAGGAACAGATCTAAAGAAAATAATTCCGGCAGGGGATGGGAAGTTTATCATGGCTCCTCCCAAAACTGCTGAAGAGGTGTTGGCTATGCAGAGAGAGCACAAAGTAAAAACTATCCTTCTTCAAGCCATTCACGAAGATCACCTGTGTGATTTTCACCATATGGATGATGCAAAGGACATATGGATGGCTCTCAAAGCAAGGTTCGGTGGTAATGAAGAATCGAAGAGAATGAGGAAGTCCATCTTGAGACAACAATTTCAAGACTTTAATATCTCGAAGAAGAAGGTATCCACAAGGGATACTGACAGGTTCCATAGGATTTTGAGTCATTCTAAACCGTGAATGCAAAACCGACAATGATGATTGCAATTCAAAGTTCCTACGATCCTTGCCTCCATCATGGTTACATGTAAGTATAGCCCTCACGGCTAAAGGTGGGTTGGACATGCTCACCTTTGATGGTATAAACGGACTCGATCTCTTGAACACGATGTCGAGAACTCCCTACTGTGCATCTTCTTCTGGCCATGCAGCTTTTGTTGGGACATCTCACTCCAACATGATGGTACATGCTCCTAGTTCAACCTACTTTCCATCATCATGTTGCACTCCCACTCCACCACATAACACTCGTCCCACTCCACCATGTTCTTAAACTAAGACTAGTAGTGTGATGGAGGATGTTCTTCATTCATTTGTTGCTGATTATGATACTCAGCAATATCTTGCATATGAAGATTTTGATCAGGTGGACCCACTTGAAATGGAGGAGATGAAACTAAAATCACGGTGGCATTGCATCGTGGATATCAAAAGGTTTGAAGAAGTCTGGAAGGAAGTTTGCTTTCAAGGAAAGGAACCGGCTCGCTTTGACGAGGAGAAAAGTCAAGTGTTTCTCTTGCCACCAGATGGGGCATTTCTCAAGGGAATGAAAAGACAGGAAGAGTGGAGATGGAGCTAACTACATTTCCTATCGTGAAACGAAGGAAGCTGGAGCTTCGGCTGACTCTTCTCACCATGGATGAAACAGGTCAACTGGTGCACATGAACACTTGAATGAGGAAGCTCACGATCGATAAGCTTGGGCTGGCGGCAAGGTGTACTTCGGATGAAAGGCATGATCAGTTTGCCTTGATGGGACTATCTCAGGTACACAACTGCATATTTGGTTGTAGTCTAAGATACAACGAACTTAAAGAAGAGTATGATGCTATGAAACCTAAGTTCAATGAATGCTATGTTGAAAATGAAGCTCATAAACTAGCATTAAAAACAGTAGAAAGACAAAAGGTATGGTTTCAAAAGAATCAAATAGCTTATGAAGAAAAGATAAAGGTGTTACAGTTTGATCTAGAAGTTTCAAAT
This sequence comes from Chrysanthemum makinoi, assembly GCA_910596185.1. Taxonomy (NCBI): domain Eukaryota; kingdom Viridiplantae; phylum Streptophyta; class Magnoliopsida; order Asterales; family Asteraceae; genus Chrysanthemum; species Chrysanthemum makinoi. The sequence continues at coordinate 145,576,687 of OU343217.1, read as the reverse complement.
AATTACTTAAAAGCTGAGAAAGCAAAGAAATTTGTGTCGAGAACCTAGAGCTTAAAGAAAAACTAGGCTGAGGAAATAGCTAGGCATAACCAATGGTTAATTTCAGGTGATTATCTGGCTAGAGAAATCTATAACAGATCAATCGGTAACCTCGGCTTAGGTTTAGGCTTTCAAAAGTATGTAGGATTGGAAGCTAGGAATGATGGTCGTAAATCAACACCAGCAGGGTTAGCTAACTTTGTAAAAGAAGGTAAAATGCATGCTGTCCCTGGACCTATTAGAGGTGAATTTATGCCCATGGACCTATCCACCACTGTTGACTTTGATGGATCACATCATCTATATGGCAAAAAGTCAAAAGACTTGCGGACCACGATACCTCATCTAATGACTTTGTCTCTTGCTCACGACGGTGACAATTCATCGGATCAAGGTCTACTTCCTATGAAAGCGTGATTCAAATGAGAAGTCGACCTTCCCAAGCCCTCACTGAGCCTACACCCACGCACCGGTCTATTTACAAGTCTTCTAGGGAAGGCTGGCGAGGAATCAACTTCCAAGATAGTTTCTTACGAAGATTTATCTTTTAAATCTTTGCATAATCGATCTGTTAAAACAATTCCTTAAATGTTTGATTTAAGTACTTCTGCATGTAATCAAACATCTCCCTATTTGAATAAATCTTCCAAGAAGAAGACATGTTTTGTGTGTGGAAGTAAATTTCATTTAATTAAGGATTGTGATTTTTATGAGCAAAGATTGGGTGCATGTGCTACTCAGCAGAAACATAAATCAAAATGGACCAATGTTAATAATATTCCACCTTATGTTCCACAAGCAGCTCATACTAACTCTCATTGGAGGTTGTTCTTGAGACCTTATGTGCAACCAACTAGCCCATACTTTAATCATGGTTATTGGCCTACATATGTTGACTCTATGTATCTTTGGGATGGGATATGGGAATGCTGCTGTGAAGCCCTCAGCAAGTTGTTCTTGGACTATCAAGGGACCCAATCATCAATGGAGGACCAAGAACAATGGTGGATCCTCTAGATCTTCATGGCCTAAACACAGTGATCCACAAGGCGGGTTCAAGTCAGTAATGACTTGAACCTCCTTTGAATACTAACTATATGTATATATTTTGTTGTTGTTTGTAGGATCATCCCTTTAAGCATAAAGATATTGGTATTGTTGATAGTGGTTGTTCGAAGCATGTCGGGAGCAGAGATATGATGCACAATTTTGTTCCCATAGAAGGAGGAGGCAATGTGACTTTTGGAGGAAGTGATGGAAGTATCACAGGGAAAGGAACCATAAAGACACCTCATCTGGATTTTGAAAATGTGTACTATGTTAAGGAACTTCAGCATTTCAACTTGTTCTCCGTTTCACAAATCTGTGACACCAAGAACAAAGTACTCTTTTCTGAGAATGAATGTCTTGTCTTTGTCTAAATACTTCAAACTCCCGAAGAAACTTCAATTCTGGGAAAGTTCCTCGAACTCACAATTTATACACATTCAACCTTAATGAAGTTCAACCTGCTGGTGACCTCACTTGTTTGGTGGCTAAAGCATCCCTTGATGAGTCTACTAAATGGCATAGGAGGATGGCTCATGTGAATTTCAAGACCATAAACAAACTCTCTAAAATGGGTCTTGTTGAAGGTCTTCCCTCCAAAGTTTTCACCAATGATCATAATTGTGTTGCATGCAACAAAGGAAAACAACATAGAGCCTCCTACAAAGCTATCAATGCTATGAGCATCATTTCGAACCTCTTAGGTTGCTCCACATGGATCTGTTTGGTCCAACTCAAGTCAGAAGCATTGATCATAAGTACTTCGTTTGGTTATCCTGATGGCTATAGCGATTTTGTTGGGTTTTCTTTCTAGAACCAAAGATGAAACATCTCAGTCTTGTGACTTCATCACCCTCATTGAAAATCAGTTGAACAAAAGGTTAAGGAATTGATTGTGATAATGGGACGAGTTCAAGAATGCTATTCTTATAGAACTCTGTAGGTCAAAAGGTATAAGAAGGGACTATAGTAATCCAAGAACCCCGCAACAAAATGGGGTGGCTGAAAGAAAGAATAGGACCTTAATAGACAAGATCAATGCTTGCAGACTCTAAACTACTATGTTTGAATTGTTGGCACGTGCTATGTGCTAAACAGGGTCTCCATTACTAGACCTCAACTCAAAACACCATATGAACTTCTCTTTGGGAAGGTTCCTGTCATTCACTACCTAAAACCTTTTGGTTGTCAAGTAACCATTCTAAACACCAGTGATCCGTTGGGAAATTTTGATGAGAAGGTTGATGATGGTTATATTGTGGGTTATTCAGCTCATAGTAAGGCATACAGGGTGTACAATTTGCAAGCCAAGAAGATAGAGGAGACTTTGAACCTGAGATACTTGGAAGATAAGCCTAATGTTCAAGGACAGGGTCATACGTGGTCTTTTGACCTTGACTACTTAACTGATTATTTGGGTTACACTAGACATTTGGCTAACCAAAATCACGGGTCCTCAAGAGTCTCCCACTAACAATGCAGGTACCTTGGATGAGGACTCTGAAAATGAGTTTGAAGATGATGAACAACCTATACTTGTGCCTTCTTTCTCCCCTAACAATATTGCAGGAACCACCTCCAGGATATTGCGATAAGAGTGATGAAGATGAATCACATTATCTGAGGACCTTGCTAGGCTTGGACTCAAGAATTTGCGGACTAAGCTTGAGCGAGAAACCGAATGGAGAGGTTGCTAATGAAGGAGTCAGTAGAAACCATGTTTCTGCTGAAGTTGATTCTGTCACACCTACCATCCACAAATCCGCTGAAGGCTATGTTGTTTCTTCTCATGTTCCTTCTCAAGTGTCTTGGACTTTGGAGAACCTTATACAAGCTTTCCAAGACCCTCGGATCTTGAAATCATCAACAAAGCTGGCATCTTCACCTCACCCTCTTATGATGCTGAGTTTGAACCATCTATAACTAATCTTGATTCATCCATTGAAGTCACCCCATTGCTAATCGGAGGATCAATATTGCTCATCCTCAATCCAACATTATAGGTGATCTTGGCACTGTTAGAACTCGAAGGGCTATAACAAGTCCTCAGTTTGGACAAATTGCTTTTCTCTCTTATGTCTCCAAGCACAAAGAGACAATCACACGGACTTCAAGCATTGTGCATTTGCGTGTTTTCTTTCTCAAGTGGAACCAACAAGTGTTTCTCAAGCTCTTGAAGATTCAAGCTGGCTAGAAGCAATGCAAGAAGAGATGCAACAATTTCACAATCGGCGGGTTTGGATCTTGGTTCCACTCACGATGGCAAATATGCCATTGGGACAAAGTGGATTTTGAAGAATAAGAGAGATGCTCGGGGTGTTGTGATAAAAAAAAGCAAGATTAGTGGCTCAAGGCTTGAGACAAGAGGAGGGATTGATTATGATGAAGTGTTTGCACATTGCTAGAGTTGAAGCCATTCGAATTTTCTTGGCTTATGCTTCTTACATGGGTTTCATGGTGTATCAGATGGATGTTAAAGGTGCTTTTTTGTATGGTGAGATTGAAGAGGAGGTTTATGTCACTCAACCCAAGGATTTGAAGACCGGATCACCCAAATCATGTTTACAAGGTTGTCAAAGCTCTCTATGGCTTACATCAGGCACCTAGAGCTTGGTATGCTAGGCTTTCATCCTTTCTACTGAAGCATGGCTATAGGAGAGGTACTATTGATAAAACTCTGTTCCTAAAGAAGAATTACTCAGACATCATTCTTGTGCAAGTTTATGTGGATGACATTATCTTTGGCTCCACAAAGCGAAGCTTGGTGCAAGGAATTTGAGGAACTAATGAAGGAGAATTTCGGATGAGTGCTATGGGAGAGCTTACTTTCTTTTGGGTCTCCAGTTCGCCGAAACAAGATGGCATCTTTATCATCAAGATAAATATGTGAGGGACATTTTGAAGAAATTTGGTATGGAAGGTGTTAGGACTGCCACAACACCTTATGAAGCTCCAAAGACAAAAACAAATAATGAACGGATCTACCGTGAATGTTCATCATGCAGTCCATGATTGGTTCATTGATGTATCTAACGACTTCAAGACGATATTACTTTTGCGTGAGTGTTTGTTCTCGACATCAAGTCACTCCACTTACTTCCCATCTCAATCTTTGTCAAGAAGATCGTTAAGTACCTCAAAGGCCAACCTCATTTAGGCCTTTGGTACCCAAAAGAGTCTCCTTTTAAGCTGGAAGCATATAGTGGCAGTGATTATCTTTGGTGCAAATCTGGATAGAAGATCCTGGCGGAGGCGCCAATTTCTTGGAAAGAGGTTGATTTCTTGGCAGTGCAAGAAACAAACCATTGTGGCTACCTCAACTCTTGAAGCGGTATGTTCTTCTTTGCAAATTCGTGGGAGGTCCTTTGGATTCAAAACCAATTCTTTGGACTATGGGTACAACTTCATGAACACAACAATTTTTATTGATAATCAAAGTACCATCTGCATAGTCAAAAATCCAGTTTTTCACAGTCGAACAAAACACATTGAAATCAGGCACCACTTTATACGAGATGCATATGAAAAACATTTGATAAAAGTGGCTAAAATTCATACTAATGATAATGTGGCAGATTTGTTAACAAAAGCTTTTGATGGACCAAGGTTTCAACACCTTGTGGTCAATATAGGAATGCTAAACCCTTTTGCAAAGTTTAAGGGGAGGCATAGGCCTCAGGGGAGGCATATGCCTCAGGGGAGGATTTGTGCAAACTCTGCATATTTTTGTGTGTTCTTTTGTTTACTAACACTAACTTTCTAATAATTCTTTAGTTTGTTTGTCTTTGTGTTGTTCTTGTGTGTTTTGTGTGTTTTGCGGTTATGCGGATTGCGGTTTGTCAAATTCATCAAGTGTGGTTCATTGGTATATGGTCAAGTTAGCTAAAAGCTTGTTGCTTGTTTCTTCTGAAATTAAAAGTACTGAAGCAAACAATTTGATTCCACCGAAGTTATAATAACTGAAGATGAGTGTGCTAAGAAGCCTGATGATAAAGGGAAAGATGTAATAACTGAAGATGAGCTTGGTCCAGACTTGGTAAGTGAGGAGGAAAGACTAGGACAAGCAAGTAGATTGGCTGAGTTTGAAAAGTCAAAGAAAAGTGAATTATTGGCTCAACAAATTGAAACAGAGGACTTTTCATCTTTACCTCACGAGAAGAAAGAAGCTGGATGCAATGCATATTCAGATGCCTGCTGAATACTGGGATGCTCTAACTCAGCACGTTATTTCAAGCCCTTCTCTTGCTCAAAGTATACTAGGTGGAGATTTCAACAGTGAGAGTTATGTGGATCAAATGATGGCTCAGGGAAAACAAAGGAAGCAAGAAGCTATTGCACAAAGGAGAGCCATCAAAGCTCAGAAGAACAAAGAGAAACCTCCTACTAAATCTCAAATGAGACTGGTGGTGAAAAATCAATGCTCGATGTACAACTCTGGCTTAACAATGAAACAAGTCAAGGCCTTTCACGATCATGTCACGGTTATAAATATAAGCAGATCATGGGGACAACTCATCATCTTGGCACCTTCTACCAACTTGAAAAGGATTCTTTGGGAATGAAGTTGCTCAAGAAGCCAAAAGACTCAAGTCGATGATGCTCCACCAGCGACTTCTCCGGTCATTTCTGCTGAAGCAACTCGCGAAGTTGCTTCCTCTGTGACAAGGGTCCATCTGAACCATCTACCAATTCTCTGAAGCACTGATGTATCGGCTCCCTTCATCTGGCAACCGTTGACACACACGAAGCTTCTAAAGTCAAGGAAGCTGATCTCGCTGAAATAAAAACAAAAAGGGCGATAAAGATGCTTCACAGGATGAATGCACTACGTGAAGGTGTTCCAACTAAGTCTCCCTCTACCTCTTCAAGTCTTACCACAAATGTTCAAACTAAAAATGCTCCCTCTTGGGAAATCTATAAGCTTTGGTAGGAGGAAGAAGAGAATGGCCAAAAGATCTCCCTTGGATCTTGAAGCTGATGACTCAACTTTCATAATAGAGGGTTCTGCTGTGATTTTCTGAGGGAGATCAAAATGTGTTGGTCGATTAGAAACTGAAGGATGATGAGATGAATGTCATTCATCGAAAGGATAGCACTTCAATGGAATTCACCTTTAGAAGGAAATTCTACACTTGGTAGACAGGCGGATTTGCTTACTCTGTACACTCTTGTTACCACCCTTCTTGCAACAAGGCACCACAAGGTTAGGGATGTTCTTCTTGGGAGATCTTCAAGTCCTGTTAAACTCTCATTCTCCCAATAGTAAAGCACATTCCATTTGGGAGAACTCACATCGGTGGAAGGTTGCGTCATGGAGATTCTATCCTCTCCCTCGTGTGCATGTGCTTGAGACTAAGGGTGGAATCCTTGTCTACATGCTTCTTGAAAGAAAGTATCCATTGCCCAGAGACTTATGGAAAAGATTCTTAGTCGGAAATTGGAGATTCCTCGAGAACCGTGGGCAATGAAAGGCATGCCTTCAACATTGGTGGGTTTGATTAAGACTCAACTTCTACAACAGCAACAGGCCTCATCCTCATCCTAATCATGGTACTTGGTACTCTCTGCATTACCTTGTTTTGTTGCATTTAGTTTGTGTTATTTACGTTATTTGTCAATCTCTGTGTTATTTTTCAATTTCTTAGTTAAAAAAAAATAAATAAATAAATAAAAAAAAAACTAACTTTTATCTGAGGTTTGTTTGTTATTACAATTCGATGGTTTTAACTCACGGATATACCTTGTGTATGTCAAAGAGTTGGCTAGTCCAAAGGGCACTTTGGTAAAGACACAACAAATCTGTTGATAGCTGTAATGGTTTGCTCAAAATCATAGGGTCTACAACCACCCATGCTTAACTGCTGAGGGTTGTATGGTCATCAATTCACCATGGTCTATTCCTTTTTGGAATCCAAGAATTGGCTAGCCCACAAATATATGGCATGTGGTAAAGGCAACTGAATCTATTATTGGTTCTCAATTCACCAATTCTAAGAATTGACTAGTCTGACAAGCGGCTACTGGTAAAGACAAGACAAATTCGTTTATATGGTTCTTTGGTTTGCCAATAAATCAGATGGTTATCAATGTACCATAGTTTTCGAACTCAAACATATGACTACTCCAGTAGTGATGGCTATTGGTAAAGAGACCTCAAACCCATTATTTTCAATGATTCACCTATCGCGAGGAGTTAACACACTGGAAGTGATGAGAATAGTATGAAACTTATATGTTTTGATGTACATGATGTCATATGTTGCTGCAACGATCTGGTGTATCACAGTTCAGTCATCATAGAGATGTTCTTCTTCTGAATCTTTGCTGCTAATGTTCGAATGCAATCCTCTTAATGTGAAGTATTTGTGCTCAAGAAACTGGACCTTCATAGCTCAGAAGTGTTTAAGATATGGGGAGGATATGGTTTGGAAATTTTGTCATAATATGGTACAATCCTCAAACGTATTAACGATCTATCAAGGAAACTGGAACTTAACCTAGTCAAATTCCAGTTTAGGGGAGGATTGTTGGGAATTACGGTAAACTACTGGATCTGCTGAAGTATCTGCCGAAGAGTTTCTGCTGAAGAAGAATGGATTCTGCTGAAGTTATACTTCAGCTGAAGTGTTAAAGCAGAAATCGTGATTCTGCTGATAGTGCGAATCCACGTAGGAGAGATAGGCGCCGTATGTAGGAAAAGTCAGCGCCGTATGAAGGATAGGTTGGCGCCGTATTGTTTAGTGTTTACTCAGAATGTGTTTGGAACAAAACATTATGATTAGTAAAACATTATGATTAGTTGCATGCTTGTCTAGGTGCATGCGTTGTCTATGTTTGTATTAGGAGCATACATTGTAAATGCTCGTGAGTGATTAGGGTTTCTTATCTATAAAAGGAACCATAATAGTTTGTATTAGATAAGCTTTTTAGAAGTCTTTCAAGTCTTGTAAAATATCCGAAACATAGAGTTTCAATAAACAAAAGATCCATAGAGGATCTAAGAGTTCTTAGTTATTATAACTTGTATTTTCATTCCGCTAAAGAATACGAGTTGTAGAGATCTTCTATTAGTTTGTTTGTGATTACATAGGCAACACTAACGATCTCCGAGTGCTTAAGATCTATCAAGGTCTTTGTGTATTTAACACTTATCACCCATTTTATATTTTTAGATGAAGTATAATGATGAGTTTCATCATTCCTACAATTTTCGTATTTTTACGATACCCGGTTTTACGTTTTATGGCTTAACGGCTTACTATTAGCGATTAACGGAACCAAAACTCACTCCGTAACCAAGATAATACCAAAACTAACCACCTAAGTCATCTTATCTTGTTTAGGCCGACCTAAGGGGGAGAGTCATCATTTTGGTGGCATCATCCTAACCATGGTACATTTAGATCTTTACAAGTGTCCTAACTTAACCATGGTTAATATTTAACCCAATATATTGTTAACCAAACTTGCCCTCCTATAAATAGGAAGTAAAATACATCCTAAAGACCTCCACAATCTGTTCTTTGTCGTTCATATCGTAAATCCTTCACATCTTCCATCATTTGATCTATAAACTCCAAGTTTATGCAAGGATGTTCCAAAGATCAAGCTACTACATCAAATCTCTAGCAAGTTTAAGTGATCTTCTTGAGTTTAAATCCACTCAAGTCACTTAGTACTTCATCACCAACTCTTCAAGTTTGCAAGGGTGCCAAGGTGTGGAAAGCTAGCTCAATCCAAAGTCTTAAGCGATCAATCAAAGTCCGATCCTTACTAGTTACTCCTTTCTTATTGAAAGCCAAAAGTTGTAAGCAACTTATCACCACCATCATCTCATCTTTATTATTCATAATCTTAACTACTTTATGCTATATATATAGTTACTATGTTGGATCATGATGTACAAAAATCTTTAAAACAAGTTATAAGAACCTATATGTTAAACTTGGGTTAGTAAGTGTATAAATGATAAACTTTTGTACAAAGTTTCCACAAAATCGACCACATATAGATCTGATACTTTTCATATTATTGTAGATAATATTAAAACAAAAACGTAGCAATTTGAATCACGAAGCGGACAAGCGAGTCAAAAGTTATAGGCAAAAGAAGTTAGCGAAACATAACGCCAAAGCGCCATTTTAAAAGTAGTACTTACGGTCCGATTCATCAAAAGTTAAAACGAAAGTTGTCCAGGACGCCGTTTTACTTTAGTATCAAAGAAGCTCGGACCTTGAAAGCGCATAAACAGCCATTAATTTTCATAAGCGAAGCGCCCTATATTTAGTCTCATAACTATACTTTTGTCACAACTAAAAACAAACCAAGAGGCCTAATGGCCATAAGCCAAGACAACGGCTCGCTAATGTCAAAGCTAAGTCTCAAGACCATGGTAGTCAAGACCAAAGTCACGGCAAGGCCATGGCTAAAGCCTTAAGGCTTGTTTACCCAAGACAGTTAACTAAGGTGATCATATTTATGAAAACAACGAGAACTTGTAAAAACTAGATACTTATTAAAAACATGATAAACTTTATGTTATAAATCTTCACTCAAAACATATGTTGTATCTACTAAGTGCTACAAAAGTAGGGAGCTTCATGTGAGGGGTTTCATTTGAGTAAAATGTATCGACGAGTTCTTTGGATTTACAATTTAAGTGTCCTAGCTCCTCGTGCGTTTCTTGCATGACCTCTGAATTATGATGGCCAGAGCGGTAATCTGATATCTATAAACTAAACATGTTTTCACAACTAGACCATTTTTATAAATGACATACACAAATACCATGTACTACATCATGATCAACATAGAGACGTATATAGGATGGTTTATGTTTTCCTAAACATTATTCCAAACCTAAGTCGCAACATTCTATTTTAGGTTGCTCGTAGAAGTTCTCACGGCATATCCATCATTCTCATTTTACATTTGATATCATTTACTCTACGGTGAGTTCATAGCCCTACTTTCTATTACTTAAATTGTTTTACAAACCCTTGGGGGAGATACATGCTTTATTTTAAATCGAACACATTGCTTTCAAACTGTATGCTTATCTGAATGTATTATTTGCACTAAGTACCACTATTGCCAATCTTAAGTCCCTATTATCATGAACCATTAATCACTTGCAGTGAACGCTTGAATAATGTGGATAGATCTATCGGGAATGACAAATCCCGTTTGTGTTGACCGGTGAGGCAAACAAGCGCACTCTATTTGAACATCTATAGGTTTATTGGCAAATTACCTTGTAGGGCATCGGTTACTATTTTATGACATTTGTATGCGTTTTAGGTATCATGAGCTTAGTGCAATAATATCTCTTTTGGTTTTCAAACTATTGGTGTGAATTTATAACTCACACTACAAACATTATGTGTTCAACTGATTTCCAAAACTCTATGAATTTCACTCAACCTTTGTGTTGGCAGTTTTAAGCATGTATTTCAGGTCCATAATGTCGGAAGGCGCACGGAAGAGCAAGGATCTTGAAAAAGGCTATAAATTTTATTATCATTTGAAAACCCATTTAATGTATTTTGTAAACAATGGAACCAACTGGGACCTCATTTTTGTAAACTTCGATATTTATATAAATCGAATGATAAATCTTTTAAAACGACTCCATTAGATTTTATTTTCTATTGTTATACTTGTTGTGCCATGAAGTAACAACCGGTTTGAATTCATTGCGTATCGCGAAATTGGGGTGTTACAGATTGGTATCAGAGCCATAGTTATAGAGAAACGGGTCTAATCGAGACTTAAACTATAACTACTTTTACAAACAAAAACATTTTATAGCCTTCCGTTCTCCGTGCCTTCCATCCTCCAGACGATTATGTGACATTTGAACATTTTAAGCTACAAAAATATACTAGTATATTGACATATACACTCGACATATTTTTAATTATTTTAGCTAAACGATAGACTAAACATATACGTATGTCTATTCTAAGGCATTACTGCACATCGTATTTTCCCAATCATGTACCTACTTGTGCATTTTAGGATTACGAAACTTCCTCCAAGACATTGTAAATCCTACAATGGTCTTTCCTACTTCCTAGTGTGACAACTCGTACTTTCAGGTCATTTCTCAAAACAATTCATGCTTCACTATTTCACCATTTATCGTAAACTAGGTTTACGTGTTCCAAATTCGCGTAACCTTAATGGTTTAGCGGCGAATTCATGATCATATCGTCACGAACATTTCATATAGACTAAGTTTAGTCTACACTTCATTAGCATTATTTGCATCATGTTAGTTCATTCATGATTTTGCATTTCACATTAAACGCGTAAAATTCATATTAAATAAACGCTATCGCGTAAGTTATTATTTTGAACATTTAATCCGATACTTCAAAAAATTATTCCGATATATTTTTATACTTACATTTAGTTTATAAAAACAATATTTTGAGTTTACCTAGTGTTATAAATTTATTTTGTATATAAATCGTTATATTTATATTATTACGACGTTCTTCTTAAAAACTACACGATAATTATTAGTTCACTCAAATTTTACAAGAAATGTATTTTTACAATTTTTATAACTACAATATATTTTACTTTGATCCATTAAAACTTATTTATAGTCCATACTACTTTAAATTCACAACTATATACAAGTTACAATATATCTTACTTAATTACATTTCTTTCTTACAACCAATTACACACATTTATATACAATAAAAAAAATATATATATATATATTTTGAGATACATCCCCTCCCCCAAAACCGGCCATGTGGGGAGGGTAGGCATTTATTGATTTGGTAGAAAATTCTTGATTGTATAAGTCTACACTTAACTTAAATATCACTTCATTCATTCACTTCATTCACTTTCATTATTTCAACAAGTTAGTAAAGTTTGGTTTCTCTCTTGTCTTCCTCTCCATAGAACCGGCCTTCATAGGTGTTTAGAAGGGATCACCAAAATTTTACAAGCTCAAGTTTATACAATCTAGATTACACTCTTATTAAAGGTTTTGAAATAAAAACCTAGAGTGTTTAGGTTAATCCTTTGTTCTAATCACTTCATCAAGTAACTAGTAAGCATATCATTTTCATTTTACATCTTTCATTTTCATTTCATATTTATTTCTTCATATTTTGTGCAAGCATGCAAGACTTATTGTTAGTTATACCATTTTTACATTGATTTTTAGAGTTTTATATATAAAAGTCATCCTATAATTATTCCCTTGTTATATATTGGTCTTGATGATGTTTAGGAACCCATGACACCCTAAGAAGGTGTATGGTAGGATTAGAATAGCTTTGGAGTTGTTTTGAAGGGATTGGAATAGGTTTAGTACGAGAAAAACTATTTTCGACAAGTATATAAAAGTGGTCTGATCTTATTTTGTTTTTCTGGAAAATCCGACAGTAGACATGAGTTTTTGGCCTAGATAATTAGAAAAATATACTTTAAAACCGAATCCATTGGCAGCTTGAGCGGATTAAAACGGAGTTATAACGAAGAAGTTATGAATTTTTCAAGTTTGACGACGTAATATATATTTTCTGAAATTTCACAACCTATTTTAGTTTGTATGCGAGTCAAAAACGAGTCCTAAGCTTTACAAATTATTTCGACTTATCAAAAATAAATTAGTATACTTTGATCTGAAGCTAAGGGCGTATAATAATGAAAGCAGTTTGAAAGCGACTAAGATATACGTTTTCATAAAATTGCCGTAACTATTATTTTTAGAAAAACTATATTATGTCTACGAGACAAGTGTTACGGTAACTAAAACGACCATATTGAAGACTGTTTTTAACGATGATGTAGAACTTTTGTAACGAGATGTCTTCTAATAAAATCGAGATCACCAAGCATATTTTTCAAAATGACCAACCGTTTGTATAGCGGGGTGGTAATAAATTAATTACGGTTGCTTAAACTTTGCCGAAACTCACTTTTTACACAACATTTGGACAAAATCACCATATTTAACCTCTATTATCTTTATGTTCGAGACCTCTATGACGAAAACTCATGTACTAAAACTTCTAGATTTTGATACAAGTCTTCCAAAACCGTCGAGTTCGTTTCCTAACGTTCGACGTACACCATTTTACGACTAGCTTTTCGAAGCCATTTTTGCCACTTTCATGAAATTACCAACGACTTTATTTTACGACGAAAAGTTAAAATTTCATAATAAATCATTAAGAAACCATTGTAGGATGACATTTTGACGTAAATACTTGTAAAGTAATTTAAGAATGGTCAAGACGTCAAAAGAGTATTTTTCGACGATAAGTATTATTTTCAAAACTCACCAATGGTATAAATAACATACGAAATGCATGCATAACATTACATCATAACTCATTACGTATCATAACATTCATAATAGGTCAAGGTTAAAGCATCACATTATATCTCGGTGTACTCACTCTTGTCATCATACCAATTTATCAAGTGAGTTCTATAGCCCCACTTTCAATTGTTTTTATACTACTTTTGGGGGAGATACATGCTCAAACTATTTTCATTTACTTTCTCAAATACTCTAAACGTTCTTGATTACCGTGAGTTTTCATAGCCCCATTTTCAATTGTTTTGTACTATTTTGGGGGAGATACATGCTCAATTATTTTTCACAAGTACTTTATATTTTTAAGGATAACTTCTATCATGATCACCATTGTTTCAAAACTGAATGTTATACTATATCAATTGTTCTTGTTTGCGTGCTATAGTTCTACGTTTTATAACGTTCTAAATCGATTGACTCGATACATCGTCGAATAAAGTACTATGTCAGTTGACTACTGATACATTGAGTTAGGTGCTATTGTTTATGTGCTATAGTTCTCGTCAGTATAGCGTTCTAATCGATTGACTCTGATACATCGTCGAATAAAGTACTATGTCGATTGACTCTTGATACATTGAGTTAGGTGCTATTGATTATGTGCTACTTTCTGATTCTACGTCGGTATAATGTTCTAAATCAGTTGACTCTTGATACATTGAGTCTAGTCCTATTGATTAAGTGCTATTGTTCTACGTCGAGTTAGGTACTATTGTGAATTCATTTGACATCAAGTGTTTGAACATAAACTACACACATTTTGGCAGTGGGTTGTGAACACACAGGTTGCAAGTTTTGTATGGGGAACTTGGGCGGGTGGATTTACAATGCCTTTGCTGCATAAACGATTTTGAAAGGCTTTACATTTCAACATAAACTCTATGAACTCACTCAACCTTTGTGTTGACACTTTTTAGCATGTTTTATCTCAGGTATCTAAGGCATTCACTTCATGGCTTGCATGTGGGCATATCATAGAGTCGCGATGACGACGCGTCTCCTTTGAGTTTTATGAACTTTAAAACATCGTTTGAATTGTAACAAACTTATTTCCGCACAAGTTGATTTTCATTTGGGACCTATACTTTGTAAACTCTGATTGTTTTATTCAATCAAACGATGTGTTTTCCAAACGACACTTTAGGTCGTTCAATATATCTGTAACTGTGATGCTATGACAGTCAATCCCCAGGAATTCCATTCCGCTGCAAAACAGGTATTTTGGGGGTGTGACACCTAGACATTGTGAGATACAATGGTCTCATTCATTTTTCAAGACACTGTGAGATACAGTGGTCTCTATTACATTCTTAGACACTGTAAATCCTACAGTGGTCTCTATTACATTCTCAAACACTGTAAACCCTACAGTGGTCTCATTTTTTTCTCAAGACATTGTGAGTGTCACACAATGGTCTCTTCATCATTTCTCAAGACATTGTGAGTGTTACACAATGATCTCTCTATCATTTCTCAAGACATTGTGGGTTACACAATGATCTCTCCATCATTTCTTAGACATTGTGAGTTGCACAATGGTCTCAACTACTCCTCAAATATTGTAAGTTATACAATAGTCTCTAAAAATTATCTTATAAATATTATATGATATTGTTTTACATGAAACCCGTCACAGTCTATCAATTTCCCTAATGGAAATACAAGAAATATGATTTCTCAAGGACAAAGTGACTCATCATCTACAAAAGCTGAAGTTCGGCAACTTTCTCTACATTCATCAAAATTCTCTTTTGAAACCTTCATTGTTAAAGGTCCGTGATTCTAGCCAAGTATGGACTATTTTAGAATTACTTAAGATTTCCTTTCCACACGTATCTACCCATACTATCTTCTATGCAATGGAATGTGAAAACATAGGTTACAAGTCTTTTATGGCCAGAACTTGCAACTGGATGGTTTGATATCGCCTTTGCTTAGTGGACAATTTCTCAAAAGCTATGAACATATCACAAGTATACCTAATTTAGGTATTTGAAAATTTTATCGAACCTCGGCTAAATATAGCCTAATCACCTATATTTAACCTTGGGATAATGGATCATAGTCTGATTAACTATGTTCAACTTAAATTTTTCAAACAGAGAATAGTTATACAAGGGTTATATTGGTTAATTTCCTTCTTAAACTCGATAATCCACCGAATTCATTAAAAGATCTAGAGACACGATAGTGTCTTACCACTCAGCAAAATCTTAACATCTCATTTATATTACCTAATTTCATTCTTGAAATTTTCATACATGAGATAATCCGAACTACTATCTTGGGATAGTCATCAAATCTTCTCGTAATTTCTTAGAAGTGCTAGCCTGATTAGGTTTCAAGGATATCATTAAGCCATAATCCTCTACAATCCACTTATGATTTTAAAGCAAACTTGACATCTCTACCTTGGAATAATAGTAGGCGTACACTACAACCTTCTAATCGTCAACATATCACATCATTATCTGAACTCTATTATAAGTTAGTATGTAAACTTCACATTCCACGTTTCTTCTAAACACTGGTAGACATAAACACTATACGATATAGCCTTCATCCCGAAACCACCTAAGACATGATCAACTTTGGAAATAGTTTGGATAATCACTTATCACTAACAAGACTTTCCCTACAACGACATTTATCACATCATTATAAACTATTTCACATCAACAATATCTTACATCTTTGATTAACAACGGTTACCCTAACAACAACAAAACTATTCCATTTCGAGGCACTATATAGACGAATGTGTTAGTTAACCATTTGTTGGACTAAGGTGTCAGAGATCACCCACGAAACAACTAAGGAAACTATACAAATACAAATTAGGCTCCATGCTGCACACTATCACCAAAAACTTCATGTTAGAAATTAAGGTTTTATTGATAGCCTCGATACAATAAGATATGATTCGTTTTGAGAATCGGAAAAAGCCAAACTTGAGGTATATTGGACTCTATAAGATTTTAACAAAACCCTTTAAGTGATCAACTTAAGCCACATGGTACATAATACATCCTATGACCAGAAACTTGAAAATGCAAGGCTAGGATTCGGCGTATACACCCTCATGTTCCTAGACACTTCAACATCGAGTAACACATTGAATTAGGACGGAATTCCCATTAGAGGTGAGACTGTAACCACCGCATTTTTAGGTTACTTTTCATTTTCGAGAATTTACTATTCACTTTTACTATTTACATTAACTATTCACTTTCACTATTCATCCGTAAAACTTTTATTTCACATTCTCATAAGATAAATTATTTTAGTAATGACCTAAGAATTCGACCATCGTTAGATCATTTTCGCAAAAGTTATTAAGTAAACATCGTTTTAAAGTTTCGTTTTGGACGGTCCACCGTTTAAACATCACGCGCTTAACGAAAATCAACCACGACAATTTTCCTCGCATCGGATAAATTTTAGATCATTCATGATTAATTTGAGAATTTTTAAGAATTATTATTTTTATTACCAAATAAGCCTAACGCAGAACAAAACTAAACTTACGTTTTAAACAATTCTACTTACATCCAGACTTAACGATTCTGCACTTTGTGTTTCTAATATGTTTTTGACACTTTTACATTTTTGGAAAAGTCAAACATATTTCCCTCCTTCTTTGACCATAAAGGAATTAACCTTGTACGTTCTACATTTCTGCTTAAATCGCGTAACTTTTAAATTTCACGAATAAGCTGTAAGTTATCGCGTATGACGAAAACCACATTTTAACATCTCATATCACTTTTAGACTAATTTTAGTCTACTCTAAATAAATTCACGGTCGTTTTCCTGAAATTTCGTTCTTTTCGATAGCTGCAATTCGCGTTTTTGACCGTATTTCGGCTTTTAACCGGCGTTTTGCACCCAATGAGACTTATCACCCATTTTATATTTTTAGATGAAGTATAATGATGAGTTTCATCATTCCTACAATTTTCGATTTTTACGATACCGGTTTACGTTTTATGGCTTAGCGACTTACGATTAGCGATTAGCGAATCAAAACTCACTCCGTAACCAAGATAATACCAAAACTAACCACCTAAGTCATCTTATCTTGTTAAGGCCGACCTAAGGGGGGGGGAGTCATCATTTTGGTGGCATCATCCTAACCATGGTACATTTAGATCTTTACAAATGACCTAACTTAACCATGGTTAATATTTAACCCAATATATGGTTAACCAAACTTTCCCTCCTATAAATAGGAAGTAAAATACATCCTAAAGACCTCCACAATCTGTTCTTGGTCGTTCATATCATAAATCCTTCACATCTTCCATCATTGGATCTATAAACTCCAAGTTTATGCAAGGATGTTCCAAAGATCAAGCTACTACATCAAATCTCTAGCAAGTTTAAGTGATCTTCTTGAGTTTAAATCCACTCAAGTCACTTAGTACTTCATCACCAACTCTTCAAGTTTGCAAGGGTGCCAAGGTGTGGAAAGCTAGCTCAATCCAAAGTCTTAAGCGATCAATCAAAGTCCGATCCTTACTAGTTACTCCTTTCTTATTGAAAGCCAAAAGTTGTAAGCAACTTATCACCACCATCATCTCATCTTTATTATTCATAATCTTAACTACTTCATGCTATATATATAGTTACTATGTTGGATCATGATGTACAAAAATCTTTAAAACAAGTTATAAGAACCTATATGTTAAACTTGGGTTAGTAAGTGTATAAATGATAAACTTTTGTACAAAGTTTCCACAAAATCGACCACATATAGATCTGATACTTTTCATATTCTTGTATATAATATTAAAACAAAAACATAGCAATTTGAATCACCCGAAACGGACAAACGAGTCAAAAGTTATAGGCAAAAGAAGTTAGCGAAACATAAACGCCAAAACTGCCATTTTAAAAGTAGTACTTCTGGTCCGATTCATCAAAAAGTTAAAACACGAAAGTTATCCGGAACGCCGTTTTACTTCAGTATCAAAGAAGCTCGGACCTTGAAAGCATAAGCAGGCCATTAATTTTCATAAAGCGAAGCCCTATATTTAGTCTCATAACTATACTTTTGTCACAACTAAAAACAAACCAAGAGGCCTAATGGCCATAAGCCAAGACAACGGCTACGGCTAATGTCAAAGCTAAGTCTCAAGACCATGGTAGTCAAGACCAAAGTCACGGCAAGGCCATGGCTAAAGCCTTAAGGCTTGTTTACCCAAGACCGTTAACTAAGGTGATCATATTTATGAAAACAACGAGAACTTGTAAAAACTAGATACTTATTAAAAACATGATAAACTTTATGTTATAAATCTTCACTCAAAACATATGTTGTATCTACTAAGTGCTACAATAATAGGGAGCTTCATGTGAGGGGTTTCATTTGAGTAAAGCGTGTCGGCGAGTTGCTTTGGATTTACAATTTAAGTGTCCTAGCTCCTCGTCGTTCTTGCATGACCTCTGAATTATGATGGCCGAGCGGTAGTACGATATCTATAAACTAAACATGTTTTCACAACTAGACCATTTTTATAAATGACATACACAAATACCATGTACTACATCATGATCAACATAGAGACGTTATATAGGATGGTTTATGTTTTCCTAAACATTATTCCAAACCTAAGTCGCAAAATTCTATTTTAGGTTGCTCGTAGAAGTTCTCACAGCATATCCATCATTCTCATTTTACATTTGATATCATTTACTCTACGGTGAGTTCATAGCCCTACTTTCTATTACTTAAATTGTTTTACAAACCCTTGGGGGAGATACATGCTTTATTTTAAATCGAACACATTGCTTTCAAACTGTATGCTTATCTGAATGTATTATTTGCACTAAGTACCACTATTGCCAATCTTAAGTCCCTATTATCATGAACCATTAATCACTTGCGAGTGAACGCGAATAATGTGGATAGATCTATCGGGAATGACAAATCCCGTTTGTGTTGACCGGGTAGGCAAACAAACGCACTCTATTTTAACATCTATAGGTTTATTGGCAAATTACCTTGTAGGGCATCGGTTACTATTTTATGGCAATTTGTTGCGTTTTGGTATCATTAGCTTAGTGCAATAATATCTCTTTTGGTTTTCAAACTATTGGTGTGAATTTATAACTCACACTACAAACATTATGTGTTCAACTGATTTCCAAAACTCTATGAATTTCACTCAACCTTTGTGTTGACGGTTTTAAGCATGTATTTCAGGTCCATAATGTCGGAAGGCGCGGAAGAGCAAGGATCTTGAAAAAGGCTATAAATTTTATTATCATTCGAAAACCCATTTAATGTATTTTGTAAACAATGGAACCAACTGGGTCCTCATTTTTGTAAACTCTGATATTTATATAAATCGAATGAAAAATCTTTTAAAACGACTCCATTAGAGTTCGTTTTCTATTGTTATGACTGTTGCGCCATGAAGTAACAACCAGTTTGAATTCCGCTGCGTATCACGAAATTGGGGGTGTTAAGGGAAATAAGCCAGTTTTGGTCTTGTTCTAATCTTTATGGTTCGTATATTAAAAACGAAGTAAAAACTTCTAAAATGATCTATGATAGATTGGTGCTTATTTCGATTTGATTTTATTTCATTTGAGATTCGAAATAAACCAATATGAGATCATGTTTGCATTTGTCTTGACACTTTAAGATCAATGATGAGATAATGGTCTAGATCTCATTAAGATCTTTATGTATCAAAAGAGATACATGATACCAAACAACCTGAGATCTTCTTTTCGTCCTTTCTTATATTAAGTATTGAGTCATGATTTGTGAGATGAAAAACGTGAGATGGAATAAGTAGATGATGGGATTTGTTGAAGTTGATTTTGGGTCGAGTCATGTAATAATAAAGGGATGTGATTAAGATGATGTTGGGTTGATGAACGACTTGTGTCGCTATGATTTTTCTGTTTTGAAATACCTCATTACCGATGATGTTGAGAGGTTACAAGAGTTTTGAAATAGTGTATTAATTGACCACTTTAATAGTATTAATGTGGTGTTTATTTTAATATGTGTATTATAGTGTTGTACACTATGCTTATTTGCTTGTAAGTCTGAAATTTTGTTCTTTAATGTGTTGTACATCATGCTTTATTACTTGCAAGTCTGAAAGTCTGAATATTAAATAGGAGAGAGAGTCGTTTGTGCATTATAAGTAGTATAGATGATTCACTTGATTTCCGAAAGTAAAGAATAAGAATGATAAAAATTATGTTACCCTCTTTTTCTTGGTTCATTCAACAACAAAACACAATGACATCAATGTTTGTCGATCCTACCTGAGACCCTTCAAAGGATCTTGAAGCCTTAACATGCTTTCTTGATTCGAATTGAGCTTCAAACGGCAAACATAGGTTAAGAGATGATATTGTACATGTTCGGTTTGTGTACAGGATGCGTATGCAGATGAGAATTGATCTAAAGTTATTTTGATAAAGAGATTAGTTTGGTGAAGTGAGAGGAGAAAGTTTAGAGAGAGAGGCAGCGTTAACGATGATCCGAAGTTTATTTCTTTTCGGGCTTATATGTTATATCACACGAATTGGTTGGACTGAACTTATTATAATTTAAGTTAGCAATTTACTCAAACATTTCGTGATGAACAATTAGATACAATTTGTGCAATGCATGGGTTTATAAAGCCTCGTGTTGATTATTTTACATTGTATACATAAACATTATCCGAAATACGTAACCAAAATATTTTAACTATAATTATTTGTTATTATAAAGTCTCGTTCCTATTAATGAGTATTACTCGCTAATGATGGTTCAATACATTTACTTTTTGATGAATATGTAGTTCCTCAGCGATCAAATAAACAAGACAATCTTCTATGTTTATATTTACAATTAATAAATAGTATAAAGTATAAATTGCATGCATATAGCATTTAACAGTACAATACTCGTTCGTGATGCAGCAATTAAGAAAGAAAATAAATCACAATTATTAGCCAGTATATTATTATTTGAAACTGCTAAAATCTCGCTTGAATCAGTTTATTATTATTTGAAACTGTCAAACTGCTTAAATTATGTATGAATCAATTTTTTGCATAACTATATGAGAAAAAAACTTAAAATTAGAAGAATAAGAAATAACTATAATCGCATATTTAATATGTATCGACTTGAATTAGATGCATCTCTATTCATTTATATTCATCACAATTAGTTTCGAAAGTGATTTTGAAGTGAAAATAATGCAAAATAGTACTATCAACAAATTTGACCCGCAGAGGACAAAAAATACATATAATTCGTTTAACTTGATTAAATGTATCTAATATACGTATATGCATATAATTTTTAGCTAAAAAATATATTATGATTGATAAAAAGATAATGGATGAATTTAATTCAAATTGATGCATCTCTAATATGTAGTTATAGTTATTTTTTATCTTTCTTATTTTAAGGATTATTTTCATTTGATCATTAGTTATCTATATTATATTAAAAAACACATTTTTTTTTCTTATACTAAAATACTTCTGCTTATAAAAAGCAATGTAATCTATTAAGTATTTAAATACTTAATTGCAATTTAAACCACTAACTTTATTAACTATTACTTACTCTACACCCATATATACATAAAAAAAAAATAATAATAAAAAAAATTGCACACACAAATTATCAATACTATATACTTCCGCCGCTATGCGCAAATAGTTGTCTTAGTAAACAAAAAAGGTCAAACTTTGATCTTGCTTAATGCTTACAAAATAAGTAAATATTATTTGATTAAAATAACATTATTTTTAAAAGTCAATATAACAGATAATTATTTAATTTAATTACAATTTCATTTACAAATACAATCTCACTTACATTCAAATATCAAATTACTTATTTCGTGGGGTGATCAAAGCTGTGCAACGTAAATGTATCAAGTACGGGACCAAATGTGCGGACATTAGGTATGGTTTTATCCTCTTTTTATTCTCTTCTTTTGGGGAACTTGAGAAGGATGCGGTGACCATCCTTCAGCGCATCTGTGTTTTCTCGATGACTCAGGACATTGGCTGCGTCTTTGCGATCATATTTTGATAGGATTAGCTTTGCTATTGCTAGAGGAGTAGGGGCTCAGTTAGTATCTCGGCTCCCAACTAATTTCTTGTAAATCCTATAATTTTTTAATAAAGTGATGATTAGATAAAAAAATATATATATAAATAAAATAAATAAATAAATAATAATAATAATAATAATAATAATAATAATAATAATAATAATAATAATAATAATAATAATAATAATAATAATAATAAAGTGATGTTATAATAATAATAATAATAATAATAATAATAACAATAATAATAAAAAAGGAATAAATACACACACCAAAAAATTGATACTGTTATATATTGTCGTTTTTATACGCGAATAAACATCTAGTTTTCTAATATTTTTAAAAGAGCAATGATAGAACCACAAAACTAAATCCACAAAAACATTCACAAAAGGATGTGTCAATCCATGATTGGCTTATAATTTTGTAGTTTCTCTCTCTTTACATTTATAACCCAATTATGGCATGTCATCTCATTTTGTCGGAGCTTTTTGTGGAAATTTGTTTGTGGCTCTAGCATTTTTCTTTTTAAAAATATTAGATCGATAAAGAAACTCTAACTGAGTATATATTTTGGATGACAATACGATCTATAAATATCTATACTAATATATAAAGCATTTAGTCTATTCCTTAAATAGAAAATCTTAAAAATTCAGCCAACACACTTGCCAATTGTGGAAATTTCAATAGCTTATTTCATACTCACAAATAAATGTTACATCTAAAAAATTAAGTGTATTAATTTCGTAAACTTATAACAACCCTTTAAATTAATACATCCCATAAACTTGTACAACCCATTTGAAGAGTCATGTATACACCACACAAATATCAAATGAAAAACTTAAATACCAATATTTTCATCCCATTTCACACGTAACCTCCGCAACACACCATCTAGCCACCATCCGATTGCCACCATGAGCAGACAACCATGCACACACCAGTCCACCACGAGCCGACCACCACGGTTTTTGAGGTTTTGTGTAAAGTTGTTGTTAAAAAAAAAAACTTATAAATGAAAAACATATGCTCGCCACAAAATTTAGTCACGGTGTACCCATGCGTAGCATTCTTGGGTACCCTGCTAGTCATTAACAAACATGATATGTAAAAACAAGCTCTTAGGCTTTTTTATCTTGTGTAACTTACGATATTTACTTTAGTCATTGTACTAGAACTTTCAACTTTTTGTTAGTTTTTTTACAAAGTTGAATTTTTCTAAAATGACTTCTATAAATTTAACACATAATTTGAACCAATGTACTTTAAGGTGATGTTTGAATTTGACTTAATTGATTTAATATGAAAAAAATTGAATACAAAAATTATATAAAAATTGTCTGTTTTTGATTGAAAATAATAAATGATAAAATATCTCTTATTTAAACATGAATTAATACAAATTTAAACAAACAAACCTTAAGTTTTAAATTGTTTTTCCCATCACAGTAACTAACTACAGTAAAAAGGATTTCAAATCTCATCTCATAATAAGAAATTCTTAAAATCCATAAGAATAAAAAAGTATAGTATAAAAATCTCGGACGTTATGACACATTAACTGAATTTGATTTCTTAACATCTTTTTCAACTCTAGTATCCTATATATACCGTTACCATAAAACCTTACACTCCATCAAAAAATACATTACAAAAGAAAACCTTTTAGTTTCCTGAACTAATGGATCGAAAAATGACTTCATTGGCTACTGTTTTGATTTTGGTTTTGCTCTCACTGTTTATGTTGTCAAAACATGTAGAAGCACAAGTTGACTGTAGTAGTATTATTGAAAAGTTGTTCAACTGCGAGGCTTTCTTGTTTAAGTTCTCGAATGTGCCTAGTCCACAGTGTTGTGCCAGCGTACAAGATTTGGTTCGTGCAGCCAAAGCTTCCAAAGATGTTCTAAGGGGCACTTGTCGTTGCCTCAAGGACGCGGTTCAAACAATTCCTGTTGACTTGACCAATGCAGCTAAGCTCACACCTTTGTGCCATCTCGACCTCAACATCCCCATCAGTCCTTCCGTTGACTGTGATTCGTTATGAAGTGTTTGACACTTTGACTCTAGTTTTTGGAGTTTTAATAATATATTGTATATTTCAGTTTGGATTAAGAAATGAAATTTTGATGCTTAAGGCTTAATGTTTTTTTTTCCCCTTAAGTTGTTGTTTTGTAGTCTTATAAATATCCATCATACCAAAACTACTAGCAAAGGTGTTAATGGTTTGGTTTGTCTGGTTTGAGGCCTTACAATCTCGGACTTTATCCGAACCTTGGTTTAGAAATTTTGCGAAACAAAGACGGCGTTATTGGTTCTTGATCAAACCAGCCAAACTGATCAAAGCCTGTTTGGTTCGACAGGTTTGATGATTTGGTCTAATGTATATTTTAAATGAAAAACATATGCAACTTTGATGAAACACAAACAGAAGGTTAAAAATAGTTAAAAAGACATCTTTTTACCCAAAAAAAAGTTAAAATGACATGGGACTGGTGGTGCAAATCAGTGTCCTTCCAGAAAATGGCACTTGTGTTGTGCAAAATTATATTGTTAAAATTAAAACTGGAATTTGAATAACAGTTTGATCAGCCAAAATGGCAGGTTAGACACCTCAAACGGTCAAATCACTAGCCTCGGTCTAAAATTCTTCCAAGCAAGTGGGTCGAATAACGAGTCTTGAATCTGCAAAATATCTTATGTTTCGTCTAAATGGATTCAACCACACCATAAGCACCCGTATTACTAGGGATTAGTATCTGAGCGTTCATACATATAACATTTACTCAAACTAGTAATTCGAACATTCATACATATAACATTTACTCGAACTAGTAATACCAACATTCATACATATAACATTTGCTTGAACCATATTGTAGTTTCTAATGACGGATGTGAAAGAATAAAGGTACGTCCACAGAACAACTAACAAGATACAAACGCCTCGTATAAAATCTTGATTCCTATCTGACTCCTGAGAATCAATCCACCAATACAAGTGGTTCTACCCCCGATAAGCCACATGACACTAAACCGAAAGCTTGATTCTAGGATGACACCTTTTGTTGTTCGACCCGTTGCAGCATGACAATAACCGCCATATGCATGTCAAACCAAAAATATATGCACGGGACTAAGTGACCAATATGAGAACCTCGAGCAGGCCGTTGATCTCTTATCAAGCTTATATATTACATGATCAGAAACACCCAGGGTACTGATATTAAACACGTTGCCAGTATGGATTTGCTTCAGCATTTCATGAGCCAAATCGTAGAATGTAGACTAGATTTGTATTGGTATGGAAATCATTCATGAGAAACCTATTGTTTTGTTGAGCAACCAAAGTGTAAGTGACATTTCAATCGCAAAGATTGTGTGCAGCGATGTTCTGTCCAGCATGAATCCGAAGACAGTGATCCCAGCTCTGTTGTTCTCGAAATATGTTACTGCAAGAAACAAAATATTTCAAATTTGAAATCTAAATATCAAATCAAAAGCAAGATTTTTTTATTGTTTTTTGCACTCAAATTAAGAAATCGAAGAAATGCAATTTTGAACACTTAAAAGTTAAGTCATAAATGGTGTTTCTTGTTCTCGAAATAAGTCGGAGCAAGAAACCCGGGATAAAATGCAACTTTGTTATCTCAAAGCAAGATTATCTATGGGATTTGTTGTTCTCAAAAGAAAGTCGCTGCATGAAACCAAAAAAACATCTAAAAGCAAAGATTCTTGATGGGCTTTGTACAGAGGAGTGATACACCCACTCAAATTCATCCACAAAAGAATCTCACACGCTGAGGTGGCGCCGGATGATTGGTTTTTTGTGGGAGCCACTCCCACAAAAAACCAATCATCCGGCATCAGCGTGCGTCTTTTGTGATGAATGAGTGAATGTCGATTAGTGCTTTAATATAAGGGGAGTTTAGATGTGTGTTTAAACTAATCAATGCAACCTAAAGCCACAGTCACGGCAAAAGTGATTTTGATTCATAATTTCTGATCATTTAGGATCAAAATCAGAGGTGACAAATGGGTGAGTCTGGTAGGTTTGGTAAGAGTCAAAATCAAAATGGATATTTTTGCCATAGCAAAACACTAAACACCCAATAAATCTCACCTAAGGCTTGTCTCTTCTGGTATGAGATTGTGTCCCGATAAATTGGTACCATTTTTGTATTGTCCAAATCGTCTTCATCTCCTTCATCCATGTCTGAATCTATATTCGCATTAAAAGGGTAATTAGCTTGGTCGGAAATATTATTGGCCATCGGGGTCTCTTCAGTAGGACCCATATCATCAAAAGAGTCGATGGTGGCACATGTATGCCATTTGGCTGCCAAACTCGTTACAGATTGAGCTTTGTGTGTGATCTTTGCAGCACTGCGTAAGCATATGCATAAACCACTCACGAGTGTCACGGAACACAACTGCAACATAATAAAAAACCAAAAGTTCATATGCAAAGGAGTTTATTTAAGTTACAATTTTTACAACAAAAAAATCTAAGGTAGGTGAAAATAACCAATAGTTCCATTCATTTGACTTTTTATAGCCAATGCAGAATATGTATCTTCAAAATCATACCCGGCCTTAAGAAAACAAATATCTGCTATAGTAATACCATTTTAAAAACCTTCTCAAAAACTATGTCAATCTGGATTATGGAAGTTTATAAATTGATCAACGTGACCTTAGTAATGACGCCAGTTTACACCTATTTACTTTAGAATGGTCCATAAAAACAGGTCCAACTGGTCGAAATTTAACCAACATGTATTTTTTAAGGCATAATCCTCCTTAATCATTATTATTGCTTCATTTTTAATATCACGCTCGACAAGCTAATTGTTTTTGAAAGTTTCATAAAATAGAAACTATGGGCAAAACGGTTTCTCACCCAATCTGACTCGACCAAATTTGACCCGTTTCAGAATTACCAATTTTGACCTGTTACCAAACCCGCCCGACCTGACCATTAGAGCAATCTCTACACCTCAGTAACACAAACTATATATTCTTATGGAAAACATGTGTGGATCTACAAGGAAGGTAAGAAGATGCATACTTTCAAAATACATGTGGTGTATAAGTAAAAACAATATATTATTGTAGCACATGTCTTGTATACATTTGTCAAAGATCCTGAATCAGCCATGTGTATTGTGTATTAAAACTAAATGCATATATTAGAGGAAATATGAAAGATTACATAAGTTCTCCAGCAGTGGAAATATTGACAAGTGAGCCGGTCTCGGTCGTAACAAGCAGAGAAGCAAACTGACTTGCTGTAACCAGTATCAAAGTCGACAATATAAAAGCCGCAAAACCTGTGACTTATGATACGAAGAGTCCTTCTAATGGCAAGATGGTCCATCAATATTGCACCCACATCTGCTTTTCTCTCAAATACTTTAGCAAAATCCTCTAACCGAAGTATTTGTAAGTAACACGTCACTTTGAAGAGAACACAGACAAGAAAAAAGAGTGATGTTCGGTATAACCAAGAGGATAAAAGCAGAATGCAAGCGAATGTGTGGCTTAAGTAAATGTTGGAAATGTAAGGTATTTGGTCTCCACCAGAACTAAACCACCATATCTTGTAGGCGCTATCCGCAAGAAAACATGGAACAATAAAAGTACACAATAGCTTTATTGAACGCTGCATATATAGAGTCACATTGTTAGTTTGACCAACACTAAAGAAACATATTATTATGCTAATACATTTCATGCCATGTCAAAATCTAAGGGAGTGTTTGGATGTAAATCTCGATAGTGACTGGTCAGTTTCTAGTGTTTGGTTGATCGGGTTCTGCTTATCATAATCTGATCAGGGGTCTAACAGTAATAACAACTTTTGAATAATCAGTTTGATACTAGCTGCAGCAAAATTGATTACTTAAGGTAAAGTAAAACTAATCCTACACCCGTATTTTACTCTCCTTTGATTTGGTATTACTTCCTTAAGCAACTAGAATTCGCCAAACACTCATACACTATCAAAAGTGATTATTAAAACTTCAAGTAGCAGAAGCACGCCCAAAACATAATTTCCTACACAAAGTAAAGGTTACTTAATCTTAGTCCATGTATTAATTATCCAAATAATTGTTGCTTCTGATGTTGAAATTTTCAATTTATTAAACACCACTTGTCTGCGATCAACAAATGAAATGATACAGATGAAGGGGGCCTTTTTTAATTTCTTTTGCTACCCACATGTTCACGAACATGTGAATGTGATGAATGCCTAACCTTTCTCCTATGGACGCATAAGTTATTAGCAAACTTAAAAGTTCTACTTTATGTACCATCAATAATCTTTTCAATATCAACCGGCCGATGGGATTTTCATTATATTTAAAATCGCTAGTATCATAAGTGTTACTATTATAGAACAACTTTGCAACGGATAAATAAAGCTTCCTACAGCTGTCCATGATCCATTCCAAATTTTCAAATCCAAAAGATAAAACAGTGTGGCTGGATCCACAAAGTTACTGCCGAGTGGGCAAACTTTGATAATATTTTTTATAAACTACATTTACATTGCTTGAGGGAAGAATACGAAAATAGCTACAAATATTAGAAATTTACACTACTAAAATTAATTTATGCTAGGGAGGCAGGTGCCCAGCCCGCCCCTCCTATTTCCGCCCATGAGTCGGTGAACAAAATGATATAAAATTGTATGAAAGCTTATTATATGGTATGATACAAAATGATATAAAAGCAAACAAAAATGGTATAAAACAGTCATATAATATAGTGCAAAAATGTTACTGTAGATATTTAGTTTTTATATAAATCAACATGATCATTATCTTATGTCACTAATCAAATAATTTAATGTAGCCTATGAAGTAATATTTCTAGAACAAGAAACTATGATTGTCATTTGCGAAAAGGACATAAACATATCTTTTACGAGTAATTATTAGCATATTACCCGTGCAATGTGGCGTCAGCAAAAATATGGTCAAATTATCCGGTAAAAAGTTTTGTTCGGTTGCATATTTTTTTGTTACATTTATTTACGAATGATGAGATGTTATTAAGTATTAACCATCCTTTTGTTTAAAAATTGTAAAAGGTTTAGTTCATAAAATTTCATATATCACAAAATTTACAACTTTTAAATTTCAAAATTAAAATTATAAATTTGAAATAAGCATATTATATATTGTGTTTGTAATTTAGAGACTTCTCTAAACATAATATTAGAAAGTTATTTAATATGGGTTGTAGTGTTCTTACTAAATTTTTTATTCTAATAACTAGTTAATTTTTCAACTTTCTAAGAGTAAACTTAAACTATTACTGTACTTAAAAAAAGAAGGTAGCAAATTTGAAAATAAATTGCTAGCTGTATTTAAATAAATAAAAATCACCGTCATGTATACCTTAAGAAAACGATCCCTAACTTTGTGCATAAACAAATTCAAGTGCATCACGCTATCCAAAATACGCCCATTAAGAACAAAAATAACAAAAACCTTAGCTTAAATATATATACTCATAATTACTTTGGTCACCTTATCTTATAAGAATCGTTACTAATATCAACTTTCCGAAAACATGGTATTTTATACATATGTCACATGTTTACTACTAATATTTTTTGATTAGTTAAGATTTAAGAACAAAAAGTAAAAATATAAAGATTTACCAAAGTAATGTAAAAAAGCAAAAAACTATTCTAAAGAAACAATAGAATTAAGAACTTACATGAAGTTGATCCGAATACCCATCTCGAACCTTAACACTGTGATCAGACAGCTTATCAAGAAACAGGAATCTTCTAAGCCCATATTTCCTAGCAAAAGCCGACAAGTTCAAAAACGAAAGAGTCGAACATATAGACAAGGACAACTGCACGATCATATCAAATGGTCTTTGATGTCTATGATCACAGTTGTTACACTGGTACACAATATGTGACAACGTAGGTACACATATTGTGAATACAAAAAATATTAGCCATGACAAAAAAGCTTTATATGGGTTGGATTGGTCTATAAAGATCCATGAAAATGATGATGATTCTAGTGTGTTTATGATCCTGTAGTTTGACTTTTTTGACTTTGAGGTTATGTTTAGAAGGGTGTCTGTGTTTTGTTCCATTGGTGATTGATGTAATGATAGAATCTTGTGATTTGTTTTTTGATCAAGAGAGGGATGGACACGCTAGTATGTACTTTTTATTTATAGATGTTGTGGAAATGGTACTTGAAGTTTGTGGTTTCATAGATATTTGAGGTTTGAGTTTGGGAAAGTTGATATATATGCCCTTCTAGAAAGTTAAATTTTACCAAAACAAAGGATATAATAATGGATATGAAGAACCGAACTAATCGCTACACCAAAAACAAGTCATTCAACAATAAGAAAATAGAGAAAAGTTCATTATAAAACTCATATTTCATAGAACCAATCAACCAATCATAGCCACTCATTTCTTTTATTAAAATATATTCACCCATTTTTTTAAAATTAAATATCTCACAAACCGTTAATCGTTACGCCAAAAAAATCATACCATCTCGACGAGAATTAAATTATCTTTCTATAGATATGCATTGTTATATACTTTCGACGAAGTTTTTTTTTTTTTAAATTTCGTTTTGAAAAATCACAGGTGATTTGTAAAAATCACATGTGATTTATAAAAATCACATGTGATTTGTTAAAATCATATGTGATTTGATTTTTACGAATCACATGTGATTAATCACATGTGATTTTTCTGGCGAAATTTAAAAAAACTTCGTCGAAGTATATATATAACAATGCATATATATAGAAAGATAATTTATTCTGTCACGATGGTGTATTTTTGTAGTGAATATTTACCGTTTGCAAGATATGTTATTTTTAAAAAAGGTGGAAAATGATTTTTATTAATTTAAATAGAAAATGGAGAATATGATATGGTTCATTAGTTCTATGACAAATATGAGTTCTATATGGATCTCAACTCTAAGAGAATATGTTCAACAAAAAAAAACAATAAGAGAAGTTTTACCATTAATCAACGCAAAGAAGTCATTCAACAACAACAGAGATTGTTTTTTTTTTCTCTTTTCTTTGAACGGCAAATTTTATTAAGACTAGCAAAAAACTAGAAAAAGTTACTAGTACAAAGCAAAATCTAACAAAGGATTTTGCATCCAGTAGTTCCAATACTTTGATGCTTTCCTGTTTCTATTTGAATACCACAAAAACGAGTAATGAATTATTTTATCGACTAATTCACTACTACGGGGATATCTCTTTCCAAATATGACTTCGTTCCGGAATGACCAAATCACCCAAATAACCGTGCCAAAGATTGAATCCAGGATCGTTTTGCAAGAGGATTTAATTGACATCGATTCATCCAACCAATTGAAGAGATCATTGAGATCGAGAATATTTGGAGGGTGAATATCAACCCACTTGAAGACAAACTTCCATATAGCCGAGGCTACATTGCAATCCCAGAATAGATGAAAGTTAGTTTCAGGAAATGAAGAACAAACCAGGGATAACAAAGAGGGAATATCGATTCCTTTCCTACTGAGATTCCATCGGTTCGGAAGACGATCACGTAAAGCTCTCCAAGATAGAATGTTAACCTTCTTTGGAATGAATCTACACCAACGAGTTTCTGGTAAATGATCAGGAAGCAAAGCATCATCGATGTATAACCTGGTCTCTTTAACTGTGAATATTTTCGAGTTGGCAAGATCCCAATACCATGCGTCAGGATTGTCCGAAAGATGAACACTCTCCAATAAATGCAAGAGCTCATTGAATTGATCGAGAATAATCCCTCTGGTAATGCTTCTAGACCAGTTCCATACCCAACTATTATCCCATTTATCGCATACTAGGCATTTTTTGTGTGGATCGGCTTGATAAAGACGAGGAAATTTGAATTTTAACGAAAATTTGTCTAACCAAAAGTCATGCCAAAAAGCAGTAGACTTGCCATCATTGACTTTCCTTGTAAACGTATGGTGAGGAATGATTCCATTAGAATGTAACGAATTGATTGAAGAAGCAATCTTAGACCAGGTGCCTTTACGTTTTAAATGGGAGAAGAAACCCGAACCTCCATTGTAAGCACCATGAATAACATTAATAAGCTTTACCCATAAAGCATTCCGATTATGAACATAATGTCATCTCCATTTTTGAAGGAGAGATTGATTAAGAGGCTTCAAGCTACCAATGCCGATCTACTTTTGTTTAGAAGCGAGGACATATTTCCATGCTATCCATTTGTGCTTTACCATATTGTCCTGAGAACCCCAGAAAAAATTGGATCGAAGCGATTCAAGTTGCTTGTCTGTTTGATTTGGCATTGGAAACATTGACAAGTAATATGTACCAAGCGAACCGAGAATCGATGTAATAAGAGTCGATCTCCCTCCAATCGATAGCATATTAGACTTCCACTTCGAGAGACGCTGCTTAAACTTGTCAATGATGGGGTTCCATGCCGCTACTCTAGACATGTTTGCTGCTATAGGGAGACCCAAATAGATGAATGGAAGGTTTTATGCTTGTCAACCCGTAATTGAGGCCAAGGTTTGTACATGAATATACGGAATCCCAACTCCGTATAGGCTGGACTTATGCAAATTTATTTGAATACCAAAAACTTTCTGAAAACATTTGAGGAGATGAACTATCCATTGTATATTTTCACGAGACCATTCACCAAGTAAGAGAACATCATCGGCAAAAAAAATGTGAGATATGGACAAATCGCCAATTGAAGCACCATGAAATAAGTCGACATCAATTGCATCTTTAATGGCAACATTTAAACCTTCCATCACTAGGATGAAAAGAAAAGGAGATAGAGGATCTCCTTGCCTTAGACCTCGTTGGAACAACAGAGATTGTAATACTAGTCAATGTTGAGTTAAAACGTTTAACGAGAGTCAACTTGCATGACTCATTGTAAGAAGTTAAGAATCTACTTTCACAAATGATTTGCATTCCAGTTTTACTTCTATGCTTAAAAGAAAGGCGCTATTCTTGATAGTTCATGAGAGGTTTTCCCGTCAATAAATAATGATTTAAAAGAGTCGGTTTGTACTATAGTTGTTATAAGGTTTCTGGATCGAGTATTTTGGAATGTATGCCACTTTCAACTGTTGATAAAGAGCATTCTACGTGTTTTTGGATTTTTTGTTTGTCGATACGAAAAAAAGTATTCACTGGGTTAAACGTTTATTTTTTTTTCCTAACTCTCACCTGTTGTAATTAGAAAAAACTATATGAGCTCCGTCTAAACAAAAAATAACTCTTAACATCATGTTTTATCATATTTGTTATCATGAATGAAGAGATTAAGATAAGGCCAGCGTTACATATAGGTGAAACATGTGAACGAAAGTCGTATTTAAAGGTATTTAAAGGTATACAAGGTGCCGCAATCATACATGGCATCAAAATATATATTCTACTTTGGGGCTTCAAATTTACTTCCGACATTAAAATATTAACGATATATGAAATTATGTTTTAAATATATGTTAAACTCTATTTCAAGTGGTCGAGTGTGACAAAGAAATTATAAAAAATTTAAAACTAGACAATTATAATATATTTTATGGCAAATGATAAAACAAAATATCATACTTGCCATCATTTGCTCTTGTGGGTAGCGAACAATTTTTTTTGCTTTTGTGGGTACTATACATTCAAATTCATCCTCTTTAGGGTATTTTGAGAAATTTTTAGACATTTTTGCCCCTCTTAGCTAATAGAATTTTTTTTTCGAAGGGCAAAAATGTCACATAGTACCCTAAAGAGGATGAATTTGAAAGTATAGTACCCACAAAAAAAAAAAAAAAAAAAAAAAAAAAAAAAAAAAAAAATTTATTCGCTACCCACAAAAGCAAATGATAACAAGTATGATACTTTGTTTTATCATTTGCCGTTTTATCATTTGCCCTATATTTTATCATCATGTTTAATTATCATATAAACTGTTGCCTTATATTTTATATGATTCATTAGACTAGGTTTAGTCGAGTGAGTGATAAACGAGGGAGAGAGATAAGTAATGATATGACATTAATGCTGAGTTGAGAGATAGATTGAATAGCGATTTAGGTTACGGGTAGTCTAGAGATAAAGTACTAGCAATGACTCAAGACGCATTTTTAAACCAACACTACCTATAAAGCTAATAGCCTATACTTAGATAATACCAAATAATCCAAGGACTAATTTTATAATTTACTAAAAAAAGTTTGGTATATGTAAAGGACAAGTGTAGTGATTACGGTGGACAATCTCAAATAATGTTAGTATAACATTAAACAATTAAGTATGAGATCATAAAGCATGCTAATTTTGTGATACCAGATGTGAGTTGTTGGGTAAAAGCCATAAAATAACAACGTATTTTCTCAAATTTACCGAGTTGAAACACATACTTTTTTATTAACATATACACCGATGTACTTTCAAATTTTGTTCCGACTTTACCCATATTGTAATAAAATAATATTATTTAATATAATATTATATTAATATAAATCGGTCATATAGGTGAAGTCGGAACAAAATTCGAAAGTACGTGGGTATATATGTTAATAAAAAAGTATGTGTTTCAACTCGGTAAATTTGAGAAAGTACGTTGTTATTTTATGGCTTTTAGCCTGAGTTGTTAAACATTCTTTTCATGTCTACACTACACTTTCAATATTTTGGGTTTGAACATAGTATTATTTGCTAAAAAAAAACATAGTATTATCACATATGTTAACTGTCCACAAGGTTCTAGTGACGTGGGATTAAAAATAATTCTGTATTTGCACACATCGCACCCTTTTCGTTGAAAGGTTCTACAACTACTAATTTATTAATTATACTTTTATAGTTAAAATAAGATAAACTCAATTCCATTTCAAGAGTTAACATTGCCCGCAAGAAATATTAAAAAAATAATAATAATAAATAAATAAAAATAAAAAATAAAAAGATATTGCGATCAAAATACTCCTTCAAAAACTTTAATGATTTTAGGCTATGCACAAACGAGGTCGAATTGGATTCGATCGACCGATCGGTCGTGCATGGTTAGGCCATTGTGAATACTCGGTCGCCGTAAGTTGTTGAAGGAAACTTAGCAAAATTCGGTCGAAAATTTGACTGAATGTGTAACTTATAAAATGACAAAAATTGTGAACGTTGGGTTAACAAAACTTTTTTTTTACTACTTTTACAACATTATAAATATCAACTTCAAACACGCTTCTAAACACACAATTTTAAACACAATTCAAACAACTTTTCATCAATATTTATCATGTCAAGCAAAAAAATTCACAATTCAAAAACCCCACCAAATCAAAACATCCGCTTTTGTTCACCCGGTTTTGAATATAAACACAACTTGCACAACCACCACAAAATCAAAACGCAGTTTACATTAATCGTCCATTTCACCCACCGTATCGTCCTAATACCGATTTTCACCAATCACCAAGTGGGTCGTCGTATCATCCTACTATGGATTTCTCGACGTCTTCCCAACCGAATCAAGCGTTCCCCGCTTGAGCATGTTAATCTTGATATGAATATGGAGCAGTTAATGCAAGATGATGATCCTAAACATTATGTGAGCCAAAACTATCTGACTCGACATTATGCGAGTCAACATTATCCGAGTCAAGATATTTCGATGGGGTAAGCTTCGGGTCACAGTTCACAGCACGATTCGGTTTAAGGTTCCATTCCGGTTGAAGACGATGACGGTGCCGAAGAGATGTCATATGTCAAATCAAAGAAGCCTTCGAGACATGTTTCAAAGGCTAAGGGCAAGAATGTCGCAACCCAAGAGCCAAAGCTCAAACCATGGACAAAGGCAGAAGAGGCCGTGTTGTACAAAGGCACAGAGGACTACATAACGTTGAGGAAACAAGAGATGGAGATGGAGATGGAAGAGGCAAGAAGTCGACGAAAAGAAGAGTTGAAATGTAGAAAATTGAGCTCCAACATCGGCAAATTGAATTGATGGAAAAAACGAAACGGGGTCAAGACATAATTTTCTACAATTCAGCAATTGATTCAAATTTGCTCTCACGACAACAACGTAAACTTATGAATATAAATGCATCAATCAAGCAAATGTATAACTTAAATTCTTAGTTTACGTTTTTAGATACCTGTGTAATGTTTTTATTAGTATTCCAAGTATTGTAATGTTTAAGTTTTATTATTAATTAAGTTTAAATTCATTGTTTATAAAAATAATAATAATAAAATTAAAATAATTACTGCTGTGAATATTTGATCGTCTAAAGATCGCCGAAAAGTTATTATGCATAGCCTTAGGGGGCGTTTGGTTGGAGAATTTGAAATTCCGGAATTTTAATTTCTAGAAAATTTAAATTCTTGGGAATTTAAAATTCCGGAATTTAAAATACCTCCGCACGTTTGGTTGACAGAAATTTAAAAATATTTTTCATTTTTAATATAAATTTCATAAATATTCTATTTAAAAGTTTATAAAAAAAAATTATAAAAAAATTGATAAAAATTTTTTATAAAAAATATAAAAATTATAAAAATTATAAAGAAGTTTATAAAAATTTAGAAAAAAATTATAAAACATTTATAAAAAATTTATAAAAAAAGCTTATAAAATTTTTTTATAAAAAGTTTATAAAAAAAGTTTATAAAAAATTTATAAAAAAGTTTATAAAAAATTTATAAAAAAGTTTATAAAAAATTTATAAAAAAAATTTTAAAAAATTTATAAAAAAATTTATAAAAAATATAAAAAAGTTTATAAAAATTTATAAAAAGTTTATTAAAAATTTATAAAAATAAAAAAAGTTTAAAAAAAACATAAATATTCTATTTAAAAGTTTATAAAAAACAATAAGAAAAAAAGTTTATAAAAAAAATTTCCTAAGTAAATTAAAATTCTTCACTTTTTGAAGGCATTTTAATTCTCCATTTGGGAATTCAAGGAATTGTAAATTACTTCATTTGAGTTACCAAACATGGTATTTGAAGGAAATTAAATTGCAAATGCCCCCAATATCCCTCAATATCCCCCAACCAAACGGCCCCTTAGAGTAGTGACACTGAGCCAAACATCAAACTCACAATACTAATCATATAATATAAACTATATAAAATACTAATCATTTCAAAATGAACAGACACGTCATTTCAGAACCATAATTGTTCTCATCTTATAAATCGACAAAGAGTGAACACGTGCTTTGTTCAATAATCACAAATTTAAAACACACAATCCCCGAATTGATTATAAACACAAGGTTTTGATGGGTGACTGGTTGTGAAAG
This sequence comes from Chrysanthemum makinoi, assembly GCA_910596185.1. NCBI lineage: Eukaryota > Viridiplantae > Streptophyta > Magnoliopsida > Asterales > Asteraceae > Chrysanthemum > Chrysanthemum makinoi. The sequence goes on along the minus strand of OU343217.1, from coordinate 145,538,822 downwards.
GTGACTCAATTTCAGAACCATGGTCGATGATTATATCAAATGAGCTGGCACACATCAAATTACAACTTCAATAAACATCTTGCGAGAAGTACTACTATTTCCGTCTTATACTTATAATTATTGCCCAGTGTTAATTTTTAAAATATTTATTTTGCAATTTTTACTTTAAAAATTTATATTTGTATTATATAATACTTGATGAAAAATATACTAATAAAAATAGATTTAAAACTCAATTCATTCATATATTTTGCATCAAGTGATATATAACACAAATAAAGATAATATATAACACAAATAAAGATATTTAGTGTCAAAATTTAAAATTTAAAAATTTTAAAAGTCAACACTGGACAATAATTAAGGGACGGAGGGAGTAACTTTTTACGACATAAAATGACGCGTACAATTCAAAAATTTGTATCTCAAGGATACTCGTTTTTTTTTTTTTTTTTTTTTTGGTATTCATGGTTTTGACATTTTGGCCGACTAATCACAGGGTTTGAACTCACTAGTCACTACCCACATATTCAAATCAGGTAAAATCTCCCTTTTCGAAGGTTGGCGTTGTTTCACTAGGGTTGTTTGCACCTAGCAGTAATTAAATTGAACTTGATGTTGTGTGAGAAGCTCTCTAACCAAATGGTTATGGTTTCATTTTATGCTTAAGACATGTGAGATAGATTGTAGTGTACATTGTGTGAGATAAATTGTTGTCGTTCTAAAAAAAATAATATGTACAAATCAACAATGAGTGCAACTTTGATAAAGGTTTTTGTGCTTTAATTATATATGTGACATAGAGGCGGTAACAAGCAGAGTCAGCCATAGCCTTGTCAGAGCTTGAGCTCGGCTCGTTTGAGTTTATAAAGCTCTAACTCGAGCTCGTTTCGAGCTTGGCGTTACATATCTTACAAGGGTTCGTCTCATTTTTATGATACTCTTAAACGATATAGAGCTTGACTCAAGCTCGGCTTATTAAAGATGTTAGACTCGTTTTCTGGATACAAATAGGCCCCACCCTAGATGAAATTGACTAAAGACTTAACGTGATTGACTAGTCGGACCCGATAGTTAACCTAATAGTCAACAAATAAACTATAAAAACGTATATTTATATTTTACGATTTTCTAATATTTTGTCGATAACAAACGTAAAATCATTTTAACGAAACAAATAAAATACGTAAAAGGTTTGAGCCAATAGTTTATTAACACACTTACATTTTCATATAAAATACTAAACAAGTAATATTGTTTACATCTTATAGAAATGCATATGTATAACATCTAGTGTTTACATAATATGGAAATGTACACACACACACACACACACACACACACACACACACACACACATATATATATATATATATATATATATATATATATATATATATATATATATATATATATTATATATATATATATATATATATATATATATATATATATATATATATATATATATATATTATATACTAGTGTCAAAACCCGTCCGATGGACGGGTATGACTTGTGGTTTATATTTTTATGATTTTGTGAATCAAATATATACTAAAAAGGACTTAGTAGAATAAATATATAGTTAAAAGTTGTTGAAAGTTAAATTAAACGGTTAATAAGTATAATTGATGTTACCATAACAATTCTTCAAAGCCTACATGAAATAACTTGCAACATAACTCTATGATTCTGGTTATTTTAATATATTGGCATCTTTATGACATAGAATATTCTTTTTATCACAATTTCTATCGGGTGGGCATAATATGATTGTTTCAAAAAAGAAACATGCTTCTGAAGGAAGAAACTTACCCGCAACTTTAAAAAAACTGGGATTCCCCGTATAGCTGAGGACATGCCAAAAGAGACCTTCTACTTAGGTTCTTATCGAGAACAACGAATGTAACACACTTCTCCATTCGGTAATAGGTGTGGTCTTTGTGAAGCCTGTAAAGAATACGCACCCGAACATATGTATATGTAAATATCATAGAATGAGAAGTACGGGTGGTAATTATGAGTCTCTAAACTGAAAAAATTAGCTTATCATTTAAATTGTATTCATTCCTAATGCCTTCTTTGTTAAGACATTAAAAGCTTTAAATGAACCCATTTTGTATCTAAATACCAACAGAATCATTATAAGGGGGATATCCTCCTTTACATACTACTGGTATAGAAGTGTAGATACCTTGTGTCTCTTGAACTTCCTGTCTCCGCCGTCTGAATCCAGGAAAGGTATTTCTGGGCCATCAACACCGTCCTCTAGAGGTAAGGACTTTGTATCATCATAAAAACTATCAGCTAGACCAGAGAACCTGTAAAAACGATCCACCATATGAAAAAAGATAAATACTTTCAATCAAAATATGTAAACAAACACCTACAACTACAAGTGTTATGGATGGAGTAAAGTCTAATATGATTACAGATTGCCAAAAGAAGATTAAAAATATCCAAATTTTAAATGATTTGTGATGTTATAGGCGATAAACACAATTCCGGAAACTTTTAACCCATGTGATCCATTCCCGCTTAAGCTAAAAAACAATCTCCCATTACTTGGTAGAAATCATGCAAAACCCGAATCCACCCACTTATAAATGGGTCAAAATTGCCACATTTTGTAAATAAACTATAATAGAATTTGTATTAAAATACGCTTACCCAGATCTTGACTTGCGCATATGTTTGAGCTTCTTCTTTTGTGTTGTGAATCTTCAGTCCCATGCACACAAGGAACGCTCATACCTAGCTAAAAAAACCACATATGTGTATGCATTTAACTTTCAAGCTTTTCCTTATTCAGGTTGTAGTAACTGATGATCACCCTGTACATATTAGGCTGATATAGGTCTTGCCACGGGAATTCAAGGAACTCAAAATTGCAAAAAAAAAGCTAACATCATCATTTTAGATAAAAATGATGTCTTATATACCCAATAAATGTATTATATATCTTATATTTGCACCTAAATATTTGAAGAATGTCAAATAGAACTGTTATAATATATTCTCGAGTCTTTCACATTAAGTTCCCTACTCAACCTGTAAAACCTTTGAAGATGAAAGGTATGGATGCTAAGAAAGTGATGAAACAAGAGGACTATGTGAAGGATCAGACACACGTTAATACATCACTAATGTCTCTAGTTAACAACAATCAGAGCCTTACACCGTGTTTGTTTAAATTCTGACAAGTGATAACATAGCTGATGAGAGAAAACTACAAAAGAATTTTTGGTAAAATGATTTCTTTCTATAATGTATTCTCTAAATAATTAAACTATTATAAAAAAGAGCTATACATGAAAATACAAACGACTTCCTATAAATTAATTCAATATAAAGTAGTCATGCCTTAGGTAACTAACACATTGCAAAAAATACTATTTTGTTGCCATTAGTCTACTTTTTTTCTTCTAATACCAATATGATTAAAACCAAACATTTTCACTAATCCATAAGCCCCAAATATAGGCTAACTAAAATATTAATCCAAACACCCTTATAAGTAATTTTGGTCGATTTCCCCTAAAATAGCACTCGATATTAATGTATTCTATAACTTCCCGCATTTAAACACAATGGTTCAATAAAAAATGAAAATCTAATATTCAGTTATAACGAAACATGAAAGCACCTTATTTGATGACCCCTTTTTGGATAATTCATATTTATGAATTGTCGCCTTTGGTTCCCCTGAGAAATCCTCAAAACTGAACGGTAATACAAAAGAGATTCCAAAAAATCCTTCTCAAACATATTAGGATAGAGATAGAGATATATAGGATCAGCAGCTAACCAAGTAATATTAGCACGATAAACAACAACAACCATCTGATGTATTATGTTTGGAATGTAACTGATAACTTGTGCAATCATTCAAGAATGGAACTGATAACTTAATAGTGACGTACCTAATGCCATTGAAGCTCTCGTTATATTTTGAACATTTGAGTCCCCATCCATTTTAGCGATGTTTTTATAGTTGGCATGGGCAAAAGGATCAGAGTGGTTTTAGGATTTTATTATTTGTGAAGGTCACCTTTTAGTAGTTGTTTAGAATGTAATGGCACAAGTTTAGTATAGTAACCCTTATTATGACACCTACTTCATGTTATCAACCACACCATTTGTTGCATCCTTAATCTTTCGGTAAAGATACACACATCTTTCACCATTCAGAAACATCTCAGTCCACAATAACCGCTTAAAACAAAAATCATTCACCTTCTATACTTGATCACAGCTTTCACATGGCAACCTCTACCTTTACTTGTTATTCACTAATCTCCCTTATCATTCTAGTTACCACTTACTCTTTGTATTCTGTGGCTCGAACCCTCACTGAAGATGATGACCCTGTGGGTCCAGTGGTTGAACTTGTAACAGGTGGCAACACGTCACCTTTAGTTTTGGACAGGGTAAATATTCTCATTTGCACACTTGGTTTCTAAAATGGTACCCTTAAGTTCTAGTCTCTTTGTAATAACCTTTGAGCACTCATACGTACATTATGTCAACTTTTATGAGACGAAAAGACACATTTTATCGAGTTTGACACCATTTCTGAAATAACACTAAAAGCAGCTTAGAGTAAATCAATTTCAACAGCTTTTAAGCAATACCCACATCACATAATCATGTAACTATTATATATAGATATATACAGGACATCTTGGTAAGAGTAACATAAGCAAAAGAGAAGATATGATGGAGGGTACACAGGTAATTTGAATATCCAAGTAACTAATCATTATTAAAGTTTTAAGCCTTAAAATTAGTAATTTCTAAACGTACCCCTGATTCTATCCATTCTATTACTTCATAGATAGGTTTCGATTCATCCACAAATGGTGGACAACAGCTTTTTGCAATACGCTTTTCGTGGTCATGATAATACAACTGATCATTACAAATGTGTAGTGGTTTGATGCTTCCTTCCCCTGAACTCATATCTGGAATAAAGACGATATTGATTAGTTAATAATGAATATATAGAAAATATACATGTGAAATCATAACACTCTGCATGAGATAGATAGTTTATGGAAACATAAGAGTTGCTGTTATTTAATTACACGAATGCATAATCTATACTACATTATAAAACATTTGGGACTTTCTATTAAAGGAAGTCTTAAAATTTTAAGACCAAAAACATTACTATAAAAGGAAAAGTAGAAAATGAATGTAAAATCTGAAAATTTAAGTCTCATTAAAACCATATGTAACCGACCTTCAATAATGATACATTTTAATGGAATTGTTTATAAGAAAAGCTCACTATAGTTAACCCACCAATTTAATGCTAAAATTTGAAAAATAAAAATGTTTACCATTTACACTATTAATAATTTAGACTATCTACTTTTGAAAAACATTTATCTACTACTTTATAATAAGGAAGTTTAAAATAAAAAACATTTGCTCGCCACAAAAATAGTTATCGGGTACCTACCGCCGCATTGCGCGGGTACCCTTCTAGTTTTAAATAATAGATCAAAGAAACATTACACAACATGTCAAGCGTTCATGGGAAGATCATGATCCTGCAAAATGGTATGAGTTCTAAAGACATCCGTCGTACCCTACTCATTTAACACAAATCATTTTATTTTTAATAATTAGTATATTATCACAATATCATAGATTTTTAGTCATATCCAAGACATCAACTATCTATATATAAATGGACAAAAAATGATAATGGGTCAACCCTTCTAACTTAGATCGTTTCAGTCCAAACACGTTTTAACCCATTATAAAAACCCACCCATTTTGGCACAGAATCTTCCATACATCAGTTTGAATGAGGGAGAGATTAGATAAAAAATAGTACTAATCAAGAGTAGTACCTGATGTTTCGAGGAATTTGATCCCTGAGTTCTTTTTATCGGGTCAAAGCTGCTCTTTTCTGGTGGTGTTTCAGGACTAACTTCCACCCATGCTTCAATATAGTTGGTTTGAGCATTTTACTTTCAAATTTCGTACGTTGGGTACCAACGCCACCCCAAGTTTTAAGACGCCAGACTCTCATTGGTGAACTGTATTCCTTATTTTTTTCCCCTTCTTTTCGACCCATCTTGTCTTGTTTGACTGATTTGACTTGCTTACCTTCGGCATTGAATTTATTTTCAATATCAGTAAGAAATGGATCAATGCAATTCTCATTATCTAATAAGCCACATGCTAATAAGCTAATAATCCACAAGCCCACAAGCTTTTTTAAATTTACATAATCTCTTAAGCTCTCTGTATAAGCTCACACACACACACACCCTTAGTTATCACAACCAACCATTTTCTAATAACATACTTATCGATCAACAATCACAAGCCTATATATAAAGTTCAAATATCAGTAATAAGGTTAAATGCGTATACCTGAGGGAGTGCAGACAAAGCTTCTTGTCGAAAATTTGACGGTGTTTTAAGAAAAAGTATATTCTGATAAGTATCGATCGAATATGAGCGCAATCACAGAAACAAATAAATACATATGTTCAACATACAAATGTTTATGGGAAAATACTAATAATATAGATTAGACGACGACAACAACAACTTCATTCTTGTAGCTCACATTACAACACTCTGGACGTTTCATTTTTAGAATTAACTAACTTATGATCCTTCTTCGTTCCCAGTGGGTCAACATTTTAATCATCTGCGACAACCTTTTTATTTTGTGGTTTTGTCTCCTCTTGCATTGAAAGACCAACCGGTGCTAAAGGAGAGCTGATAGTAAAACGTACACAACACATATTACATATAAGTATAAAAACAAGAGGAGCAGCATGTAAAATATAGTTGTGAATCGAGTTAAGGTTATATCAAAAACCTTAATATTTGTTGACTGAGAGCGGTTTGCTCTAGATGGAGCATAAAGATAGTGATTGTTTCCATTATTATCCGCAATAGCAAGAAATGCTGCTAGCAATTGCTTCTTTGTTCTCTGCCATGTCGACGTTTTTGAGAAGACTTTTCATGAGCACAGTCACAATACCAATAACGATTTTACATGCTTGTTAGACTACTTCCATCACTTCATTATATACATGAGAAAAAACATGAAAGCTTTATTAAAAAATTTATGAGGTTTTTTTCTACTTGCTATGAGAAATAATCAAGATAGTTATAAACATTAAAAAGGAACACAAATAAATGTTCCATCTGATAATATTCTACACAAATAATATTCTACACAAATAAAGCAGTTATAAACACTTAAAAAGTGTTTATGTGTCATAACTATCTTGAAAGTAAACATGATGTTCTTCAAATTTGCAAAGTCGGCAATATGCTTTGCCAAATGACCGTATCTACAGAAAGTGTTTGAATTTTTTACTATTTCCTTCACTGTTTTGTCTATTACACAGAGAGTTATATGTAGATGGAGTATCGGTAATGTGTGGCGCTTTCTATTCCTGTTGTTTCATTATTTTGCTACTTGTCGCGTAGTATCTCTTCTTCGCTTTTAGAAAGTTCTTTGCGTACTGAAGGGCTCAATAGCTCGGCTTTTATAAACACTGATGTTGCCCATTTGATTCACATTGAGTAACTACTATTGTTTGAGCCTCTTCATAGTTGGCGAACAAATTCAGCATGGAACCGTTTAGGATCTTCTAGATGCTAGATATTGATAAAGGGGCTATGATTCTTTACCCATAGGATTTTTTTTCATATAGATATTCATCAAAGGTTGCAAATTGGTCAGCTTGAGTAACGGGCCAAAATTGGTTGGGTGACCCACATGCAGATTTTATCCGGTATGCCTGGTTACAAAAGTAATTAATAATAAGAAAATGCTAAACAATAATACTAAATCGTAAGTGCATGAGGGACATTTGCTAATGTATGAAGTAAAAACATGCATAGATATCGGTTTTATTGGTAGTGACCTTGTAAAGCAGTTATAAACACTTAAAAAGTGTTTATGTGTCATAACTATCTTGAAAGTAAACATGATGTTCTTCAAATTTGCAAAGTCGGCAATATGCTTTGCCAAATGACCGTATCTACAGAAAGTGTTTGAATTTTTTACTATTTCCTACACTGTTTTGTCTATTACACAGAGAGTTATATGTAGATGGAGTATCGGTAATGTGTGGCGCTTTCTATTCCTGTTGTTTCATTATTTTATACTTGTCGCCGTAGTATCTTCTTCTTCGCTTTTAAAAAGTTCTTGCGTATGAAGGGCTCAATAGCTCGGCTATAAACAACTGATGTTGCCCATTTGATCACATTGAGTAACTACTATTGTTGAGCCTCTTCATAGTCGCGAACAAATTCACATGGAACCGTTTAGGATCCTCTAGATGCTAGATATGAACGGGGCTATGATTCTTTACCCATAGGATTTTTTCATATAGATATTCATCAAAGGTTGCAAATTGGTCAGCTTGAGTAAGGCCAAAATTGGTGGGTGACCCACATGCAGATTTTATCCGGTATGCCTGGTTACAAAAGTAATTAATAATAAGAAAATGCTAAACAATAATACTAAATCGTAAGTGCATGAGGGACATTTGCTAATGTATGAAGTAAAAACATGCATAGATATCGGTTTTATTGGTAGTGACCTTGTAAGATTATAAACACTTAAAAGTGTTTATGTGTCATAACTATCTTGAAAGTAAACATGATGTTCTTCAAATTTGCAAAGTCGGCAATATGCTTTGCCAAATGACCGTATCTACAGAAAGTGTTTGAATTTTTACTATTCCTACACTGTTTTGTCTATTACACAGAGAGTTATATGTAGATGGAGTATCGGTAATGTGTGGCGCTTTCTATTCCTGTTGTTTCATTATTTTGCTACTTGTCGCCGTAGTATCTTCTTCTTCGCTTTTAAAAAGTTCTTTGCGTACTGAAGGGCTCAATAGCTCGGCTTTTATAAACACTGATGTTGCCCATTTGATTCACATTGAGTAACTACTATTGTTTGAGCCTCTTCATAGTCGGCGAACAAATTCAGCATGGAACCGTTTAGGATCCTCTAGATGCTAGATATTGATAACGGCTGGCTATGATCTACCCATAGGATTTTTTTTCATATGAGATATTCATCAAAGGTTGCAAATGGTCAGCTTGAGTAAAGGGCCAAAATTGGTTGGGTGACACATGAGATTTTATCGGTATGCCTGGTTACAAAAGTAATTAATAATAGAAATGCTTAAAATAATACTAAATCGTAAGTGCATGAGGGACATTTGCTAATGTATGAAGTAAAAACATGCATAGATATCGGTTTTATTGGTAGTGACCTTGTAAAGCAGTTATAAACACTTAAAAAGTGTTTATGTGTCATAACTATCTTGAAAGTAAACATGATGTTCTTCAAATTTGCAAAGTCGGCAATATGCTTTGCCAAATGACCGTATCTATAGAAAGTGTTTGAATTTTTTACTATTTCCTACACTGTTTTGTCTATTACACAGAGAGTTATATGTAGATGGAGTATCGGTAATGTGTGGCGCTTTCTATTCCTGTTGTTTCATTATTTTGCTACTTGTCGCCGTAGTATCTTCTTCTTCGCTTTTAGAAAGTTCTTTGCGTACTGAGGGCTCAATAGCGGCTTTTATAAACACTGATGTTGCCCATTTGATTCACATTGAGTAACTACTATTGTTTGAGCCTCTTCATAGTCGGCGAACAAATTCAACATGGAACCGTTTAGGATCCTCTAGATGCTAGATATTGATAACGGCCTATGATTCTTTACCCATAGGATTGTTTTTCAGATAGGTATTCATCAAAGGTGGCAAATTGGGTAGCTTGAGTAACGGGTCAAAATTGGTTGGGTGACCCATGATGAGTTTTATCCGGTATGCCTGGTTACAAAAGTAATTAATAATAAGAAAATGCTAAACAATAATACTAAATCGTAAGTGCATGAGGGACATTTGCTAATGTATGAAGTAAAAACATGCATAGATATCGGTTTTATTGGTAGTGACCTTGTAAAGTGGACCAATACGCCTTCTCGGGTCAACTAAAAAGTTATTGATAAGCTAAACAACGACACTTCTATTTCTCCCTTCTCGCGACTGCATATGTTATATTTTTCAAGGATCATCATAGGTTTACCTAGAAAAGATGACAATGAGACCACCATCCTATTTTAAAATAGTAACGATTATTTGTCATTAAATTGTATCTCTAGAAATTTAGATCCATATTCCTTACCTGCTCGTTCTGCATCCATAAAGGTATTGTAATAATAACTACATGTTTCTTTTTGTGGATTCTGGAGTTATCAAAGCAGATTCATGTGGGCATTTATTGATGCATTAGCACGTCTTTCATCTTTGTATGAACCATTTCTCCCAACACAACCACTATTTCTGGAGTATTGGCTACTTGTGCATAAACGAACAATTTGTGATTGGGAAAAGAGATTCACAATTATGCCATTCGGAATGAAGTTGAGATGGGAACTGGTGTTGGGAGTGCTCTCATAGCTATGTATTCTGGATGTGATGATCTAGAAGCTTCTTATGCTGTCTTTGATGGGCTCCCAACTAAAGACGTAGTAATTTGGAATTCAATTATTGCTGCTAGTGGTAAAAGTGGGTTTGGAGTTGGTGCGCTATATTTTTTAAGAGAAATGAAATTAAGCAATGTTCAACCCGATTCAGTCACCATGATTTCCACTCTCACCGTGTGTTCAAAGCTGGATGCTTTACGTCAAGGAAGAGAGATTCATCAGTATATAATCAGACATGGACTTGACTCAAGTAAATTTGTATGCAATGCCCTTATTGACATGTATGGGAAATGTGGTTCCATTAATAAAAGTCGACAGGTGTTTGAGTTGTTGGTAGTTCAACGAAGAGACGTTGTGTCATGGAATGTGATGATAGCAGCGTATGGAATGCACTGTTTTGGTAAGGATGCTCTGAACTTATTTGGGCGCATGACGGCTCAAGAGGGACTAAAACCAAATCATGTTACTTTCACAAATCTTCTGTCAGAATGTAGTCACTCGGGACTACAGATGAAGGGGAGTTACTTTAATATGATGAGACAAGAATACGACATAGAGCCAGATATGGAGCAATATGCTTGTATGGTAGATCGTTAATTGCACGTTCTGGTAATTTATCAGATACGTTAGAGTTCATAGAAAGGATGCATTTTGAACCTAATGATGCTATTTGGGGGGGTTATGGGTGCGAGTAGAATCCATTTGAATATTGAAATGGCAGAAGAACCGCTGCAAAATACCTCTTTGAACTTGAACCCGGAAGTTCTGGTAATTATATACTATTGGCGAATATTTATTCAACCTTAGGGAGATGGGAAGATGCAGCTAGAATAAGGTGTTTAATGAAATAGAGAGGCGTCACAAAATCTCCTGGCTGTAGTTGGATTGAAGTTGGTAGGAAAGTTTATAGCTTTATCGTTGGTGATACTTCAGATTCATTTATGGATCAAGTTTCGGCAAAATGGACGTTTGTATTCAAAGATAAAAGAAAAGGGCTATGTTCCTGACACTAAATTCGTATTGCAAAACATGGAAGAATCTGAGAAAGAAATGGTCCTGTGTGGACACAGTGAAAAACTTGCTTTAGCTTTTGGATTGATCAGCACGTCAGCTTCAGTTCAACGCCTTTGCGCATCATTAAGAACTTAAGAGTATGTGGAGACTGTCATTCAGCGATTAAGTATATATCTGTAGTCGAAAAGAGGTAGATCATTATGAGGGATAATTATAGGTTTCATCACTTTGTTGATGGTGTATGGAGAAACACTTTATAGAAATCAAATATTTATAGAAATGCAGTATGTTAGTAAGACTAACACTTTCCTGTGAACAAACGGTAAGCATATGACAATAGGTCGTTTGAATGCCATAAAAGATCTCTCTGGTCAGCAAGAAAAATCCTTGGGCCAGCGACTTTCAGAATACTTGACCTGTTAAATATGAAAAATATAAAATTATATCTATAACATAAACTTGATAATATAAATGTAAAGGTACGGTGGCATACTATTTCCAGCCGATGTAGCTTGTGTGAAACATGAACTGATGGGTGGTTTGTTGTTTGGTAATTAACATACATGGCATTCTGCTTGTATCTTTACGTCTCAAACTTTGAAGTAGCTTCAAGTACCCAATGTCTTCTGGTTGAATGCATCTGCACATATAAAAAGCTTTGGTCACTACATGATTCTCCATCATAGGGATCTATTACTAAAAGTAAAATGATTGACTTTTAAGAGCCAAAACAGACCAAAATTTATTTTTAATACTTGGGAGAATCTAGTACCTAAAGGTAGAAAAATGGGCGGGTCGAATAGGTTAGGTAACATGTCCAAAGCAGGGGGTGAAACATGGTCGGGAATGAGTGAAATTAGGTTCCGGTAAGAACATGTGATTCTTAAAACGGATGGGTTGGGTTATGCCAACCCACAAATACTTTTTCATTTCTTGAATTGTACATAAATTTCAGGTCTGATAATCATCTAATTACTTATATGGTAGTTATGATGACAATAACTTATATTTTTGCATACGCGTTGTGATCCTCATCGCACACATATTTAGCTTAGTAAAAGTAGCTAGAGGACCTGCACAAAAATTTTACCCGACCTGAACATGACCCATTATGCAATCTGCCTATTTTAATACATGTAAGTATGTAACATGTTCATGATATGTACCTGTTGTCTCTCCAACTATAGTAACTGGCTCTAAATTCCTAACCAACTTGCCTTATTACCTGCAAAACAAATTTCTAATTAAAAATGCATGATGTTTTATTATATGGCACAGTCACTTTGGGAGTGTTTGGCATTGCTTTTATGTTCAAGTAATCATCAATTGTTGGTGCTTGGGTATAGCGAAACTGATTCTCACTCAAAAAGAAAAAAAATAACAAGTGAGATTAATAACAAATTTCTAACAATGAAATGGTAAAAATAGAAAGAACCTAGTTTAAATCTCATTAGCAAGTGACTTCCAAAGTCACGACTATCCTCAACATTTGCGAAACATGTTCTTATCAAATCTTGATAAGTGTCAGAACCTCAAACTCCTGAACTACGCAACTCTTCAGTTCCATGAGCAAAATGACACTTGTCACCGAAAGTACACGACCCCTTTAGTAAAGTTTTCACAAAGCTTAGTCTTGAAATTCCCAGCAGGCCGACCAAAGCCACCTCCAGGCTTCCCAAACGACTTTTGTTGCTGATGTGGTCCAACTGCTGCGGTTAAGTTTACTATAAGCTGTTGAACCATCTCAGACGCTCTTTTAATCTGGTCAAATGTACCCTCTAGCTCAATGTTTTTCAGATTCGGGTCAGATTCATGGTCTCTTACTAAGAGCTTGACACCCGTCATACGACAGATTTGTTTAGAGTTGATTCCATTTTTACCAATGATTGGCCCACCAAGTGCAACATTAACGCTGATTTTGGTTGTTGCAGAGGCTCCAAAGCCCGCAGGAGCTATTTCTTGTGGTGTATTAAAACCCATTCGTGGCCCCCACTGAATCTATTTCCGGGTGGTGGGCCCATGGACCGTGGATCTTCATGGTGTGATGGGACTGTTGGCTTTCTAATTCCCATTCTCCATGGGCATAATGACATTGTCACCAAACCGACATCCTTCTGCGGTGTTGTATTTGCTGCAGAGGCGGCTCTTGACAACTGGTGGAGATGAACCGTCTGGAAAGGATATAAGGCCACCCGATGGGCGGGCATGCATCATAAGGCTGCCCGATGGGCGGACATGACTTATAATTTTTGATGGAAACTAATGATTGATGCTAATGTATACTTTGGTCTCATACACTCCAAGTATCCATTGTTCAATGGCCTCCATGGTCATGTAGAAGATATACGTCTTGGTCAATTTACAGAATTTGCACTCCATGAATTCAGGCTCGTTGACCTGGTTGGTTTCGTCTTTGTTAACATACTAACAACATGTAACTAATTTAAGGAGCAAAACAGTTAGCAATGGAGACAGTCTCAAAACTTGAAACCAGGTGGAAGGAATGTGACCATACCATTTGTCAAGATCTATTAAAGGTGTCAACTGCAAACCTTCCAGGTAATTCAACAACCTTATGATCCTTATCAACCATATTTATAAATTCGTCAACCAGATAAGACATGTGCTCTCTTGCTTCCTGCAACACACATGAAATATGTGATGAAATATTTATGCGCCAGAATCGTGGATGTAGGTTTATATAGATGAGAAGAAAAAAAGAGGGATGAATAACTAATACTTACAGTTGTATCTTTCATGCTAAACTCATTCCAGACCTCCTTCGCATAACAGTTGTTCAACGGATAACTGCTGTGGTAATTAGGGGATCTTCCTGAATAAGAAACACATATCCACATTCTCTTAGATTAGAAACTTTGTCTTTGTTTTCCTCATAATACACGAGGAATTGTATGGACTTAGCTTATTAATTATTAGAGTGCAATAATAATAAAAAAAAATGTAATAGCCAATGGTAAATTGAAGAAAATGATAAACGGGAGTAAGGCGTAGCCATGACACGAAGTAGAGATTACTTCGACATATTATTGCCGATTCACTGATTTTTCCCTTACTGAGCAGAAGTTTCAATAATGGTTGCCTTTTTACATGTCACCTAAATCAATTGCAAATTCTAAAGTTAATCCAAGAATATACGATATCTAAAAACTTCAGGATTAGATAAAATGGACACCAGCTTCTGATATGGACAGTTTGGAAAAATTCTTACCTCCTTGAAATCCAGTTCAACATACACATGGGGCACCTTCCCTTCATCCTACCAACTTTGGTCTTGTGGTTCCGTTTTACATAATTTGGGAAGAAATAAAACATCTAATTTTTGGTCTCGTTTGCTTAATCTGAGCAGAGATGAAGAATGTGCAAAATAGAGGATGGATGTACAAAATAGAGAATGGCATAAACATGCAAACGTACATTGATAACACTTTCCAGTGGAACATGCATCGACCATCAGATTTCCTATCATTTCTGAATATATCTACATGTAATACAGAAAATTTTGAATGAAAACCTTAAATATATTAAGATTATAGTAATTTGACTAAAAGCAACTTGGTGCAGTATAATTTGAGAGGATTAATACCTGTATGTTCAAATCCAAAACTTGTTGGAACTTCTTTGCACTTCAAGTCGTTAGCCCTGAGTTTTCAATAACCTGATTTTTGGGCATCCAATAACCTGAGTTTTCTTGTCGTTAGCCCTTCAAAAATTCAAAAACATGAATAAAAATTCTAATAAAAGTGCTTATAATAAAATCGAGCTTGTATTGGCTGGGGCAGAGACATGGTATAACATACTAAAAAGTTTTCTGCTAGTAGGCAAGCATTTGTATTCGAGTCGTCCCTACCAATGACCACAAATCCATCTAAATCAAGCTTCTTCACTGTTTCTTGAGCTTCTTTAAACTGCAAGAAAAGTTGACCCATTTTACAAACTTAAAGCTTTAACCAGGGAATTGCAAACTAAAAAGTTACAAACATGCTCAGGTGTTTCAATCTTATCCCTTCCACTGCAAATTATAATTACCACTAATAGTTTGAGTAAAAATCTGAGGTAAAATCATATGATTCACAATTTACCAACTATAATGTATGTTCTTAATCTAGGTACCAAATCACAAAAAAGAGTGGAACTGTTGAGAATCACCTAATTTTTGTGAGGATATACAAATTCATCAATCAACTCTGACATATATTTACCCTTCATAACACCAGCAGGTCCTCCTCTGAACCCGTACATTGTGTTGTCTTTGGTCCTTTTCTGTCGATAGTCTATAATGTAGCCAAAGCACAAAATATAAGTAAAACCTTAGAAAACTGTTCAGAAGCTTATCAATAATAAAAACCAATTATATTACATCTCAAAAACACAAATGTAGAATAAACATATTGAATTTGATGATTTTATCACCAAATATTCCAGAAATCACATTGTGCCCACCAGGAGCCTGTCCTCTAGATAGAACGCCACCAATCTTTAGACTCGCCTCAGGTAGTGAAACTCAAGCCTTCACGGAATCTGATGGCTGCCCCAACAGCTTGGGAAAGAGCTTGGAAATCTCGTCTATGTTGTTACAATCCAAGCATTCAAGTTAATGGAAATACATAAAGTGGCATATTCTACGATACAGATGGTCTAAACTATAATGTGCAAATAGTAAGATAGCAAAAATCTACGCATCTGAGCATAAACCAAAAACTATAGCAATACGCGTTATAGTTTTCTATGTCTTCGTCTATAATTTTGTACACATCTAAATTGACAACTCAAGATGGACTTGGTACAGAACAATATCGCGTGCAACTCATAAAACAACAAATGTAATTGATTGCTGCCCAAAAGCATCATGTGGAAGAATCTGTTGCTGCCTAAATAGTCAATTAATAAATTGATCTTGTTTTGATGAGATTAGGGTTTAATGATTTAAATTTTATATTTTCTTTACACATAATAAATTAACAATCTAACATAAACACATGATTAACTAACCTTACAAAGATCAAACTTCATTAGAAGATATATATTTAATATTTAGCCCTATCTATATTTCTTACCTGAAAGGACACCACCAATACAAAAATAGTTGCAATGTAGAATGCTCTTCATGGCAGGTCTGGGTACAAGTAGTTGTCCTATAAAAGTATCCATTCAACACAATGTAACAAACGTTTAAAATATAAGACGTGAGTTCCAATTACTTGAGTAGATAAGTCACCTGTTGAAGTAATAAATAACATTATCATCACGAAGTGCTATAGCAACAATGTAAATCTCAATTGCCTCAGGATAAAACTTTGATTCCATAGCCTTGTTACCTACATCAGAACAATTGACATAAATGGATGTTGATAATATATTGTTCCCATCTTTTAATATTTCATGGGTTATACAATTTATATTTTCCTGCAATTGACCATCCAATATCCAAGTTAAGTAGTGGCATGAGACCAAGAATGCATGCTCTAACCATGGCAGTAACATTGTAAAAAGCAGAGCACCACCCTTTCACTTTCCTTGAGGATGTGATTGGAAGCCAATCATCGATTTTTTTATCCTTTAAAGTACTAATATCAACCTGCCGTGATTCTTAAAACTTAAGAACAAACAATAACATCTTGGAGATAGAATACCCATGAACATTTAGCCTTAACGATCAAAATACAACAATAAATTCATCACATAAAAATACTATTAATCATCGTCATCATAAATTATAAACGTCAATATATGATTATATAAACATAATTATCTTGAGACCAAATTATCATCATCATCATCATAAAACTATAAACCTGTAATAAAAAATTAGAAAAAAATAAGACATTACATACACCTTCATATGGAGATTGTAATTCATGTCTTCAACATTGCTGTTAATACTCATAATGAATTATGAATAGCTTAAAACAAATTCCAAATCGACTACATAATTAAGAGTCACGATCATTAGAGAAGATGGCTGAGGAAAAGATGAAATTAGGGTTTGGAAAAAAAAGTATATTATGAATGAACTGATTTTTTTGACGTGATATTAGGGTTATAAGTTGTAGATCTTTGTTTGCTTAAAACTTAAAACTCCACAAAACCTTTATCCGATATCTGCTAAAATACAAACTGCACAATTTTTTAGCATGTCTTTA
The DNA here is from genome assembly GCA_910596185.1 of Chrysanthemum makinoi. Taxonomy (NCBI): domain Eukaryota; kingdom Viridiplantae; phylum Streptophyta; class Magnoliopsida; order Asterales; family Asteraceae; genus Chrysanthemum; species Chrysanthemum makinoi. The sequence goes on along the minus strand of OU343217.1, from coordinate 145,521,146 downwards.
TTTTTATTGATTTGGAACATATAAACAAAAAACAATTAGTCTAGTGGTAAGTTGTTTAGATAACTTATGAATGACCAAGTTCAAATCCAATATAGTCTTCTTTTAATTAAACATAAGCAAAATTTAAAATCCACAAATACAAAAACAAACCGAAATTTAAAAATAAAAATAAATTGAACACACATTTAAAAAAATGTCACATGTCATTAAAAAAATGCCACATGAATACAATGATGACATGGAAATATGACATGGCATTATGGGATGCCAAGTGGCATTTTATGTGGCATGCCTCCTCTTATATTTAATATATATATATATATTTATATATATATATATAATAATATAGAAATTGGTTTTTTTAAAAAGTTGATCTTGGTGGAAAAGTGAGAGAAGTGATCTCAACCGTTAGATCCCCCTCTTTCCCCTCCCTTTTTTCACACCAAATTATAGGGACCTTATTGTATTTTCCTTCATTCTTTAAGGGAATGTTTTATAAATTCGCACCTTTCATATTTAATGCCTAATTTTTCATTTTTTTTTTTCTTCTTCTCTAGATCCAAGACCTGAACTATTTTCTCCAGATTCACGAAATCACGACCATGAAGATTCACGAAATCATCTCATCACAAATTCATATCGTGTTATCAGATTCAATAAGGTATGTAACTGATTTCGTGTTATCAGATTCAATCGTGTTATAATATTCAATATCATTTTATCATATTTAATCAAATCGAAGATCAAATTAAGGTATGAACTAACTTGATTATAGATTTGTTATTTTTGCTACTTAAATCAATTATAAAGCTTATATATTGATTGTGTTGTTTTTTCAGAATGAATTGTTGTTAAATATTCAGTTAGGTTTTTACTTTTATGCAAATTGATTCGTTAAAAACTATCTAGGTTGTTTATAGATGTAACGATTTTCAGAGTTTATTGACATCATTCTTGGGTCTAGAATAGCTACTTTGAAACGAATTTGAGAAATAAAAGACATGGACAACATGTTACATATGAACTGCACCACACAAATGTTTGATAAAATGCCTGAATGGGATTTTATAACTGCGATGCACTAATTTTACATAGTGATGCCCTAATTTTTGTGAATATATTCTAGTTACACTGGATGCGTTAATTAATTTAGGCAAGAGGATTTTAAATTTAGATGAACACACTCGCTAAGACAATTGTATGTATCACCACGTCATCATACCATGTGCTACGACGTTAGGTTACAAGTTTCAAGAGGAAAATTTGTTTGTCTGAGTAGCAGAAGTCAAATAAGGACACATGATATAGAATAGCGTTCTTTGACAAATTTGGCATTTTTTAAGCAACTTATTTAAATCAGATCTTGACTTAGTTGAAATAGGCTTCCTATTCACACTTCTTTAAATCAGATCTTGAGTGAGGAAGTGAATAGTATCTCCACCAATCTTCCTCAAGTGACAAATTACCATGGAGGATCTACCTCACTTGTACGACAAAGCACTAGAAGGACTATGGTAGTTGTGTTGTACCTTATTTGCTTTTTTTTATGATGATTAGCAAATATTTTAAATGCCTATTCGAGCACTAAACTACAGATTTGTTGTCTGAGTATCAGAAGTCAAATCAAGACACATTCGGTAGAGCTTCGTTTGATTTATGTCTGAAATTCATTCACTTGACCAAACGGGTGCACTAAAGTGACTCAAACTGATGCACTTAAGTTCATCAAACAGATGCACTTAAGTTCATCAAACAGATCGTAATTTGTTGGCTTTTTTGGAGATATTGCTGCTCATATGATTACAACTGCTCAAGTGAATAAACGAAAATGCAGTGTTTGGAATGTTTCTCACAAATACATATAGTTTACTGATCTTCTACTTGTATGTTTGACAGTGTCTAGAGTGGATGCTAAAGTGCATAACCTACTACCGAACAACATGGAATGTTCATACATAAAAGTTACCCCAATTTTGAAACTGCGCAAAGGAATTGGTTTTGAATAAGTGTAACAGGATAAGTAAATAATACCATTTACATCTTGTGTTGTAAACTCCCTATAGTAAAGAAGATATAAAATTTGTATAGATCTTGTATATATTAGTATCGTGTTCAGAAATATAAATTGACTTCAGATTCAAGATTTCATTATAATAAAGTTCCATATTCTATATTTGTGGTTTTAATATAAATATGTTTCTTTATCACATTCATTGCTTTGGAATGTTGTTATCAGTTGATGATGTAACAGGTGGTATCTCCGTAGAGTCTTTCTTTGAAGGCTCGTCAACTTGAATCTTTGCTTGGTCAGTGTTTTTCTTATCATTGTTTGGAGCCGCCTTTTCTTCAATTTCATGAACCTAAAATTATTGCACTTTTTTTTTTTTTTTTTTGATACAAACGGATGAACTAATTATATCAAACGGATGCACTAAATTTACTCAAATAGATGCACTAAAGTGCCTCAAACATAAGCACTAAAGTAATATATGAGAATGAACACATCCATTAATGTAAATAATAAAAGAATGCACTGAGTGTAATGGAGATGAAGGGATAAAGCTGTATATTAAAAAGAATATATTTCTTGTGTGATTAGGAGTAAAAAATATCAACCGAAAAATATAGTTGAACTAAAAATATCAATAAACATACAAATAAATAAGTAGTCATGTTATGAACGAATTAATCTTATTATAAACTTAACTTGCCAATCAGAATACAAGAGATGCATTTTGCATTGATGAGTGATGCTACAATAAGAATACAACATCTCCTAAGATAGAGTAAGCTAAAAAAAACTGTCAAACAGTATTTTTACAAGCTAAGCATTGACTATCTTCAAATTCTTGCAATTTCTAAAACATCCAGAGAAGCCTCTCAAACCATTTACCTTTCGATGCCTATAAAGTCGTCACCTTGTAACAAATCATCAGCGTTCAACCAAGAAGAAATGTCATATTCTCGTCTGACAAAATCATCTTCGTCACCAAATTCATCCATTCCAGGAAGTTGTAGATAGGGACATGTCAAATGTATATTTCTAAATAGAACCTGAATTAGTTGAACAATCATTATGAGTTGAACAATCATTATGTAATATTCCATACAAATGCCTTATTTTTTCAATACATATGCCTTAAAATGTACACAAATTAGTATATTGACAAACACTGCTTAATAATCATCATGCAATATTTCATACAGATGCCTTATTTTTCTAATACAGATGCACTAAAATTGTATAGAAATTATTATATTGCCAAACACCCCAATGTTTACTACATCGTTGGATAATCCTTATGCAATATTAAACAATTGTAACGTATAATGTTGATGCACTAACGTATAACACAGATGCAATAAGATATTATCCTTTGGCAATCTTGACGTGAGTCCACCAATGCCCATTGTTAAAGACTATAATGAAGGCATTATAGTTTTAGTATCCAACTCCCTTTAAATAACGTAATTAAAAAGAAAATAACATGTCAAGATACCTCAAGAACAGTTGTAACTTGAAGTTGCGCATAAGGCAAGTCGATTGAAATCCATTCAAATTTAAATCTCATCAATGTAACCTTTGCGTCATTAACACACTGTATTCCCGACACCTCTACATTATTTGCAAGCATGTTGTGTAGACCTATGAAAAATCCTCCTGTATAACATAAAGTAATAATTGTTATCAGAATGTTGCATTTCCATGTTTTCTTTTCTAAGTGTATGCCAATAAATGAATTAAACAGATGAGATGATAAGTCACTATCAAAATGGCGAACCACGGGCCAACACAAAGAGCATCAATGTCGTATTCTGAATTATATACCTACACAAGTTTTGAAGAAAAATTAGAGCCAAATAAAATCTTGCTAAAGCCAAAAATGAAAAGATAAGTAACATAAACAGAAACTCTCACCAAGACCATAAGATCCATATGTCAATATAGTTGTTGAGGCAGTCTATCAAACCCACCACTTTTTATAACTTTATAAAGATTTAAAATTGTTGCAATACCTTTAACTCTCTATTGTTAAGCTCTTTAATAGCGACAATAGCAGCCAACTCTTGAAACCTGAAGGTCACAAAAGCATAGCCTTTATTCTCAATTAAGTCTTTACCTCTCATTATATGGACCTATTACACGTTAAATAAGATTAAAAAACATATAGAGCAATATAATTTCCTATAAAATAAAGAGAGAGAGAGAGAGAGAGAGAGATAGCATCACTAGATTTACCAAACTCTTTCAAAACATATTCAGACACATCAAGAGGAATTCTACCAAGCATACAAACAGACGCTCAAGTATTTCCAATGACGCACTAAACATACAAATGGATGCCCTACTATGACAACCGATGCATTAAACATACAAACGAATACCTTGTAAAATACACGAGATGCCTTAATATCTTTGACGATTCACTAATCATACTCAGCGATGCATTAATATGTTCAAGGATGCACTAAACATATAAGTATATCTGGAGTATTTCGGCGATGTACTAAACATACAAATGGATGTCCTACTATGACCAACGATGCAGTAAACATACACACTAATACCTTAATATGTCTGATGATGCATTAATCTTACTCACTAATGCAATCATACTCATAGATGCTCTAAGATGTTCAATGATGCAGTAATCATACTTATTGATACCCTAATATGTCCATTGATGCACTAAATATACAAATAGATGCCCAAGTATTTCCAAGAATGCACTAAACATATAAATAGATCTTTGAAGTATTTCCGGCAACCACAAACACAGATGCACTAATACAATTTGATGCCCTAACTTGTAATTATGATGCTGCAAATATACACACAGGTACCTTCAGATGTCATGTAATTCAATATTAAGCTCGTTATCCTGAAAATTAGTGCATCACAACTTTAAAATCTTATTCAAACATTTTATCAAACACCTGGTGTGCAACTTTAATAAACACATTTTATTTACATTTTTCATCAAATTTATTCCAAATCTTGTAGAAAACATGATTATATGATTATAAACTTTCAACAAAACTTAAAAAATCATTACATCATAGTTAAAAACTTACAGATTATGTACAATTAAAAGTTAACTGATTAAAAACTTATTCTAATTGTTGAAATTGATAATTATACACAATTATATTCTGTTTAAATCAATAATACGAACCAGAAACATTAAGTTAAACAAATGAATAGGAAGATCAATTAAAGAAAAAAGCGAGTTGAGAACTGATGGTTTGATGTTGTGGTGGAAGAATGGTATTGATACCGTTGTGGTGCGATGTTGATTGGTTGCGGTCTTGGTGGCGTGTGGTGGTGGCGATGGAGATGGTGAATGAGAGGAATCGGATGTGTTTTGAACTAATAACTCGTGTGTTTGCATCGATGATTACCGGCTACACCGTATATGTTTGCCTTTTTTCAAAATTTATCCTGAAGTTTGAGATGTTTGCAAAATCTACCCTGTAACTTTTTTTCTCACTTTTCTATCTAATTACACTTTTCTCTAGAACCAGACTATATATATATATATACTATATATATCAAAACCGTCCGATAGACGGGTATGACTTGTAGTTTTTATTTTTAGGATTTAATAGAACAAATATATATACTAAAAAATAATTAAAAGTTAAATGAAATGGTTAAGATCTATAATTGATGTTACCATAATCCATAAAACGGATAAAAGCAGGTAAGTATTTTGATTTTTGGTTTTTATTTTTAAGATTTAGTTGAACAAATATATATTAAAAAGTAATTAAAAGTTAAATGAAACGGGTGGAATACCTTGTACTTGTCGAGGTTCTTTAAGTCATATAGTAAACGCTCTATGTCTACCCATAAAGTGACCATTAATATCGTGCAAGTTCACACATCATGCTCCTATAAATGTAAAATGGCTTCAATGGCTTCAAGTGGAAGGCCACTTGAGAAAGGAGTCTCTGGAGGTGGAGTGGGAAGTTATACGGTGTAATGACTATACAGTCTTGGCCCATTCCAAATAAATTAAGCTATAACTAATGATCAACTAACAGTACCCATACTAACTATTCGTCTAATATTAAGTGTGGGTGTTTGCGTCACTTGTGTGAATACATTGAAAAGAAAAGAGAATATGATTAGTTGAAATGAGAAAGTTTGTAACATAAATTATAGTTTGCTACTTTACTTAATCTTAAGCGAATACTAATATAGCTATTTACGGATTGATGTTACAGTTAACCTTGGGCTCCATGTATTAGGACAACCTATTTCATAAAGCTTTGATCATCCAGCAGATTATGAATATCACAAATAAGCGGACATACTAATAGGCCGCGTTTTAAATAAGCTAACCAAACATTCCTTTGTTAGGCGAAATAGTTTTTTTTTTCAATTGTAACTGTTTTTTGTAATTGACCACGACTCTGAAACGTTCATTTGTTTTTGAGTAATATTTTGTAAATGACAAAGTGCAATTTCAAAGTCAGGCGTGAATGTACTTGCCAATTCTCATTTTTTTGATATTTGCAGTTTTGCATTAATAAGTTAAGTGAAGACGTGTTTCTATCGCTATATAGTGTTTGGCTCAACGTCGCGTGAGGGCTAACCACACTTTGTGGCCGAGCCTTATTTCCACATTTTCATATCATCATGCGAGAACTTGATTGACTCCAAGTATTTTTTGATGTCTTGACATCTTTCATGGTAGTCATTTTGCTTCTTCAGTATTAAAAAGTGGAATGAGTCTTTCCATATTAAAAAAACTGATCAACATATGTATTACCAACAACTATTGGTACAGTTCACATATGAGTGCACAATTCACTATAACCTAAATCTTTAATTTAGCTTGCAATTTGTTTCAGAATTATACTATATATTTCACTACATCATTGACAGCACTTGCAATTTGTTTCGAATTATAAGTAGATAATGGTTGGTTTCCTTTGTTGTTCATAGATACGTACTTTTAGACCATTAGCTATTGTATTCCTTCACAATGCAACATACAACTTTCTATGATGATAGATCAACTGTAGGAGGTGCTTGACGACCATGTTTTTTATTGATGGATGACTCGGACATTTCGAGAAACACCTATACAAAGGCATTAAAATATATAGAAAGCCATACAAATTAATTCACATGCATCAACAAACTCGACAGGATATAGGAAGATTCTCACTTTATGTACATAGTGCATTATAAGGTCGAGTATTGCTATATATTTAGTATAGAATAATCCACGTACTCGGATAATGAAACTAAAAAATAATCCCGTTTGCAATGACAAATAAACCCAGTTGAGTTAATTAGACACTTGAATATTCTTAAGTCTTACCGGGCGAACTACTTGATCAATAACATTTTTATACCTATATTTGAACCTATAGTCTTTGTCAA
>OU343217.1:145398722-145513647 GCA_910596185.1 Chrysanthemum makinoi | reverse complement strand
CTTCGCTTCTTCCATTGTTCCTACCACTTTATCTTTTGCTCCTTTCGCTATATTAGTAGCTTTATCAGCTAATGTCTCATCCTTAGTGTCTTCCTTTATATCATATATATTCTCCTTAACATCATTTCTCATTTGTTCTTCTTGAATCTTGATCAGTTGCTTTTCGTATCATTTAACTCACGTTGTCCTTCCATATTTCTTTACCTTCTCCCATACAATCTTTTGGATTTCCACCCGTTTCATACGCTTATTCATTCACTTCTCCGGATTTTCCTTTAATACTATCTTTTCTCCCAATCACACTATATTTCGCATTTCCTCCCATTTCCGCGGATATGTCTTCATCATAATCAAATTTTTATTTGCATTGTAACCACGAATTCCCTGGAAAAGCAAAGTTATAATCGAGATATAAAAAATTAAGAATGAATACTTTTTGCATCCTTTGATTCTTCATCTTTTGGACTTCGAAATTAAAAGTATCATCTAAAACTCAATTTGTAACCACAAGAGAATAGTGTTTTTCTGGTTTGGACGACAATCAAACTTTCATCCAAAACTTCTAGCAAGAAGCTAGAATATCAAGGAGTTCATGCAAGAATTGAAAAGTTCGTCTAGTAACTAAGATGATAAGCACAACCTAAAAGAAATTAATATTATACCAAGACACATTTAATCATCTTAAGCCAATGTGCAAAAGCAAGGAGATCAGTTTGTGACTCGTTAGAGGTGCACAAAACGGTTAACCGGTTCGGTTTGACGACCGGTCAAAACCGAACCGGTTTAGGTCAACGAAAAAAAACCGGCCGTGCTGGTTAACCGGTTCGGTTACAAACCGGCTGCGAGAAGAAAAAAACCCAACCGGTCCAAACCGGTTTGGGACTGGTCTTGACCGGTTAACCGATTTTGACCGGTTCGAGTTTTTTTTCTTCGTTTTTCGTCGTTGTTTGTCATCGTTTTCTTGTTTCGTGTATTAATAACCTTCAACTTTTATTTAATAGAACGGAAAATACGACTGAAAGGAAATACATCACACATTATACATAAACTTAAAACATAACACATAATAACATAAACATAAAACATCGATAACTCGATAAGCTACTCAACGTCGACTCGAGCCTTCAACTGCAAGTGCATGGCGGCAATAATTCTGTGTTTGAACCTTCAACGCCAAGTTGGAAAAGGGTTTCAATAAACATAAACAATGCTTACATTGAGCCATTTGCTTGCCATCCGACATTTGGACGTAGTTGTAGTCAGCCCAAACATCAGGTGCACGGTCTACCGGTAAAAAACGAACAATCACCGGTGGTGGGGGTGGCGGAGGCGGTGCAGGATCAGCCATTAGTGAAATGCTTTCGGGTTTTAATTTTTAGAGTGTATTTTTAATTGTATAAAACTTGCAAATAAATAAAAACACAATCCATTTATTTATACTAGTCTTAAAATGGCAAACTTGTAAATATAAAAAAAATCAAATTTTAAAAATTTACCCGCCTTCCCGCTCAAAAAAATTCAAAATTTGAAAATTTAAACCGGTTTGACCGGTTTTGGAACCGCCACCCAAAAATTTGAATTTTCAAAAATATAAAACCAGTTAAACCGGTTTGGGACCGTTTTTAACCGGTTTGAAATTTGAAAAAAAAATTGCCGCCCACCAAAAATTTGAATTTTCAAAAAAGCTAAACCGGTTTGGGTCCGGTTTTTAACCGGTTAACCGGTATGAAACCGAACTTTTTTTTTTCGTTTTTCGTCGTTTATACAAAATTACACTGAAAAACTTCAACTTTTATTTAATACGTTGGAAATACATAAACTTAAAGGAAATACATCATGAAAGGAAATACATAAACTTAAAACATAAAAGTCTTAATAGTCTTCATCGGATCCATTGGACCTAGCTTCTTGAGCAGCTGCATCTTGTCTTATTTCTTCATCGGAAAGTAACTCGATTTCACCCGATTGCACCTCTTCCTCGTAGATTTCCTCTTCGAAGTCTAGGGCATTTTCAAGATTAGCTTTATCTTGCACTCGCTTCATTGCGTCCAAGTGATCTTTCAAACCCATACACATCTCCAAAGAAGCCGGTGTGAGTCTTGTTCTCATATTTGATAAAACCCTTCCACTTGTTGAAAAAGCGGATTCAGAAGCTACCGAAGTAGCTTGTACACTTAGTACATCATGAGCCATTCAGGATAGAACGGGAAACATTGTTTCCTTTGCTTTCCAAAACGCCAAAACATCAAAGTTATCCACTTGTTCGGACGGAATATGTGAGATAAAATTGGTAGATGTATATCTTTCATATTCCTTTGTTCGCGAAACGATCACTCTTTGGCCGTTTGTTAGGATTCTCTCTTAAATTTTTTTGCAAAGCATGTATCGGATTCCCTCTAAATAACCTTGATGATGATGAAGAAGACTTATTTACAAAAGGAGGTGGGTTACCATATTTTTCAAAATAATATTCCCACAAACCTTTAAAAGAATCGGTAAAGGAATCTTTTGCATCATTAGCAAAGTTCGGGTTTGACTCGAAACAACCCAAATCAGTTAAAATCGAGTCGATAAGCAACTTTACCCCACTTAAATTATAACATGGATTTAATGCGGCCGCACAAGTAATTAACGGTGGAAAAGTTTCAAAATATTTCAAAAGCTTATCTTTCATACCGGAAACCATGCTTATATAAACACCACCATTAAATTCAAATGCGGAAATGCTTGAACACATCAAGTATAGTTGCTCGAGTATCAAATGAGCCGTTGGATAATTAACTCCCAACAAATTTTTTGTTGCGTTGTAAAAAACTTCAAGTAATCGGGTTAGTTTTTCAATAGTATCCCAATTATCGGCATTAAATGGAACACACTTACCCTTTTATGACAATTTGTCATGAAAATATTGCAAAGTCGCTTTTTGTTTTAAACCACTTATGAACATAAGATAAGTGGAGTTCCATCTTGTTCCATTATCCCAATTAGGTGATAACCAAGGTTTTCTCGCATTTTCACACAACCGAATGTAGGCATTATATCTTTTATTAACCTTTTTAAAAATATCATAAAGGATTCTTTTAAAAATTTCTTTCATTTGACTCAAATTCTCATCTTTTGATCCCGCTTGCACGGCCAAGTTAATGATGTGTGCAACACATCGACTATGAAAAAAATCGCCATTTAAAGGTGGCTCGTATTCCATTTTTAGTCTACGCATTGCATTTGTTGTTACTAGCATTATCCAACGTTATTGAAATTTTTTTTTCTGTCAAGTGAAATTTATGAAACACTTTTCTCAACAATTGGTATAAAGCATCTCCGGAGTGAGGAACCAGAAAGTCTTCAAATGCTATGACTCGCTTCATCATTTTCCAACTTTTGGGATCAACCCAATGTGCGATAACGCAAAGGTACGAAAATGGCCAATTATGAGGAGCGGACTAAACATCAGTTGTTAAATTAACATAAGCATCTAAATTTAAAAAAGCATTTTTTAAATCTTGTTTAGCCGTTTTCCACATTTTCATAGCATCGCGTTTTAGAGTCATATGACTTAAATGATTATACATTGGTTGGACATAATTCTGAAACACTGTCGTCATCAAAGTGGTTGAACGGCAAACCACGTTGAATCACCAAACCGGCAAATTGTTGACGGATTACATCATGATCGTATACAAAAACACTCCCGTCTCGACCTATGGAAGATTGACTGGATTCCCGAACCGTTTTGAGTGCCTTGCAATACTTGTTTTTGATATGAGCCTTCAACGTCGAGTTGGAACCGACAGACATTATACTCAAGCAATGTTTATATTGAGCCTTTTTCTTACCATCCGACATTAGGACGAGGTTGAAGTTTTCCCATGGATCTTTTACACGATCGCATGGTAAAGTTCGGACAATCGTCGCTGCACTTGTTGAACCAGCTTCGGTGTTGGTGGTGTTTGAACTTGCCATTAGTGAAATACTTTCGGTTTTGATTTTTTAGAGTGTATTTTGATTGTTTGAAAGTTGTAATCAATCAAATACATAACCCTTCTATTTATACTAACCTTTCTATGGCAAAATAGTAATTTTTTAACACAATTTAATAATATCCCCCCCCCCCCCCCCCCCCCCCCCCCCCCCCCCGCTCCTTCCCGCTCTACATTCAAAATTTTGAAATTAAAAAAAAAATTAAAATCCCTCAAAAACCCGTTTGGAACCGGTTCGTATAACCGGTTAATAAAAACCGGTGGTTTTTTCAAAATGCCAAACCGGTTCCGAACCGCCGGTTTTGACCGGGTTGGTTTTTCGGTTTGTTTTCGGTTACAGTTCGGTTAACTGGTTTTTATGTTCACCTCTACTTTGCGTAGCAAGTCAAAATATGTATGTAGTTAAATAAGTACCGTTGATGTGAAGTGATTTCTGATAGGTGAAACAGAAGGTGCCCTAACGATCCATGTATTAATTTAGCTAGTTCTACTAGGGGTGATCAAACGACCCGAACCGACCGACGGACCGACCGAGACCGGATCGGACCGACCACATTCGGTCCGGTCCTCGGTCTAGGCTTTTGGGCTAATTTGGTCTTCGGTCTTCGGTCCGGTCCACAAAAGAACTATTTTGGCCTTTTTGGACCTGACCGACCGACGGACCGACCGAGACCGGACCGAACCGACCACATTCGGTCCGGTCCTCGGTCTAAGTTTTTCGGCTAATTCGGTCCTCGGTCCGGTCCGGTCTGGTCCGGGACCGATGCTCACCCCTAAGTTCTACAATTTACTGATGATGACGTATAGCACGTGTAGCAGGTTTAATAGGCCTGGCCTATGCTATACATATTTAGAGCCCATGCCCAATAAAGATATCAGGCCGCTGCTAAGCCCAATGACAAATTGGCTACGACTCAGACACACAAAGGCGCAAGCAGACTATCTGAAGAGTACTTCCGCAAGCACTCCCGTGGACCAACCAACGGTCACGGAAGATGGCATGTATACCGCAACCACAATTGTAACATATTGGATTTCACAAACACATTAAACCATAATCATATGAGGCGTTTAACAAGGTTTAGAGAGAGAAAGTTCTAGAGAGAGAAAGGGAAGAGAGTTGGGAACTATGTGAAACAAAGAAAAATGGTATTGAAGCTCCAACCCTCTACCTTGGGAGGTAGAGGGTATTTATAGTGTCTTACAAATAATCGCCACCTACAGGCTGTGGATCAGGCATACAGTGGGTAAAGACCCATCCGTCCTCCACGATATTACTTAACAAACTACTTACTAACATAACATGACTACGACTACGAGCTTTCTATCGAATACATATACTTGAGGTGACCGAATCTTAAACGACTGAATTTTCTAATTCATAACAATCTCCCCCTAAGGGAGGTCACCTCAATTTACAATGAATACAAACGGATATAACATTATATTGTTCTAGGATTCTTGATTAAGTTCTTTGCTCTGCAGCTCGTAGTCTTTGATTCTTCATGTTCCGCATGTTTGGATAATTTCAAGTCCAGGTCTTTAACTGATCCACGTGATGATGAGTTTTGAGCCAGCATTGAGATCATTAACTAACATAAATTTCTGACTCATCCTATGTGGTGTTGGTATTATGTGATGTTGTGACTTATGGACAGACATGCTCACATTCTGGATCATGATTTCTTCTCATCAGAGTAGCGGAAGCTTTTGTTGATTCATGATATTGGCAGCAGCGTAGCAGAAGCATGAAGTGAGAATATCAGAGTCATTGATGCACTAATCATGATTTCTTTTGAAATGAATGTGATGTGTGAGCATGCGGCTATGGATTGACCGCGTCATTACGATCATGCAAGCGTCGGGCGTACCTGCATACAGATTAGCAATAAAGTGCACGGAAGTGTCTTTGATCACTTTCGTTGAATTGAGGTACACGGCCTACGGCTCCCCGTTGATCATTACAAGTACTGCCTGTGATCAGGTAAAATTCCGAAGAATTTCCTTGACAGGGTTTCGCAGCTGCTCTAGCTGTTCTCAAACCGGAACGTCTCAAAAAAGACAACACGGAGTGAGTGAACCAGCGAATTGAGATTCACTGATTGATGAAAAGAGATTTGAAAAACAATCGAGTACCGCACAATAGAAATTGTTTTTGCAATACAACGAAGGTTTTAATAAAAATCAATTATCAATCATAAACACCTTTTTATTTTGAAATATTAGTACTGTAGGATCGTGAATATTATGTTGCTTGATGATTCGGGTGGTCTACGATGATGATAGTATATGAATGCCATGGTTAGAGAGATGAAGAGAGTAGAGAGGGAATTCTAGAGAGATAAACAAAAGTGTAAAGATTAGAACTTCCAACCCTCTACCTTGGAAGGTAGAGGGTATTTATAGGTTACAAACTAAACGACCTCCTGACGGCCTGTGGATTAGGTATACAGTGGGTAAAGACCCGTCTTTCCTCCACGGTGTTACACTAAACTATTCTACGCTACTAATTAACTAATTAACTACTAAACAACGTAAATAACTACAAGTCTACGAGCTAACATATGCTAGACTATAATTGGGGTGACCGACACTTTAACATGGAATTTTCTAATTCCTAACAATCTCCCCCTAAGGGAGGTCACCCCATGTTTTACATTTCGAATCCTAGCATTCTATTTTGTCTTCTATTCTGAGCTAGTAGACTTCAATTCTTCAATGTCCGCATACTTTGTGCATTTGTAGTGACTCTTCATAGTCCGATTATTTTGTACTTTCAGTGGAGGTCTTTGAACTGATCCACATCATTGATGATCTTCGAGCTTTCATTGAGATCATCAGCCACAGTAAATCTCTGGATCACCCTTTATTGTGTTTCCATCATGTGAAGTTGTGACTTTCGGACCGACATGCTCACACTTTTGGATCATGACATCTTTCATCAGAGTAGCGAAAGCTTTTACTGGTTCAAGATATTTGCGCAGCGTAGCGAAGCATAGTATAAAAATATCGAGCCAGGTTATGTAGATATGCACTTGTCATGATTTGTTCAAATAAAGTGTGGATCTTTGTGAGCATGCGGCTTTGGATTGACTCCTCAATTCGATCAATTGCAACCGTCCAAATGTACGCAAACAACAGTTAGCAATAAAACACCGCGAAAGTGTCTTTGATCACTTTCGTTGAATTGAGTACACGGCCCACGGTTCCCCGTTGATCAGTACAAGTACTGCTTGTGATCAGGTAGGATTCCTAAGAATCTCCTTGACAGGGTTTCGTAGCTGCTCTAGCTATTCTCAAACCGGAATGTCTCAAAGAAGACAACACGGAGTGAGTGAACCAGCGAATTGAGATTCACTGATTGATGAAAAATGATTTGAAAAGCGAGTGTATTGCTTAAGATAAAGGGTTTTTGGCAATACAACGAAAGTTTTAAGAAAAATCAGTTATCAATCATAAACACCTTTTATTTTGAAATATTAGTACACATTCGATGTGCTAGAGAAAAGAATTTTAAGCACAACGACCGGTTTTCAAAGGTATCCGTCAATCCATTTCCTGGACCAAGGTTGATTCAATAATGAATCGCCCCATTGTTTCTATCCAGTTGTCACAAGTTTGATCTTTAGAAAAGATCTCACATGTCACCCACCAAGAGCTTGTTTGATGTTGGCTCTAGAAGGATTTCCATCTTCATCGTGAATACTTTTACATATCACTCGGATGTTCTGGCAATACCACAAGGATAATGCGTAGGACTCTTAATATATTCTTACTTTCCACATTGTGTGAAACAGCAAGTCTTCATTAATTTTGAGTCTTAACGAGATATTGTGGATGATCTCTTGGCTCTAGACTCAATAGTGCACATTTGGTTCCTATGCCGGAGACTAGGGAGAGGGTCTCCTTTTTCAATATCAACAATCTCTAAGAGAAAGTCGATAGATTATGACGGTTCCCCGTGAGAATGAAACAAGCCCTTTTAAGAGGAACTTGAGTAGTTTGGGAAGTTAGGTGCAGTGCGTCACTGGGTCCATGACGTATTGTCTTCAAAACCAGTGTTACCTTAGTAACCACCAGTAGCATATGTATTGAACCCGGTTTCTGCCCTAAGGTTGAATTATTAGAGGGCTATTTCTTTTCACCCTTTTCACATTTATTTCTTTTTCATTCTTCAACCCCTTCAGTGCTTACCGAGACTTCATAACTAGAACCTTGTTGGGTTTATTCCAGTACTAGCTCTGTCTCAGTCCGCACTCTTCCCATTTCTCATTTTTCTCCTTTTTTCAATATTCCTAAGGACTCTACACTATCTAGTGGATTGTCCCTGGGAAGATCCCTCCGGTTCTGGCGGATCATGGGAACGAATACCTAACCTAACTATCCTTATAACACCATGCATAAAGTAAATTGGTCGGTATTTTGGTATTGTTCTTTCCTTCATGAAACCAATCGAAAAATCATTTGGAAAAACAATCTAGGTACTTGTGATACGAGATCAAAGCATTTTGTACCTTAATAGTTTTGATCATTTTAGAAATGCTCCCCCTCAACATGTGCACATGATATTAAAATTGTTTTATCACATAGAGGCAAGAGGTCATTTGAAGTACATCCATGATCACAAAATCCATTAAGAAACCATTTAGAAAATCAATCAAGGTACTTATGTTAAAACATAGAATCTTTTGTACCTTTGAAAGTTTGTTTTCTTTTGAAATGCTCCCCCTCAATATGAGCTTCGAGATTCGAAAGCGTTTAGCACATATGAGAGAGCAGCCTGCACAATTGAATCAAAAAATCACCTTTTATCAAATTTCATTATTAAATCACAAATTCTCCCCTGATCAAAAATATCAAACCCTTTGAGATTTTGGATCCCAAGTGATTTAATAAGGTTTAGAAAACATGGGAGAAAATGTGGCCAGGTTTAAATACTCATCTTGTTTTTGGATAAATGCTCCCCCTCAACATGTGCATTATGTATTAGAAATCGTTCGGCACATGGAGGCAGGGGTGCCTTTAAAGGACTAAAACCAATTCCATTTAAACAAATTTGAGATTTAAATCACGATCTCTACCCCAATCAAAAATTTCAAACCTTTTGAGATTTGTGATCCCAATTGATTTAAATCATTTAAAAGATTTTGGGGAAAGACGTGGCTTGATTTAATTTTGAAAAATGATTGATACGGATCAATTTTAAACATTAAAGATTGTTAGTGTCAGGTATGATAGTTTTTAAGAGATTTTTAATTAAAATAAAACAATTTCACAATCAAACAAGAACAGAAAAAATTTCATTTTGTAAGATCTTTGAGTTTTAAAGAAAATCATACCATGACATAACATTAAATCTTTAGATCACCACTTATTGTTGTACAAACCGGAACTTTTGTGAAGAAATATCGTTTGAAAATATTTTATTTTAAATCACTCTCCCCCTCAATCGATGACCGAAGTCGATCATTGAGTGACATAGGTTTTGATAAGAAGAAGTCCGGTGATTTTCAAAATTTAGTCCAATTTATTTTCAAAACAATATTTTTCATTTTCAAAACAATTTTAATCAAAGTTTTAGAAAAATGGTGTCCTACACAAAGATACGTTAGGTGGTTGAGAAGCTTCCGTTGTTGATCTTTGTAGAGTTTGGAAGAAAAACCATCTGCAGATGCAGTGAAACTTCTTTCGTTGCATTTTAATGCCAACTGAGGTCAAATTAAGCTCCGTTTCTTCATTTGCTGATGAAGAAAACCATCTGCTGATGCAGTGAGACCTCTTACGTTGCATTTATGCCAACTCTCCATTGAAGTCAAGTTAAGCTCCGTTTCTTCATTTGTCAACCCAAGAAATCGTTACCCTTTCCTTTCGGCATCCAATCATCTTAAATTGTGGGATCCGGATCGGGAACATTCTTATATACCAATATACCTGCATACGTTAGTGAACACACATACAAATATATGGTGGTCGACAACACCCAAACAGCAATCGACTAATAAAAGTCAATCAACATATCAATCAGATCATGTAAGGTATGGGAAAAATTTGTTCCTCAAACTCTAATCATCTAATCCTAACAATCTTATCCTAGGCACCTAGTCCTTCAACGTAGGTTAACAACATTTTTAATTAAGCATATTAGGATAATTTAAGAAAGCCCGTTAGATGATATAGATTTGAAAACATTCTCCCCCTCAATCAATGACTCTTTCTGAAAAGTTTAAAAGCGCTGAAGTCATTGATTGAGTTTTGCAAATTTTATGAAAAACTTTGAAACTGATTGATTTATAAGCAACTCATTTACCACCACTTTTTGAAAACAACAAATATTTTTCTGAAGAATTTTTAGACGGAAAAACATTTGTGTAGGAACAGCAGTCCTTCGACATACTTTCCTTAAATAGTTTTAGGATAAGTGCACGAAATATTTGAAAATTGGTTTAGCGCAACACTTTCCTTCCTTGAAGAGCGGGTTGCTATATGAGATAATAGCAAACCATAGTTTAAGCACGGGTTACATTCTGAAGTAACTGCAAGCCATTTATGAAGCGCGGGTTACAGTCTGAAATAACTGTAAGCCATATTTTGAGACATGTATTGAAAAGAATATTTACACCTCGTGCTCGAACTTCATCTATGGTCCCGTGCCATTATTGAATGACATTTCTAAGACCGTAGGTGTTATCGATACCAGAAGACATGTCTTGAGAAAATAATATTTTAGGAATTTTTTTATTTTATTTTATTTATTTTTTTAAATTTTCTGATTTTTATAGGTTTTTGAAGGTTTTATATTCTTCTATTTTCTTTTTGTTGGTTTTATATTTTTGTATTTTGTTTTTCAGATAAATATATACAAAGATAGAATAGATGATATAATTTAAGAAGATGATGATACGAGTACCGAGATAAAGATATCGAGCAGCCCCGTTGTAGAAGATAGAAGTCATCATCCCTAAAACTTTCACCACCAAAGCTTCTGAGGCTCTTGAATTGAAGAAAGAAATGAACCATCTGAAAGAGAGACTTTGGCAGCTTCCCCCCAAACCGAAAATCCTTTAGCTAAGCAGATTCAAAGCTTTCTTTCAAGCTTCCCTTAGCCAGGTGCACAAAGAAGCACACCATTATCATCGATCTTGCTGCTCCTTTTAAGAATGATCATTGATTCTTCGTTCGGGGTTATCTCATCAAATAGAAAAACAACAACGTATCATCCCACTCATAAATAATCTTCTCACATTTCATAACCACTGAAGTCTGAAGCAATCCATTCCAAATGGTGTCAAGAGAACAATTCCCCCAAGTAGTTGAATTGATGCAGTCAGCCTCTTTGTATAATGCTCAAGAACTCTCTTGAATACACATCATGAGGGGAATGAAAACACCTTCCCATGTTCACATTTTTCTTCCCGGATGATCGTGTATGAAGCTCAAGAACCCGAAGTACACCAATACCCAAGAGCTCTCCCGAATACACATCATGAGGGAATGAAAACACCTCCCCATGTTTACATTTTCTTCCACGATGATCGTGTATGAAGCTCAAGTATCCGAAGTATACCAATATACAAGGAATGAATAACTGATAACATTGAAGAAGCAGGCCAAGTCACTGATTATCTCTGGGGATGACAATCTCTGCGGATGTCAACTCCAGAATACGTGATTATATCTCTGAATCACTGATTAAGCACTCAAGTGAAATAGCTGAGCATCCCTAATGTACATAATCTCTCTCCCTTGATCATTGCGATACCATCGAAATCACCACACACTTGTGTACCTCTTTTATCTTCAGAAACTTTCTCTAACCTCTCTTCCCCTACATAGTTGGAATAAACACTAAACGCCATGAGTCAAACCTTGAGTTTCTCTGCGGTAATGACATTTGTCTTCCCGGTATATCTTCAATCACTTAGAAGTATTAAGTTCATCAAGTTTACTCGCGTTTAGATGCTTGTCTCCTTTCCCATTTCTGGTTTTGACACTTCAGAATCAGCAACATAGTATAAGCCCAAATACTTGAAATTTTTATGAGAAGAACACTTGAACTCTTGTGAGAATCAACTTCTGAAGACTTTCTCGGACTATTTTATCAACCCTTATGTAGACAATTTGAAGTGACCACTGATGAAGAAAACCCGATATACCATACTTGAAGTTGAAATCAAATTCCCCACATTTGTATCTTAAGCTTGCACCTAATGATGGAAGAACGGTGTCGAGAATTTATGCTTCAAGCAAATCTCTAAGAACTCACTACTCAAGCAAAGTATGAGACATTAACACCTCTTGCGATTATCCACATCGTCATATGCGTGTGACACTGAGTAAAACAAAGTAACTCCTAATAGTGATAGTTAACCAGGTCTTCAACCATCCACCTTGACTGCTGGTAACTAGATAAACCAAGTCTTCAACTCAAATTTTTAAGCCCGAGCAAGTTATCAAATAAGAACACGCCTTTGTGAAAGTCAACTTCAATCTCAAATAAGTGATAAATGATTAACTCGAAGTAATCAACTTACGTCAAATGTCCAACACGTGAATAAATGTACAACCGGATGTACATTGACCCATTTAATGAACCGGAACAAATGATTCCTCAACATCAATTCCATCTTCCTAAAGATATACATATAGAGACGATCCGGAAGATTCATCAATAATGTCTTCAAGCGGATGAGGTGGTCATTTTCCTTAATGTTCATGTAGTTGATTTACAGAGTGCACAATAATCCGTGAAGATTTGGTAAAGGAATACCAAAGAGCGGATTATTATTCAATAGTGCAACTGCAATATTACAATAGTCAATATCAGCGCCTCGAGGAATAGCGGAGATTGGGTTTCTCGAGGAATCACTTTGCTAAAAATATGAGCAAGTCTAATTGGGGATTGAATCTGACTTATCACTATCCCCTAGTTAGTGCTCTCCCATAAACCGACAATCTGTTTGATAAAAGCCCAGATTAAGAAGAAGTCTTTAGATCATCAAATGCAATTCGTCTTTAGCCTCCTATCATGTAGCAGAAAATGTAGAACATACTGTAGACTCGACCTTCTTCAAGATTGTCCGAATGGGGAATAGAGTGTTAACATCTTCAACTCACACCAAAAAGCATCCCAATTAACTTACATCTTGCAAATCCCCTTAACTAAAATCCCTCCCAATCAAACAAGAACAGAAAGATGTTCATCAAGGAAATCAGCAATCAGGCCGCAAAGAGCACACAAGATGGTAACACCAAACTAACATCACATCAAACAAGAACAGAGAGATTGTTCGGAATCATCATGTTGATGTATACGCGAAGCATTAACCGGAAGCACTTTGTCGATAAACTCATCAATCCGAGTGAAGATGTCAACCAACGGCTTTTTAGAAGAAACTCCATGTAAAGATGATCCGATAAGAAGAAGCTCGGTTCTTACATGAGTTTGGAGCCGTTTGACCATTTATTCTCAAATATCAATCAACCATGCAAAAAATTCACACTTGAAATCATCCAAATGTAGTCTATTCACACTTTTCCCCCGCAAAATTAGCACATGATGTCGCCATCGTCATTATAGTTGAGCAAGTGGAATCAGAAAACAATCAACTGTAGCCCTGTTCACTTGAAAATTGAAAGCACATGGAAAAAGCATGAAGCATGTCGATGAGAATGGTCATAATAAGAAGATTTCTCTTCTTTTGAAGATAAAGCACACTGAAACGTACACTTTTCTTTTCTTTAGACTACGAGGCATGAACTGTTGTGTTCATACGTCATTATCTCTCTCTTTTCATCTACTCTTGGCAAACTTGTAATCAACCCCATTATTATTCAGTAGGCTCTTTGTCATGACAGCTGATGGAGAAAACCCAATATGATGAATTTGACCCTGAAGTAAACTACCCCGAACTCGTGACTTAAACTTGCACATATGTAACAAAGAGCGGTGCCGATTTCCATTAGCATCTCTAAGTACTCTATACTCTTCAACCAACCAACCATCAAGTATAAGACGTACATCACCTCTTGAAAATCCACAATTGAATGTGACACTGAGCACTACAACGTAACTCCTTAAAGTGATAGTTATTTTGTGGTGGTAAGAGCCCTATTCCCCCAAGTGGTAAAAGAAAAGGAAAAAGTCACCCAACAATAACTAGATTTCCAAGTCTTCGTTTTAGATAATAAGCTCGAACGAGGATCTTGAAGAATCTTCATCCAACCATCCCCGATACCTTCAGATACTAAGTACACTCGCCCGTGATATTTCACTTCAACCTCAAATAAATAATACTGAATTGACGCCGTTGTCACGTCTTCTTGTTAAAAGCTCAAATCTAGCCTCCTTTGAAGTTTTAAATGAATTATGATAATGGTTTTCATCCCGACCATGGTTAAAAGCGCATAACCCCGTAAAACCATGTAGTAACCAAACTGCCATGAAGAATATCCAAACAATCACCCAATTCATGAAGTATACCCTTTTATCCCTTCTTCGAAACAGAAACCGTAGCACCAGCATCAGATAAGACCTCGAAATACACTTTCCTTTCTCCAGGATGGTTCCATCATTACGGGATTTTACAATTCCATGGTTTAAACCGAGAAATGGATTCTTTCATGGGATTTTACAAAACCAAGAATAAACCGTAAGATAGATCCGGAAATGCACTTTACTATTACCAGGATGTTTCCATTGTCACGGAATTTTACAAGTCTATGATTTAAACCGAGAAATAGGTCCTTTCGCGGGATTTTACAAAATCAAGACCAAACCGTAAACAATATCAGCTTGAATGTGTTATGACAACTTTGGTTTAAGTGAATATCTGTTTTAGGGGAACATGCAGTGGTTCATCAACGATTCATTATCGAACATCAACAAAATCAACAACCATCCAATAAACACTTTGGTAAACACATCATTCACGCATTCTGTCGGCTATTGCAGTGACAACACGGTGAAGTAAACCAGATATGCCAAACTTGATCATGAAGTGAACTTCCCCAAATTTGTTACTTAAACTTGTACTAATCCTCGTGAAAAAGAAACGGTGTACCCAATGTACAAAACCTCTTGACATTCTCAACTGAGTGAGACACCGAAGTGATAGTTACGTTGTGGGTTAAGCGAGAAAGAATCACAACCGTAATTAAATAGCCAAGTCTTTATCACCCTCAATAAACGCCCAAACAAGTCATCTTCGCGGAAGGGTAGAAAGAAAGAAGACGAAATAAGTAATCGCGCTCGGAAAATCTCACTTCAAATCCAAATAAAAAATACCATACATAAACAACCCCGTAGTCAACATTTTCCATTAAACACTTCAAGCCGTAAAATAATATTCTTTGTGAAAGTGCATAAACCATAGTATCAACTCGCATTACAACAAATCTCATCATCTCATTGCACGTCTCAAGTCGCATCATCAAATCACATAGTCAAATAACAACTCGCATTCCACGAACAAAATAATACTCGTTCCAAGAGTCTTATAGTATCCGGTTTGCCACATCATTATGATCGATCCAAATCAAGTCCACATAAGATTAGCACATCCGATAATAAAAACCCATCAGAAATTAAGTACTCTTAAAATTTAAGATTTAACATCTGTATCCAAAAATTCCTTGAATGACAAAATTCGGATGACACACCTTTTTTACAGCCATATCATATTATTCGTATGTGTCAAGATGATACCACGCCCAGTCAAGTCCAAGTAAGTATAAAACCCAAAGCCCATATAGTTAGATAATACCAACGAGTCCAATCCAAGTACCACTAGACCCATTAAGATAGATTAAAGCCCGTCATCTAAAAAACCATTCAACGCATAAAGACCAGGATCACACAACCCTAAATATCGGGTATTTAACACACTTAATTCTCACATACCCTAAAATTGATCCAATGAAACCCTAATCTCTCTCAACATGCTCTCCACCTCTCTCACCAAATTCAGTCCGCCTTTTTCACATAAAAACCCAACCCTAACAAATATCACAAACAACACAAACAACACAGCCCCCATATTCCTCCACGACTCATCTTAGAACATTTAATCTTAACCAGCCACAGGGATGGCATGAGGGTATTGAACCGGTTAAGCCACAGGGTTGGCATAAGCATCACCATTTTAGCCACAAGGATGGCAAGAGGGTTCGTTTGAGATGGCATCAAGGTAGGTTTTTCATTGATCCATTTAGATTATAGAAAATTAAACGAACACGGGAAAGGAGACAGCAGATAATTGTTGTTACCCCTTATATTACTTGTGAGGTTCGAATATCATTAGTGCTTAAATATGTGATGGAGTCTTTTAACCGAAACAAGACATTCAGTTAACATAATTGTTATTTGAATAGTCTTATATGTTCGGATATTAAAGAGGAAAGAACTCCAAAATGGATCAGTGATGTACCCGTTTAATTGTGTAAGATCTCTTAAGATCCAAGTGTTAATAGAACCACACAAAGAAAACGAAGCTGAGGTCCTTTACCATACTTGTCATTACTTTTCATTGTGAACTCAGATTTGAGTTTTGTATTACAAATGACTTGATGCCTTAGGTCAATGATGGTTGAGGTTCTAACCAACCAGGTCTATCTAGATTTGATATATGGTTTTGACGAAACTGAGATCTAAAATAATTATCCATTTGTTGTGACCTTTAAAGGTTTGATGGTTCTTTTAATGACACAGAATCAAATCTGAGATTGGTTGCATAATCAGTTTTCGAAATGATTGTAGTTTTGAGTTGATGTAGTTTGTTTGTTGTAGTAGTCATATGAGGATGTTTATGGTAATCTTTATGAAGTTGTAGAGTGATGTGTTAGTCTTGATGAGTCTGGTTTATTGATGTTTGACATAAGTTGTAAGTTGAATGATGATTTGATTGGTCCTGATCTTAATGTTTAAACTAGTCCAGCATCCTTTTACAAGTCAACTCGCTTCTTCCTTATATCAACAACTCGCTTCTTTAAACAGTTTACACAACACGCATATTGTTGACTCAATAGTCAAACAACCAACTCGCTTTTGATCCATAACCAACTCGCTTTTAAATACTGTTATTAACTCGCTTTAAAGAAAACAAGTTTAGCAAGTCGCTTTTGACCTTTGTTGGCAACTCGCTCCAGATACTTAAATCTGGAATAATGAGACAACCCGCATAATACACATTGAATCTGGACAGTTTGTAAAGACAAACCGCATAGTAGCATAATCATACCAACTCGCATCATACCAACTCGCAACTGATCAACTCGCATCAGATCAACTCGCATCAAATCTAACACTGAATCTGGACAGTTTGTAAAGACAAAACTGACAACTCGCATATATGAAAAAACAGTTAACTCGCATGGATGAAAACATGTACAGGACCAGTAAATAGAACCAGAATGACACTGTTTGAAAAACTGCTTAAAAACTCATCTAAGTCGCACAAAACCAGATTCAACACATAAAAACAGTTTTATCAATTCTTAAGACCAGATTAACGTGACTATAACAAAATATCAAAAAACCACAAACCATACGCATCAAACCACATAAACATACACACGAACCGCATAGCAAAAACATGTAAAACCAAACGAATCAATCAAAACAACACTACCTTGGCTCTGGTACCATTTGTAGGATCGTGAATATTATGTTGCTTGATGATTTGGGTGGTCTAGGATGATGATAGTATATGAATGCCATGGTTAGAGAGATGAAGAGAGTAGAGAGGGAATTCTAGAGAGATAAACAAAAGTGTAAAAGGTTAGATTAGAACTTCCAACCCTCTACCTTGGAAGGTAGAGGGTATTTATAGGTTACAAACTAAACGACCTCCTAACGGCCTGTGGATCAGGTATACAGTGGGTAAAGACCCGTCCTTCCTCCACGGTGTTACACTAAACTATTCTACGCTACTAATTAACTAATTAACTACTAAACAACGTAAATAACTACAAGTCTACGAGCTAACATATGCTAGACTATAATTGGGGTGACCGACACTTTAACATGGAATTTTCTAATTCCTAACAAGTACACAGTCGATGTGAGTTTTTAAGCACAACGACCGGTTTTTCAAAGGTATCCGTCAATCCATAACCTGAACCAGGATTGATTCAAAAGATTGAATCGCCGCATTGTTTCTGTTCAGTTGTCACATGGTTGATCTATTGGATAGATCTCACATGCCACCCACCAGGAGCTTGATTGATGTTGGCTCCAGAAGGCTTTCCATCTTCATCGTGAATATTTTTTACATATCACTCAGATGTTCTGGCAATACCACAAGGATAATGCGTAGGACTCATAAGATAAAATCCCTCTGATCTGTGCTAAACCGTCAAGCTATCTCACACAATCTAGCCACTTGTGAATGGCTAACCGTAAGAAACTTAAAACAGTTAAAACACAAATGCAATGAAGATCAGAGAATATAATGAATTCCCAGGTCGTTAAGTCCCACGGAGACTCAATGGTGTGTAAACACTTGATCAGATGATAGAATGATCACTAAGGATAGTGATCAGTAAAGGTTTTGATGAATTATTACACTACTGATTGATTGGAATGGAATTGGAAACAGAATTGGAAACCACAACAATCAGATAAAAGAAACTAAAACACGTACGTTTAAAAACTACGTAAACGTACCAAATAAAAAGTGAGATTTAAGAAATAAAAGACCTAAAAATATGAAAATGACATTTTTGAAATCCTAAAAATAAAAGAAAATTATTAGAAAAAGAAAATTATTTTTACAACTATTTATTTGATTATTATTAATTAAAAACTATTTTAAATTATTTATTAATACTCTAAAATAAAAGAAAATATGAAATAAGGCTAGAAAAATAAAATTATGATTGGGAAAAATCTAAAATATTATAAAACTAATTTTAAATCTGAAAATATATTTTTTATACTTTTTAATTATTTATTACTAATTATTTAATACTTTTAACTATTTAAAATTATAATAAATACTAAATAAACAGAGAAAATTATGAAACTTTTTCTAAAAATAACTTAAGGTGACAGAAAACTAAGAAAAATATAAAAACAAGATTTGCTTATTAATAAGATGAAAAGAAAAATCAAAAAGCTAAAACCTATTAAATAAACACTATCACTGTTTTAAAAATGAAGTTTTTCTGGATTTTCTTTTTTAAAACTACTTAACTACTTAAAATATGAAACTTTAACAGAGACAAAAATTTTACAAGCTACAAATAAGCTGATTTATAAGCTAAAATTCTCAACAGTTTTGATAATGAGCTTATAATGATGAAATAAGCTCAAACAAGCTTACAGATTGAGAATAAAAGCTCAAATAAGCTACAAATAGGCTAATGCTACTCAAATGAAGCTGAAAGACAAAGATAAGCACACTGAAAAGCTAGGACAAAGACAATAAGCACTTATATCAAACTGATGAACTAAACAGAAATGGGACAAAGTTAGAGCTTATTGCAGCCCTAGCAAACAAGTTCCAAAATAAAAAATTAAGCTTGGGTTCTCAAGAAGGCTAGGTCAGCTACCCAAAGAACCAAAAATCACAAGATTTGAGCAACTAATAAGCTCTATGTGAGCTTATCAAGTTGGACCACCCACTGTGCACAGGGCACCATTTCAGACAAGGTACTCAAAATAAGCTAGTTAAAAAGCACTTTATAAGCTGATTGAAAGAGAACTAGTATTTTTCTAATTTAGATTAGCAACTGAACTATAGTTTCCCAAGAGCTTTTAAGATAAAACTCAATATTAAACACACAGTGAAATTCTAAAGTTTATTCAAAAACGAGCTAATGAAAATTTTGACTTTTTAATAACACATGCAGTTTGACTAATTTGAGATTCTAATGATCCTATGTTACTAAATATGTTATATTAAGCTATTGTAGGATGAAATTAGGCTACTATATCAAGTTATAAGCTAATGTGATGAGATTTGCATTGAAAAATCCTAACAGTGAACTGTTAAGAATGAGATTAAGATTATTTTGACTTTTTACTAACTAGGACTAATTTTTATGCTTGAATTGAACTATTAGACACAAACATGACTTATAACAACAATAAACAACCACAAAACTTGCCTCTAGCAGGCTTTACTGAGCAAATCCAAACACCCCTTAAACACACTATTTAGAAGCTTATCAAAGCTAAACACAAATTACAAACATGAAACTGATTACAGACATCATAGTATCACTTATTAGGACTAATGAAACCTTAAACAACAATCATAACAACATTAAACTAAGAAATGACCATGATTTAATTTTAACTGTCAAAATGATATTTTTAGAAACTACAAATTTAAAAGAACAACTAACTGAATTTAATCTTTAAATACACTTAACTATAACTAATGATCACTAAGAAACATAAATTCAAGCTAATGAACAACTACAAAAGTGAAATGCAAAAATGAACAAAAAGGCTTACAAAAGCTTCCAAGCTCAAAACTGAGAACAAGGACCAATTAACACCCCTATTAGCTTACCACTAAGCTTTTAACCCAAGGCCATCCAAAATTCACCCTGCTCCAGCTGTGAATGCCATTTCCAATGATTTTTGATTTTTTCACTAATTATTTGGTATTTTTGGTATTTTTATGTTTTAACTTCTAAACTGGTTTTAAGTGTTTCTAAAAGCTTAAATAAGCTTTATAGGAGCTTATGTGACTTATTTAGTCCAAGATAACACCTTATAACAACATTTGATTCACATGAGATTTTTGAAATTTGAAATTGCATAAACTGATATTAAAACTTAATACTTGAAATTGAAACTGAAAATAGTTCACAAATACTTCAAATAACATAAACAAAGTGCTAGGAAAACTTAAATTACACTGGAGATTTGAAAATAATAAAAACGACAATGAAAAACTAAAATTACACTAGATGATTTGAAAATAATAAAAACGACAATGAAAAACTAAAATTACACTAGATGATATTGATACAATGCATCTCCCCACTCCTTTATAGACTTTTTGAACTCTGATGACATCTCTGATTGTTTCCCACCAATTTCCAGCCATTGGATCTCTCTAATTCATCATATCCGTCCAAGTGGATATTTGGCGCCAATTTCTTCATGAGCAGGTTTTGATATTAATGGGGTTGGTTTGAGCCAATTAAAGATTTTTGGTGTTAGTGGAGGTGGAGGGGACAAGGTAAGGGGGGAAAGTAAATCATGGAAAACCATGACTGGTTTTGGAATCACTGGTTTGGCGCGATTTCTGTGAGGGAGAGGAACAGGAGCTGGGATTTGACTTTGTTGACTGGGTGGTTTTAATAAAGGGGGGTTCACAATGGGTAATGACAGGGGGTCAAGTGGTATATGGCAGGGTTCTTTTTGGTTTTGGATGGGGTTCTAAATACAAAAGGGGTCCAATTGGTATTAATAAAGCATAAGGACCATTTTTGTAATTCTGCAAACTTGAGGGACCAAAACTGAACTTTTTCCAAATTATCAAAAGGACCAATCTTGACAAACTTTGATAGTACAAGGATAACTTTTGCATAAAATTCCATTTTAAAATATCCAGGGACTATTTTTGCAATTTTTCAAAGCTCAGGGACCTTTTCTACCATTTGACCAAAGAATCATTCAAGGACCATTTTTAACAACTTAGAATATTTCAGGGACCTTGAATGACAAAACTTTACATTTTTGAATTCCAGGGACTAGATTTGACAACTTTTTGAAACTTGGGGGACTAAAACTGCCAATTTTGCAAACTTGAATCATTTTTCATCTGATTTTGATATTTTTGCATTTAAAACACATAAAACACTGATTTGTGATATTTTCATCATTTTGATGTATTTTTGAGTGTTTTCAGATGATTTTGCAGTTTAGATTGTACAAAAATGATGAGTATTTAGACACTCATCAATCCCCCACACTGAGATATTGCTAGTCCCTAGCAATGATTTGAACTTTAATGGATTTTAAAAACTCTTTACCAAAAGCCATCACTTCTGGAGTAGCCAATTGTTTTGATTCAAGTAAGAACCTTGGTACAATGATAACCAAATGATTTTGAGCAAATCATAAGCTGTAAACGGATTTGATTTGTCTTTACCAGAAGCCGTTTGCTCTGGACTAGCCAACTCTTAGATAAATTATCAGAATTATCTTTGGTGAGCTGAATACCAATTATGGATTTTCCACTGCCTTTACCACAAGCCATAAACTTGCGGGCTAGCCAACTCTTCACTTTTTAGGATATGGTGAGTTGAATACCATACAATTTTGGGCAAATTGCAAGCCATAAACGGATTTGAGAAATCTTTACCAAGAGCCGTTTGCTCCTGGATTAGCCAATCCTTTTGTTTATTAGACATGGCGGATGATTACCATTTGCTGAGTAAGTGAAAACACTTACTCCAAAAAAATTTTGGCCAAAACGGGGGAATTGGGTGGATAAATATGATAAAATTCGTGAGAATTCCCCCCACACTTAGAAATGAATATTGCCCTCAATATTCAAAGTACCGGCGGTTATGCCGAAACAAAGAACGTAAAAGGGAAATACTACGGCCATTATTTGAAAGAGATTTTTTTTTAGAAAATATTTTATATACAATGTGGGATAACTCCCCACACTAGGGTGGTACACCGGGTGAAAACCCATGTTTAACTATGTTTTTGATTACCGAGTCGCTAGCTTGACTCGACCCCGAATTAATTGGTTCATGGGGAAGCAAAGTGGAAAACAATCTCCATCGGACTTTCATTCAAGATGTTTGGATAAACATTGAAGCACGTGAAAGTTCCACACCGATGAGATATACATAGAACCGGCTCAAAAATGATAAATGAAAATGCCGGGTCAAAGATAGTGTCTTCATTCCCTCAAGGAGTGAAGAAGAGAGGAAGTCACATCATATGTGAGGAATGGAAGAAAGATGTTTATAACAATTAGGATCCATTCTTCATCCTCAAATGTAGACATATCGGGAGGAAGAGTGAAGGTAGTATTATCAATAAGCAAACTCTTATGATAGAGTACACCTTCCTCCGAGCCAATATCATCCTCAAGATCAAAATAGAAATGATCATATTCGGAGAGATATGTCATGAGAGAGTTCACCGGAGAACTCTTCATGAAGAGAATCATTGGAAAAGCCTCAAGCTCAAGAGATGTTTCGGGCTTGTCCAATGTAGAGTCACTATCCTCTACGGGGATAGGAGTTGAAGCCGACTTAGCACGAATGATTCGATCTTAGAAATGAGGAGATTTATATTGAACAATTTTTCACGAAGTATCTCGTCCTCAATTTCCAGATCATCAGAATCTCTCACTTCTTCTAAGCTAACTAGCTCAGAAGGTAGCTCCTCGACATAATCGATGTCTCCATAGGATAAAGAATCGTCAAACGAAGTACAATCGTTGTCAGAATCGGAGAACATATCAACATGATCATTTGGAATGTCAAGAGGAGGGTAAGAATTATCATCAAGGGGCTTATCACACCGGAGATAACCTCGGCCTCACTTGGGATTGGGACAAGGCTCTCAACACTAGACGATTCCATTTCTGGAATAGTGCTAAGAGGCTCGTCCCCATTATGAGAAAGTCAATGGGAGCTTCGTGTGATAGCAATAGACTGGGGGAGTTGAGAAATAATATCGTTCAATTGAATAGCACTCTCCTCGTTGTCCTCATAATATTCCCTCATTTGAATAGTATCCTCATCATCATCGTCATCATATCGGATTCTTATATTCATCTCTGAAGCTTACACACCATTATT
Source organism: Chrysanthemum makinoi (assembly GCA_910596185.1). NCBI lineage: Eukaryota > Viridiplantae > Streptophyta > Magnoliopsida > Asterales > Asteraceae > Chrysanthemum > Chrysanthemum makinoi. The sequence continues at coordinate 145,489,882 of OU343217.1, read as the reverse complement.
TTCATTTGTAGTTTCTTTCGAATGCGTATTTCTTCAGAACTTTGTGGAAGATTACACTCCTCGTAATCATTGAATGATGAGGTTTTCATAAAGCATATTAAGGAATGATGAGGTTTTCATAAATTTGCTCCCCCTCAATATGTGCCTCGAGGTTTGAAGGAGTTTTGCACATATTAGATGGAATCAGCACTTAGATACAAATCAATCACGTTTCAATTCTTTGTGGTTTAAAATAGATGCTCCCCCTCAACATGTGCATGGAAAATTTGAAATCGTTTGGCACATGTGGGGAGGAAAGCTTGCTAACCACTTACGAAGCCATTTATCAAATTATCAGTTTAAATCAAATTTAAATCACATTTTAAACTGATAAGGATCAGATTTTCAGACTTTAAACTCCATTGTTTAAACATGCAAGAGTATCTTTTGAAAACATAACATTAGCAAAGGTTTTGTATCAATTGTTTGAAAGATGACCTTTCAATATAACCTTTTTAATTCGAATAAAATCATTCTCCCCCTCAATCAATGACACAAGTTGTTGATTGAGAGATAGAGATTTTGACAGATGATAAGCACAAATGATTTACACGAATAATAGAGTACGAGGTATTTTCAAAGCAATTTAGTTTTCATTAGATGGCAAATATTTTTCAAAAGAATCATTAGACGGAAAAATATTTAGAAAGAGAAACATTTGTCTTTTTGATGACAAACATTTGTTTTAAGAATCAGAGCATGAGATTTGAAAAAAAAAAAGATAAAGCATGGCTCTGTCCTTTGCTTTTTAAAACGAGTTACTACCTGAAATGACAATAAACCACCATTTTTCACCGCCTCATTTTTTTTTAAACAAAACTATGTATATTCAAAGAACATCTAAAGACCCGTGACATTCTTCGAATGTCAACACAAAGTCCGTAGATGATATCGAATAAAGAAAAACATGACAAAATAACAATATTTTTGGAATTTTTCAAGATTTTCTAATTTTTATGGATTTTTTTTGAAAGTTTTATATTTTTCTCTTTGCTTTTTGTTGGTTTTATAATTTTGTATTTTGGTTTTAGAATAAATATATACAAAGAGATAGATGAAGGAAAACCTTTTACTCCTCTTCTTCCTCTTGAAGACGCGTTTGAGTGTTTCGGTTGAAGACTCTTTAGACCAAGTCGTGGGAGTATAAACTCAAAACGTTCTCTAGGAAGAGCTTTGGTGAAGATGTCTACTAACTGGTATTCAGTCCTCACAAAATAAAGTTCCACCACACCGTTTTCAACTTGCTCCCTGATGAAATGATGTCGAATGTCGATGTGTTTTGCTCTTGAGTGTTGAACGTTGTTGCATGAGAGAGCAATAGCACTTTTATTATCACAAGATCTGAGAGGATTTTGTTGAATACGAAGCCATAGTCAGATAATTGAGATCTCATCCATAGGATTTGAGCACAACAAGATGACATGGCTATGTATTCAGCCTCTGTAGAGTAAATAGAAGTACTCATTTGTTTCTTTGAAGACCAGCTCACAAGCTTATCACCCAAAACTAAGCACCTCGGACGTGTACTTCGAGCGTGTATCTTGACATCCCCTGCATGATCAGATCTGCATAGGTTTGTTAGTGACATACCGTTGTCTTTCGGGTACCAAAGTCCCATATTGATGGTTCCTTGGAGATACCGAAAGACCCGTTTAACCGCTTCAAGGTGCTTTTGGTAGGCTTAGCACGATATCTAGCACACATGCAAAACAAATAATGATATGCGGTCTCATCGTGAGGTACATCAAGGATCCAATCATACTACGATATTTAGTTTGGTCTACCATGATCCTGAGTGGTCCTCATCTAGTTTAGTACGCTCTATCATGGGAGTGTCAACAGGTCACTAGAATCAAATCCAAATTTCTTTAAAATCTCATTTGCATATTTAGATTGATTTATAAAAATGCCTCCGGACTTTGTGAAATTTGTAATCCCAAGAAAATGACATTTGTCCCATCATTGACATTTGAAATTTGGAACCCATTTCATTTGAAAAACGATCACATTCATTGGGGTCGGTCGAGGCAAAAATAATATCATCAACATATATTTGAACGTGAATTAAATGTTTGCACGACTTTCTAGTGAACAATGTCGGATCAAGCTGCTCCTTTCTTTGAATCCTAGATAGAAACTTTGATAGCGTATCATACCATGCCCTTGGAGCTTGCTTTAACCCATAAAGATCCTTCTTCAAACGATAGACGTGAGTAGGATGTTCTGGATTCACAAAGCCTTGAGGTTGGCTGGCGATATCGACTTCTTTAAGATCTCCGTTAAGAAACGCGTCTTTACATCCATCCGATAAACTACCATGTTCTTACTTACAGATTAGCCAAGAAGATTCGATTGCCTCGATTACGAGCAACTGGAGCAAATGATTCTTCAAAGTCAATACCCTCCTCTTGACGGTATCCTTTTGCAACCAATCGAGCCTTGTTCTTTAAAACATCACCATGCTCATCAAGTTTCACTTTGAAGATCCACTTTAGAGCAATGATCATAGCACAATCTGGGCGGTACTAATTCCCATACAACTAATCGATCAAACTCATGAATTTCTTCTTGCATGGCATTGAACCAATTGTCTTCATTCATGGCGGTTTTAACATCTTTTGGTTCGACCTTAGAGAGTACGGAGTTGAAGAAGCACCATAAGGCATCGGTTGCAAGTTGTTTCCGTGTGGATCTTGACGAGAAGGGTTTCCAATGATGTTGTCCAATGGATGATCATGTGTCCATTTTCTTAGGTGTTCATGTGGTTGTTGTTGAGGAACGGCGTAGCGAGTCGATGTCTCATGATGAAGATGGTTCGATGATGATTCAGGGAACAAATATGTTTTCAAATGGAGCATCTTCGGGAGTAGAAAAGGGATTAACTTCATCATGGGTGCTAGAAACAATTCCATGATGTACATTCGATGATTGATGATTTGTTGATGAGGCAGAGTGATCACAGCAGGTGCTTCTTGACTTAATGATATTAAAACGAAGGGTTGACTTCATTGGCAGGGATAGGGTAGCCTCTCGATGATGGAATTGACAATTTATTAGCATTTGGCTCATAGTGTTCATCAAACATTGGATCAAACAATTTCTTTAAATCATCTTCTGATGGAGGTACATAAGGAGTTGGTGAGGGATTTGAAACAAGAGTAGAACTGATGGGACTACTTGATGACAGTTGAGATGCGGTCCAGAATGGTTTGTCCCGGAGCCATTGGACGGTCACTCATCGAACGTAATGTGAATTGTTTCCATGATATTTTGGGTTCTTTTGTTGTAGATTACGGTACCCCTTTTTGTTTGGTGCATATCCTACAAATACTCCAATGTCCGCTTTAGCTTTAAGTTTGCCTAAGTCTTGGCCCTCATTAGTTGGATAACACAATGCACCAAACACACGAAGGAATGAGAGATTAGGTTTTCTATTGTGGACAAGTTCATATGGAGTTTTTCCATGAGCGGTGTGAATTAGGGATCGATTTTGAGTGTAGCATGCAGTGGCAATGGCTTCAGCCAGAGAAACATTGGAACCTTTGAGTAAATCGACATTGTTCTTGCGGCTTCCACAAGAGTTTGATTTCGTCTTTCAACTACACCGTTCTGTTGAGGAGTTCATGGAACACTTCTTTGATGACTGATTCCAACACTTTCATAAAACTCACTAAGTTTTTTATTAACAAACTCAGTTCCATTGTCTATTAGGATGATTCTCGACAGTTTTGTTAAGTCGAACTCAGCACTGTTTGATAAGTTTGATGATGATATCCGGAGTTTCATCCTTTGTCCTTAAGAACTTAACCCAGGTGAATCGAGAGTAATCATCAACCACAACTAACACATATTTCTTCCCAAAGATATTTTGCACTCTCATGGGTCCACATAAATCCATGTGAATTGTATGAAGAACTTCTGTAACTGAGTTTGTAGGTTTGGGTTTGTGGGCATACTTCTTGCTTTTTCCCAATTGGCATGCTGAACAAAGATGATCCTTTTCATACTTTAGTCTAGGTAAACCTACAACTAAGTCCTTTCTGGAGAGATCATTGATGGTGCCAAAGTTCAAGTGATTGAGACGACGATGCCATAACCATGACTTTGTTTTCGAAGCCTTTGACAACAAGCAAATTGGAGAAGACTTCATCATATCTTCGATAGAGATGGTGTATAGATTTGAACCACATGTTCCTCTTAAAAGTTCTTTACCATCAAGTTCTCTAACGAAACAAGTATGTTTTCTAAAGGCCACTTCTAGATCAGAATCATAGAATTGACCGACAGAGAATAAGTTATGACCAAGACCTTCTACGTAATATACCCTGGAGATAACACTATCACCGACAACATAATCTCCATAACCCATAATTGCACCGAAATGATCGTTTCCGAATCTAACAGTCCCGATGAATTTACTCACGAAGTTCATGAGCTGCGACCGGTCTCCAATCATATGCTTGGAGCGCTGAGTCCAGGTACCACATAACGATTTGAACGATATGCAGTTGAACACAGACAAGAATGGATAACTGGATAATTGGGATCCCCATGCAAGAATGGGTTCCACTTGGTTAGTAACATTGATTGGAACACCCACATCAGAGGTAGAAACAATGGACTCATTAGAAATAGATGCGGTGCTAGTGTCCGTATTTGACCTATTCAAAGTATGTTCGCTTCTTAAGGGAATAGTTCTACCGAGCATCCATTTTCTAGTAGGAATTGATTTAGCAACTTTAGGGCAAAGCTCATTAATCTTACGGCCAGTAGGTATCCATTGATAACCTATATTACTAAAGTTCTTTCCCGTGGGTTTCCACTGTCTTCTAACTTTCTTTCGCCTTTGCCTTTTAGCCTTCTTAGCTTGAATTTTAACATTAACGTTTTATCGGGGCATTTGACAGCATTAGACAAAACATTCACACCACATTCATGATTAGTACAGAAATCAAGCGGTCATCATTACATGGTTTGCGAATAGTAGCGATTGAATTAATTACAGTACTCTTATAGCTAATACTAGAATCAACACGATTTGTTTTATTCAACTCAAACTTAATATTCCTAGGGTGATCTTCTACTCTCTTCCAATGCACATTCTTAGCTTGCGAGGTCCTATCTTGCTTGGTATTGCCTGGAGGCTTTGACCCAATTGCTTTAATGTCACTGATTACTCCTGTAGAGGGAATTATGGGAACATTAGTTGGTTGATCTACTTTTTTCATTCCTGAACTAGATGTGCAGGGATCTAAACTACTTGAAGGTACATTAGTGTTCACTTTCTTAAAATTGGGCATAGAATGATTTGTATGTTTGGCACTAGGCATAGAACAAGGCATCACAGCTTTACCTTTCACACCTAAGGATTTAGGACATGTTGCAATTACACATTCTAGCAGCTCTTGAGATCGTTTGGCCTGAATGCAAGCAAACCTAATTTCTCTATCAAAAGGTTTATTAATGAAATCCTCTTCTACAATCTCACGGAGACATTCTAGACTATCCTTAAGGTGAGCACAATAGTCATGAAACACTGGTTCATTATTCCTAAGATGAGGAGGAATGTATTTAGCAGTCACAATATATTTGCAGTCTGAGGATGACTTTGATGCAACATTCTCATTAAAAACAAGTGGCAGTTTCCCTTTTTCCTGACTCCTCAGATTCTCAATTTCTTTTTGTAAAGACGTTATTTTTTCGTTGTTTTTGTCACGAGTGACTTTCATTGAATCATATAACTCTTTAAAGTGTCATTTAACTTTTTCATTTTCTTCTAGAAAACTCTCGTTTTCCTTTTGTAAAGCATTAACCAAGTTTTGAAGATGAGGCATTTGGGAGCCAGTCACATTGTTCTTTTCACCCTTTAATTGAGAGATTTGGGCTTTCAACTTTCTGATCGTGTTACAATGAGCTTGAATCTGTTCATCACGTTTGCTAATTTCAAAAACTGCATCAAATTCAGGAGCATCCAATGATGTCTTGATATTTGAGGTTTTAACATTTTCTTTAGATGTTGATATTTTAATTGCAAAGCAAGATGCTCAACTTCCAATTTAGAAAACTGTTTCACCAAGTTATCATGATCATCTTGTTCAACTTTATCATGCAGTTTAGAGTTAGTTTTTTCAAGCTCAATGACACGATCATGGTAGACTTTCAGAGCAACAGATAATTCATGAAATTGAGAAGCATTAATGGAACAATTTGTAGCAGTGTAAAACACATCTTGAGTAATACATTCAGAAATAAGATTCTCATTCAAGGTATGCAAGTTCTTCCTCTCAATCTTATTATATTTTAATTCTCGCTCATAGTCACTAACCTTTACTATCATTGCATCAAATTCCTTTTCCATTTCTTTAATATCTGAATCCATCCCCTTTTTAAGACTCTAAAATTGATCTTTTAGTTGTTTAAAGAAAGGTATAACCTCAGTTAAATAGCATTCTTTAGTTTGCTCAAAACCCCTTTCCCCTTCAGTTATCCTAGTGGGTGTGATCCTTTTCTTACAAGTTTTCTCAAAATCAACAAATAATTGAAAAATAACATATTGACTTATTAAGGTCTTGCTTTTAGTGGCAATAGTTCTAGGAACTAAATGCATTGGTGTATTCGGAGGATACACAGTCGCTGAAGGCATTTTCCTAAGGGGAGGTGATAACGCTACACGCGTCGTTCGGGGTCAAAGGAACTTCCTTTTCGTCGAGCAAGTTTTTCAACACCCTAGGCAGTGAACCTAATCATTGTAGTGTAGTATTAGGGTAAGCCACGGGAATTGATATTGTTCTCTAGGGGAATAGGAATGCTAGTGAGGAGTTACAACGCTAAGGTTGGGGTTAAGGAAGATTATTTTTGTGCTTTTTATATTTTTTTAGGAAATGGAAAGGTACGAATCTCGGGGTTTGGATTTGGGGGGTTGGTATTTCTACCGATTACTCTATAATCTAATTATCTAATTAACTAAGGTGAGGGTAGTCTATGTCTAATTAATGTGTGCTCGTATGATAGTTTAAGAATGTGTTTACTTAGGTTGTATTACTCCTTAATTATCTTCTATTGATGGTTGAATTGTCACGTCCTTATTCCTAATCGCGTTGTGTGTCTAAGGTTGTAGGGTATGCGTTTATCCCTAACTCTTTGAAACTACCAAAGGGTCTCGTCTACAAAATCTCTAGGATTTACAAACTCTAACTCTAAGGTACTCTTTGGATGGTTTAGCCTACAACTACTCTAGGTGTTATAGTCTAAGGTTCGCAAAGATTAATCAAGCATTAACTACACAACAAATGACCTATCGCATTACTAGATCATTAACAATTAAGATAAGAGACAACCAATCAATATTCAATAGTTAAGTTTCATATTCCCTAAGCAAACACACAAGTAAATTAGCCGGACATGGAGAACATGCAAGCATACACACAAATAATTGAAGACATAATTGAATTAATGAAGTAAAATACTTATCTTGGTGTAAGATAGGGTTTAGAACCCTAAAATACTGTACAAGACAGCCTTGGTTTGGTTTAGGTTTTTACTCCAAAAGACTACACACTGAATAATGAAAAATTCGGATTCTATATATAAGATTACATTCGCGACGGCGTCACCTTATGATTTGTGACGCCGTCGGGTCGCCGTCATTAAGGTTTCGTCTTGGCCACGTTAGTCTTGCGACGGCGTCACCTTGTGCTTGTGACACCGTCCTCTTCAGCTTCTGACGCCGTCTGGATCAAATCTAGGCCGTTTGAGTTGCGACGGCCTACTCTTTTAAAGCCTGACACCATCACTTGTAAATAAGCAATTTGGCTACTGAACCATCACAAAAGTGATGCGACGGCGTCGCAGTTAACACCTGACGCCGTCCCCTTGTATTTCAGCAGCTTGAGTGTCTCGATTCTTGACTTTGGCCATTTTCTTCGTATATCCGCGCCTTTTCATCCAAATAAGTGCCATTCCAGCAATTTGCCTTCAAGAGACCTAAAAAGTGAAAAGGAACGATATTAAGTAATAACGGATACAAAAGTGATCAAATAAGGGCTTAAACGGCCCCTTAAAAAGGTACATTTTAAAACCTTATCAAATATCCCTACACTTGGTATTTGCTTGTCCTCAAGCAAATGTGCTTTTAGCCAATTAATTTATAAGTTAGGGGTCATGAAGCATTGGTTTAAAACAATCCACAACACATATAAGCCCCGCAAAAGTCATAACAAGCACGGAAATTACATACTAGCACCTCACATGGGGTGTTTGGGTACTCACATCTCTCGGGTGTATATGAAATATAACAAGTTGGAAATGGAAGATAAACACTCATTAACCGGTCCTAGTACATAGATTACCATAAGCTTGAGACTGGATCAAACCTCCATCGCTTTGGCGTAAGCACCTAGGAAAGACTATCAAAGAGGTCTTTTAAAGGGTTGTAATGTTAGGCTTACGGTAGGGAAACAAAGGGTTTGGTGGGATAGGCTATTTAGTGGTGGCAAGTCAAAAATCTTTATGTTACAAGCATACGAAGAATGGCGTTGCTAAGCCAAGACTCGACACTCTAAACTCTAGATAACTGAAACACACAAACATAAATTTAAAGGATAGATGTAGAATGGTAGCCCCTATGTTTTTTTTTTTTTTTTTTTTTTTTTTGCATACACTTTTACTCTACCATCCTCTACGGTAATATCAAAATGATAGGGATTTATAGGCACATCCCTACTCTTGAGTTTTTATTACTCTAACACTAATTTGACCCGAATTGAAAAGATCAAAACACTTGGAGTACATTATTACGCAAATAAAGGGAATTTGAATTTAACGTTTCCTTCCCGTCATTTCATAAACTTTAACTTTTCCCATGAGTCCCAATCGTCCCAAAACTATATACAAAGGATATGACTCGACTTAGTAACTTATGCAAGCAACTAGATAATTGAACTAAGGGTTAAGGGTGATAATAATAATGCACTAAAAGTGAGTGCATACAAGGTAGGCTAAGGCGATTTGGGTGTACATTTAGGGGTGGGGTGTAAACAATGCTCTTCATTGATATTCCGGAAAACCAAAAAATCAAGAGAACCGCGAAAAGGATAGGCTCGGAGGGGTTAACTAGGGGTATCATGTACTAAAAGTGAGTACAACGTACGGGTGTGGGGGAATTACTCAATCGAGGTGGAAGAATTAATTATATTACAGGTATCAAACAAGGGTTATCCTAACGCCTCTTATCATTTAGTTATTCCTAACTACACAAGTGTAGTCTTACTAGCGATCTCGGGATGCATCACAAAACAAGTTCTAGAATCTATTATACTACCGGTTCACACACTAAGCATTAAAGATGAATGCTTTAATTCCTACTAATCTAAGGGTGATCCTCACATTTTGGGTGGAATTTAAGTGGTAAAGGGTTTTTGTGCTAGTCATGTAACTTCCTATCCATGAGACGCTTTTGTTAAGACTAATGGCCCACTCCTATATGTCATGAAAATTTTTTAATTTGGTGCCAAAATTACCCTAACCGACATTTTCTCATGGTTTATTACACAAATACAATTGGACAAAGCAAATAGTCAAAGATAAGCATAGTTTCAAAGTTCCCGTTTTATTTTCCCTCCCTACACTTAAACTGAAAATTGTCCCTAATGTTCCCCGAAAGTATCAAAGTTATGATAATAGAAGGTAAAAAACGAAAGAAACTAGTACTCCCCTGATTAGCTCGGTAGGATCCGTGTAAAGTGGTGGTTAAATCCTTTCCAAGAAGAATATATGTGTGAAAAGCTCCTTCCAACCTTATGTATCTTCTTCTTGATAAATAAAACCTGCACACTTGAAGAAAACAAACGAAACCTTCGCGTAAAATCGGCGGTAATAATATACATAAGACTCTACTAAACTAGGATATAATGCTTGTGGAATGGATGTTTACAGAATTTTCTAGAAAATTAAGACCTGGAAAATTCCAAAAATTTTCTATCTTCCTTAGTGCACTCAACGCAACTTAGTTTCTGTCTAGGTTTAAGAATCTCATTACCATCATAGATTACATTATGAGCAGCTCTAGCCTTTTTAACAACCTCAGGATTAGGTTCCACAACCAGGGGAATGCTATGCTTATCGCTTAAGACTCTATGCTTAGTGATCAAGTGAGCAGTCTGAATGGCATTCCCTTGTACGTACAACTTATTTTCAAGCTTGTTTTTCAAAGTTTTTAGATTGGAAAAATCATTCAAAAGTTTTGATTCCTTAGCATTGAATTCTTGCTTAAGCATTTTAACATTTTCTTGAAGTTCTTGTTTTTGCTTAGCAGTTTTAGAAAGCTTTTCTTGTAAGGAGTTTAACTCTTGTTTTAATACTTCTTCTCTAAAATTACTTTTTCTAATAATTGTACGCATTTGGTCATCCATTTCCTGCTCACGGGTGGTCAACTCAAACTTAGCACGTTGTTCATAAATGGCAACTTGTTCTTTATAGGCATTCAGTTCAGAGATAACAGAATCATCAAGGGCACATGCAGTGTATTCATCAAAAACATAGTCATTATTGACTGCAGAAGATGCATTACTTGGTACAACCTCACATTCACTTTGCATCACATATTGATCATATGGGACAATATTGCTATTACCCACATCATCAATATCTGATTCATAAGTTTCAAGAGATTGTACTTTATTATGCATCTTTTGCTCATCAACTTCATCATATAGTTTTAATACCTCTGAGATGATTGATTCTTTGGATGGACCAGCTTGCTGTGATGATGAGACCTTAGGAGAGACCATGGGAGAAATGCTAGCCATGAAATTTTTTTGTGCAGTAGGTTCATCATCGACGTCAGAGTCGTATGCATCACAGTCATCGACTTGAATGGCATTCTGATGATTGTGACATATTTCCTGAATTGGCTGCTCATCCACATCTGCATCATATGTCTTGGCATTGCCCTCAGCAAGAAACAACAAATCCTCTTCATCCAAAGATGCACCATTATCCTGAGCTTGCACGAGCAACATCTTGTCTCTGAAGTATTCTGCATTCTGTGGACGTTTTAGAGATGTGCAGTTCCTAGCAATGTGTCCCTCACCACCACAGTTGTAGCATTTGACTGGCTTTGCTTGTCCTTGATTTGGATTCCTTCCACGATTCTGATTTGCTACATATCCTCTACCAACTCCACCTCTTCCCTGTTCATACTGCCTTTCTTGAACTGGTTGCACCACAACCTTCCCATCTCTGACAGTAGCTTGATTGTGTGGATTGGATGCTGTTCTGAGGTTATTGTTGGTGTGTGGGAGAGAGTTCATGTTTTGACTAACCATGAGAGACAGTTGATTGATGAAGTTTTCCATGAGTGTGTTTGAGTCGGGAGGCTTATATGCTGGATCAGGGATGAGCTTGTAATTACCATTACCCATGGGTATGACTTGAGATGCTTTGGTGGTAATACCAACATTGGTGTAGAAAACTGTAGAATCATTTGGTGAGCTTGTTTCTCCCTGAATGCTTTTTTCAAACATAGCATGCCTCTCATTCTGAAGAAGGAAGGCATACAATTGCTCATAGTTTGTATTCTTTAGTCCTTTGGTTAGCTTCACAGAGGTGACAAATTTGTGCCACTCGGGATTCATGTTGTTTACAAACTTTGAATTCAGCTGAATGTTTGGCATGGTCATTTTGATGTTCCTCATATCATTCACAAGCTTATGGAATCTCACGTAGTACTCATAGACACTCTCATCTGGTTTCAACTTGAAATGCTCAAACTCATCATACAGTTGTGATTCTCTGTCTTCCTTGGTTAATTCATAACTTGAGAGAAGCATCTTGACATTATCCCAAACTGCCTTGGCTTCAGTGTTGTGATTGATAAGCTTGTAGACATCTTTTGGAAGACCACAGTATAATATTAGAGGCCCTGATATCAGCATCAAGACCCTGAAGTATAATATTAGAGGCCCTGATATTAGATCATTGTTCCATCTGCAGCTGTATCAATTAAGTCCCTTGTAGTCTCAATCTGATATGGTCCTTCATCAATGGATTTGAGAATGTTGACCCCATTTTCCTTTCCAAGACAGTACAATCTGATTCGTTGAGCCCAAGAGTCGTAGTCAGTTCTGTCAAGCATGGGTGGACGAGTATCTGAACCAGCTGCTTGAACATCCTCAGCAACAGTGGAGATGATTATAGGTACGTTGGTAGACATGTTAACAGATTACACGGGATTTTATAACTCTATGATTAAACCGGGAAATAGATTCTTTCACGGGATTTTACTAAATCAAGAGAAAACCGTATTACAAACAAAAGTCAACCAAGTCGCTAAGAATTCTTGAACCAAGTAGCTAAGCACCAAGTCGCTAAGTAGCAACTCGCTAAGATCCCAATTTCCTGTGAACCAAGTCGCTAAGTCCAAGTCGCTAAGATCCAAGTCGCTGGACACAAATCGCTAAAGCACTAAGTCGCTACACAGTCATGTCGCTAAAGAGCAACTCGCTAAGGTCCAAGTCACTAACACCAAGTAGCTAAGAATACTAAGTACAAGTCGCTAACAAAATTGAAAGCAAGTCGCTAACTTCACCAAGTCGCTAGCCGTAGTGGAGAATCCACTAAGTTGTACTGTTTGTCGGCTTGTCTCAATAGACAAGTCGCTAGGACCAAATCGCTACCAATTAACACTACAACTCGCTACCTTTTACTGAAGCAAGTCGCTATGATGAAAAACACTACGAGAACCAAGTCGCCAACATGAAAAACTTAAAAAAACACACTTTTCAATCCAAAACAAGCTCAACCACAGTGATTCAAGCTTACCAAATCAAAACCCAAGCACTTAAAATGATTCTAAACACAAAAGTACACCCAAAATTCAAAATTTAACACTAGAGATGATCCAAATGATGCAAAAACCACTAAACTTTCTCAAACTCAAAAACCAACTAAAACCACTAGAAATCCAAGGATATGTAAGAGAGATGATCAAACCATGGCTCTTGATACCAATTGTAACATATTTGATTTCACAAACACATTAAACCATAATCATATGAGGCGTTTAACAAGGTTTAGAGAGAGAAAGTTCTAGAGAGAGAAAGGGAAGAGAGTTGGGAACTATGTGAAACAAAGAAAAATGGTATTGAAGCTCCAACCCTCTACCTTGGGAGGTAGAGGGTATTTATAGTGTCTTACAAATAATCGCCACCTACGGGCTGTGGATCAGGCATACAGTGGGTAAAGACCCGTCCGTCCTCCACGGTGTTACTTAACAAACTACTTACTAACATAACATGACTACGACTACGAGCTTTCTATCGAATACATATACTTGAGGTGACCGACTCTTTAACGACTGAATTTTCTAATTCCTAACAACAATTATTACGGATACTTACCCGACAAGGGTCTCACTCTGGCTACTAACAAATATAAGCGAAATACTAGGAAACCCTAGTATCAATATAAAGTGTCGGTTATTAGTTTATGTAATAGGTTGTCTTAATTAGGCCTATTAGTTAGTCATTAGCCCACTAGCCCTTGTAGTAAGCCCATGGGCTAGGGGAATCATCTAGAAACATTCATATGGGGCGTTGCCCTAGTATTTCATGTATAAATACTCATGTAAACATCACTTGTGAGGTTGGTTATAAAAATGGATGAAAACATTAAAAAAATGGACTAAAAGTATAAAAACAAACAAAAACGTATGAAAAAAATAAGAAAACGGGCGAAAACGTATAAAAACAGACGAAAACATATAAAAACGAACGAAAATGTATAAAAATAGACGAAAACGTATAAAAACGTAAAAAGTCATATAATATTCAAAAGTTTTGTCAAAACAAAAAATAAATGTATTTTGAATTAAAAAAATTAATACTAATATTAATAGTTAAATAAATAATAAAATAAGGACTAAATTATTGATACCCCTTAAACCACAGAGACCTTACTTTCAAATATAAGAGGGTATTTATATCATTTCAGCCATCTAAACAACCACTTGACGGTCAAACTAACAGAAATAGTGGTCAAGGGATCAAACCCGTTACGGGTCAAAATCATAGGGAGAGGATCCGGGAAAAAAAGTCTATGAACCATTTTCGTTATACACGACAAACCACATGGACGATTTAAGTAATTAACTCTTATATTTTGGAGAGAAGTTTTTTTATTTAAATGAAAAGCATAAAATGGGAACAATATATGCAATTAAGCATAACGGTTTTCAAGTTTTGAAAAAAAACAAGCACAAAGTGGGAATTAGGGCTGAGCATCGGGCTGAAACTGACCCGTCCGGACCTGATCCCGACCCATCCCGAAATGTAAAAGGTTGAAAATCCTAATCGAATCCCGACCGATTTTAGTTCGGGTAATCCTGAATCCCGACCAGAGTCCCGAAACAAACCGGTTTGTATGGTTTTCTTTGTGTTGTCCCGGGTAATCCCAAGTCCCGACAAGGCTGAAAACCCAAACCGAGTCCCGACCCGAGTTAAGGTCGGTTTGTGTCGGTCGTTGTCGGTCGGAGTCGGGCGTCGGTAGGGAATGCTCAGCCCTAGTGGGAATTGACTCTTTAAAATGTCAAGTTTTTAATTGACAAGTTTTTAATATTTGTCAATCTCTACATTTTTATCTATTTAAAAGAAAAAAAATACACAGTTTCTCTATCTATTTTACATTTAAAAATTGAATAATTTTTCTTAAAACTTAAAAAACTAAATAATGAGCAATGTGTTATCCATAAAATACCCTTTTATTATTACTTTCTCACAAAGAAATTGGCTGGATGTTTTTAATATGTTGTCTTATATCTATCTTTAAAAAATTTGCCGATCACATTTAATACTTACTATATATATTTATTATTTCAACTATATATACAACACATTATTTGTAGACAAAGCTAGAAATCTTTTTTTTAGAAGACAATAAATGTTTCAATTAATTGTTGTCATGTTTCATTTTTAGTTATTTATCTTATGTTAAATATTTTCAATTACATCTATACCACTTAAAGATTGAGTGACTTAATTTAATGTGGAAGAGGATTTGTGCACAAAAGAAAGTACAGTACAATCTCTTCTAAGCTCGAAAAGATAAAAAGTGGTCTCAATTGAATGTTGTGATGGTTCGGTTATGATACAAACTTTCTAATTTCCAAGTGTACTTAATGTAATTAAAACAAGCGAATTGAATTAGTCTTTTAGTTTACTCAATCTTTTCATATTCATCTGTTATATATAACATTTGGCTAATGAGCAACTATAAATATGTAATTTGATTCCTGATTTCCTCCTCACAAGTTTCGACTCATAGTAAGATCAATTTTCGTACAAAATGAAAAAACATAAAGGAAGATCTCAGCTTTCTTTCGTGTTTTACAATAAAACCCTGTAGGACCTTGTTTTTACACCAACCTTACGCGTATACCAACGTTAACACAAGATGAACACACGTGAAACAAACACACTTTATGCGTAAAAAGATGAAGAAGAAAAGATTAAGAAGTTGGTGACTTGAAGATATATGTTATGCGTATGATATAGAGAGAAAATAAGATGAAAGGAAACTTATTATACTTGAAAGAAAAACACACACAAAACACACTCAAGCACACACCTCAAATGACACATTTGAGGTGTATTTATACTACAAGTACATATGCCCTAATGGGAATTGGGATGGGCTTGGATTGGACTTGGATTGGATGACAACTTATACAAGGCTATCTTAGCATGACTTCTAGCCATTTAGCTTAGTCCAATCCACGAGCCCGTTGACTATTCTATTACGATATCTAACACACGTTACAAAGTTCCTAAACATGAATGACCATCACTTCTAATAAAAATGTTACAGCTAACAATCTCCCCCTAAGGGGTGGTCATTCAAAAGATGCTCCACTTGATTAAGTCTTTACTTTCCTTGAGCTTGAACTTTGTGTGTAGATATAGAATAGTCTTAATTCATTGTTCCTTCATGCTTTGTGATCAGTTAATATGGTATTCTGCCGTTGTCAACTTCGTTGGTTAGGTGTCTCCACGTCATTCTCCACCATGCTCACACTTCTATTTGACTTTTAATTACCAATGATGTAGTTCTCGAGTCTTTATACTTTGTAGATTCTTTGACATTGACGAAGAATCATCTTTAACTTTGTGTTGCCTTTGATTTTGATGAGAACTTTCATGTGTTGTTGGTATGAGCATGTGGAGAATCTGCAGGATCTCTTCCTCCCGCGAGCATCCATAAGAAGAAAACATAAAACATGGGTTAGAAATAATCCAGCGCTTACAAGTTTGAATTTCAAGTGAGATAACGCGATGTACCGAAGTACACCTACAGTTCAGATGAGTCGCTGAGGTACACCGAAGCATCACCCCACTTGTAGACCATTTGAGACACACTAAGCATAATCTACGGGGAGTTACGAAGTGACTGCTGTCGAGGGCGTTTTGATGTTGACCCTAGTAGGAGTTTCCATTCAATCACTGAGGATCACAATTGTGAAACCTCTCATAAATGTTCTGGCAGATTGCTAAGATCTGCGTAGGACTCTAGAATGTATCACTTGTGTCCTTATTGATGAACAACAAGCGATGAAATGTCATGTGTTCCTATGAGATCTTTTAATGAATCTCGTGGTTCTAGACTTAATTAGTGTATTTTGGTTTCCTAAGCGGAGACTAGGGAGAGGGTCTCCTTCTTCAATACCAACGATCTCTAAAAGAAAGTCGATAGATTATGTAGGGTTCCCAGTAAGAATGAAACAAATCCCTTTTAAGAGGAATTGAGTGGGTAAAAGGTTTAGTGCAGTGCGTCATTGGGTCCATGATGTCTTTGTCTTCAATACCAGCTTCATCTAAGTGACAACTAGTAGTAGATGAATTGAACCCGGTTTCTGCCCTAAGGTTGATTATGGAGGGCTATTTCTTTTCACCCTTTCTTTAACTTTTCTTTTTAATTCTTCAACCCCTTCTTTCTCCTTTCTCACATTACTCCTTTTTTCAATCATTCCTAAGGACTTCTAATACTAACTATTTGTGATGTCCTTGAGTAGATCCCTCCGGCTCTGGCGGATCATAGGATGGATTTACCTATCCTTAGACACCTTATAACTCCATGACTGTCCCATGTTGCCATAAAACCATTTTTCTTGAAAATCTCTCAAAGTATTTGTGGAGTTTGATAGACTCCTTGAGATCGTTTTGAGCCTTAGGGTTTAACAATAACAATGGTTATACGCAGCGGAACATAGAACAAAACATTAATTGTTATTGACACAAGGTTTATATTTAATAATCACTCCAAGCCTCAAATATTATTTGATCGGAATAATACGGTTACACTAAACTTGTAACAGGGATCAAAGATCCTTGAGGCTAAACTACACAAATCCTAGGCGTCCACTTAGAGGACTTGACGTCTAGACACACACACACACCTTTAATGACTACATTATGGAAGACTTATATATTAAACCTACACCCCATGTCCTCTTTATATACTAGAGGATTAGGGTTTACAAAATACTACGAAGGACTAAATAATAAATCTTCTTTTGCAAGCAAGTCCTTCCATCTTTTTGTAGGTTTCATCTCTTTCACTTTAAGTCCCTTTGTTTTATTCTTTTATTTATTTTGTCTCATCAAATCCAAAGAACCTAAAACCCAACAATCTTCCCCTATTTGATGATGACAAAACAAACAAAGTCGTGTACGATAACAATGACAATGAATATGAGAACATATTTGTACGAACTTCCCTAGAAGAAGTAGCAGAAGTTGAGATGTAAACATCTCCGTGAATGAAACATTCTTGTCTTCCTTTGTCTTCCCCTTAATCCATGCCATCGCACTCCAATATCTCTTCCCCTTTTTGTTATCAACAAATAGAGAATGTAAACATTAGAAACTTCCCCTTGAGTGGTGCATGAAAATGATTCTTCAAATCAGTAAGCTCTATGTAATGATCACTTGTGAAGAAAACCAAGTATAACGAATTTGATGAAGAAGTAAAATAACCCAAACTTGTGTCTTATGTCTTGTTTATCCACGTGACTCCAAACTTATACTAACACCATATAAGTAGATTGCAACCTCTTGACAAAATCCTCATCTTCAATGAGACACTGAGCACTACAATGTAACTCCTTTAAGTGATAGTTTACTAGGTCTTCATCCATCCACCCCTTGACCTATGAAAACTAGATTTTGCAAGTCTTCATCAACATCCTTTAAGCACGAACAAGTTATCTTAAAAGCAGGTATGATACTTTTAAGATATGATAAAACACGTATCCAAGTAATTCCACTTCACCTTCAAATAAGTGATAAATAACCTCCTTCGTAATCAATTCTTCAATAAAACCAAAAACGAGCTTTTTAAAAACTTTAAGAACAAATACCAATCTTCTTGTGTGTGCGAACCAAAATACCATGTGTGTGTCACCAAAATCTCAAGTACCAAAAACATGTACAGCTTTCCCTCAATTCCAAAACCTCATCAGCAGAAATGAATAACGCAAGAAACACCATCAGTGGAATTGAGATAACACTAGCAGTGGTTTCAAGAAAACACTAGGAGTGGTTTCAAAAAAACACTAGGAGTGGTTTCAGAAAACACTAGAAGTGGTTTCGTAAAAACACTATCAGTGGTTTCAGAAAACACTAGAAGTGGTTTCGTAAAAACACTAGGAAAGCTGCTTCTAACCATGAATCATAAACACCACACAATGTATAAACAACCTCCATCAAGAATTAGAACAAGTAACACAAATTCAAGAAGGTGAATATGCATTAAAACCCAAAAATTCGAATTATTAAACCAGTTTTTGCAGCCAACTTCGACATTTAATAACTTTTGATAGAGAGCTCAGATCGACAATCCCTTCAGTGAAAAGTTAGATGAATATATAGAGAATGTCCACCGAAAATTTCGTTATGATCCAACGGTTAACGAAAAAGTTATCGCGTTTTAAAACTGCTGCCGAAAAATACGAAACTTTTCGATTAAGTAGTTTTCTTCTTTTCGCTATTCTTCGACCAATAAAACCTTGCGAATCCCTAGGTAACGAGCTCCCCAAGCTCTGATACCAATTGTGGAGTTTGATAGACTCCTTGAGATCGTTTTGAGCCTTAGGGTTTAACAATAACAATGGTTATACGCAGCGGAACATAGAACAAAACATTAATTGTTATTGACACAAGGTTTATATTTAATAATCACTCCAAGCCTCAAATATTATTTGATCAGAATAATACGGTTACACTAAACTTGTAACAGGGATCAAAGATCCTTGAGGCTAAACTACACAAATCCTAGGCGTCCACTTAGAGGACTTGACGTCTAGACACACACACACACCTTTAATGACTACATTATGGAAGACTTATATATTAAACCTACACCCCATATCCTCTTTATATACTAGAGGATTAGGGTTTACAAAATACTACGAAGGACTAAATAATAAATCTTCTTTTGCAAGCAAGTCCTTCCATCTTTTTGTAGGTTTCATCTCTTTCACTTTAAGTCCCTTTGTTTCATTCTTGTATTTATTTTATCTCATGAAATCCAAGGAACCTAAAACCCAACAGTGTTTATGATTGAAAACATGTTTGGAACACTCTGAGCATTTTATATTTTCATAAACACTCCCCCTTCACATGTGCTTATACGTTTTGACAGAAATCTGCACATGGAGGGTAGAGTTTGCACTTTTTGAATTGATCGGCTCATGATAGACAATTCCCTACGAGACACGATTACGTTGCATAGTTAAAGAGTTTCATTTTCAGTTTTTAGGTGACAACTAGCTCTAATAACCAACTTGAAGATATAAACACTCCTTTAAAAAGAAGGTTAGACCCATGTAAGTTCATGTCTATCACAAGTTTCTCGAAATGGTACGTTGATTACTCGTCAATTCATTGGTTCTGACTGAGTCGAGCTCTTTTGAGATTCAAAAACCGATCATTAAACATTTTTGATCACATTTTAATCACGTCTTCTTCCCCTCAAAAATAGCATAATCGTGATATTTTTTATATCAACGGATTAAATAACATTTATAAAATCTTTTGGGAAGACAGACGGATTTGTTTTAAGCATGAATTTGGAACATTTTGGTTTTATACTCCCCCTTTAATAATGCATAATCAATTAAAGGGTTTTAGTGGGAGTTATCTTGAGCACAAAATATTTTGAAAGATTTTGAAAAATCTTTTTGAACAATCTTCAAAAAGGTGCTCAAGATGATGATGATTTCTCACCAGTTTTAAATGTAGTGCACTGAAGCGTACACTTGATTTTTTCTTTACAAACACGAGTTTTGATCTGAAATAATCAAAAGTCATCATTTTGGTACGGGTTTCGTACTGAAGTATACGAAAGCCATTTTTGAAGAAACTTGAGAAACGACATGTTTTAGAAAACATATAAAGAACTCTCGCTCAAGCATCTGTACATGTCTGTATCATTGTTGAATGACATTTCTAGAAACGTACAGAATATCGATTATACGAGAGACATGTCGTGAGAAGAATATTTTTGGATTTTTGATTTTATAATGTTTTTGTATTTTTGAAAGTTTTATATTTTTATATTTTGCTTTTTTTGGTTTTTCAAATTTTTATTTTGTTTTAAAAATATTTACAATAAGCTTTTGGAAAATCATTCTCAAGAAGATTCGAGAAGACATTCTAACTCCTCAGGGGTTAGGCTTCGCATTCCAATTCGTCGAACTAAGTCGTTAAACCTTTCTTTTGGAAGGGCTTTAGTAAATAGATCGGCGAGTTGGTATCGATCTTCACGAAGAATAATTTAACAGTACCTTCTTCCACATGTTCTTTTATGAAGTGATAGCGGACTCTGATATGCTTAGTCTTTGAGTGATGAACAGGATTGCATGATATGGCTATGGCACTTTTCGAGTCACAATACATAGGTATTTTATCGAAAGTAAAGCCATAATCTGTGAGTTGTGTTCTCATCCATAGAACTTGAGCACAACACGCAGATAGAGACACATACTCAGCATCAGCGGTTGAAAGTGCAGTGCAATCTTGTTTCTTTGAAGACCAGCTTACTAACTTTTCACCCAAAAATTGTGCTCCTCCGGATGTACTTTTTGCTGTAACTTGATCACCTGCGTGGTCCGCATCTGAAAAGGTAATTAGATCAAATCCGGATTCCTTTAGATACCAAAGCCCCATGTGAATGGATGTCTTTAGGTACCGAAAGATCCTTTTAACCTCTTTGAGGTGCACTTCGGTAGGCTTTGCCTGAAACCGTGCTACTAAGCAAACAA
The DNA here is from genome assembly GCA_910596185.1 of Chrysanthemum makinoi. NCBI lineage: Eukaryota > Viridiplantae > Streptophyta > Magnoliopsida > Asterales > Asteraceae > Chrysanthemum > Chrysanthemum makinoi. The sequence continues at coordinate 145,468,530 of OU343217.1, read as the reverse complement.
CAAAATGAATATCTAGTCTACTAGCAGTGAGGTATATGAGAGAACCAATCATGCTCCGATATTTCTTCGGATCGATAGGTTTCCCAAACAAATCGGCTCCAATTTTTGGTGAAGTTACCATTGGTGTGCCAACAGAGTCACAATTATCCATACCATGATTTTTCAAAATCCCAGTTGTATATTTAGCTTGATTTATAAAAATTCCACGTCGGGATTGATGAATTTGTAAACCAAGAAAAAATTTTAGTTCCCCCATCATGGACATTTCAAATTTGCTTTTCATGATATTTTCAAAATGTTTTGAAAGATTCAGATTAGTGGACCTAAAAATGATGTCGTCCACGTAAATCTGAACAATCAAAATGTCGTTTTTTCATTTTTGTGTAAACAAGGTAGGATCAACCATTCCTTTGGTGAAATTGTTTAGGATAAGGAAAGAGGACAGTTCGTCATACCACGCTCTCGGAGCTTGTTTCAAACCATAGATTGCCTTTTTGAGTTTGTAGACGTAGTCGGGATGTTCCATGTCTATGAAGCCTTCGGGTGACTCACGTATACTTCTTCTTTCATAGTTCCATTCAAGAACGCGGTCTTAATGTCCATCTGATAAACCGTGATGTTTTTGTGAGCTGCATAGGCTAAGAATATCCGGACTGCTTCAAGTCTAGCTATCGGCGCGAATGACTCTTCAAAGTCTATTCCTTCTTCCTGTCTGTATCCTTTGGCCACGAGACGAGCTTTGTTGCGAAATACAGTCATCTCTTCATCCCTTTTGTTCTTCCATAACCATTTGAGATCAATGACTCGAATGTCAATTGGTCTTGGAACCATATCCCAAGAGTCATGTAGACGGTATTGGAGAAGTTCCTCCTGCATCGCTTCTATCCATGCGGGTTCTGCCATTGCCTCGCGAATGTTCTTTGGCTCTATATTGCTAATTGAGCAAAGGTAAATGCACAAGTCGCAATCGGTGGCAAGTTGGCGTCTCGTCTAAATTGGCCTTGAAGGTTCACCAATATCTTGTTCAATCGGATGGTCTTTTGTCCACTTCAGAGTAGAAGGATACCGTAGATTATACGAGTGCGAGTTAGATGGTTCTCGTAAGCTTGAAGATGATTCAGCTGATTCTGTAGCAAATGGGTTTTCAAATAAGTCTTCATCTAACGTTGCATCGATCCGGTTTTGAGTAGGTTCTTCTTGAAATGATATGTTTTGGTTCTCATCAACTGCTGGTATAACTGTTTCTAGAATTGGAGTTGCTGGAGTAGATGTAGATGGTGGTGGTGGATGATTTTGAGCGGGTGCAGCGGAATGATGGTTTGATGCATTTGTCGAAGTTCCTCCATAGTATTCATCGAACATTAACTCGAAAAAATTCTCCCATTCTTTTTCATGAGGTTTGTCAGCAAAAGTTGATGGAGCTCTTTGTTGTACGAGTCCTGAACTGATGTGTCCAGAAGTCTGCGGGTTTGGTGCGGGTCCTAATCTGTTTTGATTAGAAGCCATCGGATTAAGCGCGGGTTCTAGAGCGAGTCTCTCAGAAGCCATCTGTGAAAGTTCATCAAAACTCACATTCATCGTCTCCATGATCCTCTTAGTTCTCCTGTTATACACCCTAAATGCCCTCGAGTTATCTGAATATCCAATGAAGATTCCAATATCACATTTTGCTTTCAGTTTTCCAAGATCTTCTCCGTCATTCGTAGGATAGCACAAAGCGCCAAACACATGAAAGTAAGAGATATCATGTTTTCGGTTGTTTACTAGTTCATATGGGGTTTTATTGAATATTGGATGGATTAGGGATCGGTTCTGAGTGAAAAAAGCAGTGGCAACATCATCAGCCCATAGAAATAACGGTGCACTAGAATAGATTAGCATTGTGCGAGCAGCTTCCACAAGAGTTCCATTTCTTCTTTCAACTACCCCATTCTGCTATGGAGTTCTAACAACTGATGTCTGATGAGTAATTCCAACATCTTCAAAATAAGCTCTTAACTCCTGATTTGTGAATTCGTGCCGTTGTGTTTCTTACCACCCTTACTAGAGTTTGAAGAAGTACTTGAATACGCTTCAGAAAGGTGATGATGATGCCTGGTGCTTCGTCTTTTGATCTCAGAAACCTAACCCATGTATATCTTGAATAATCATCGAAGATAACAAGAATATACTTTTTCCCGTTAATGCTTTCAACTCTCATTGGGCCACATAAGTCCATGTGCAACATATGCAACTTTTTCCCATAACGAAATTGATCAGCAGCTTCAGATTCCCGGTCATGTGCTTGGAGCAACCCGAGTAGACGATCCAAAGACATATTTCGATAATCTGCCAAGAACAGAAGAAGATTTGTTTGGAAACCGTTTTGATTTTGGTTCCATTGGGTTAGAGGTAAAATCCATATCACACTCATAGAAGTTATCTACTGGGAAAATAGGTTCATCACTCATTCTACCATTATGGAGTGTGAAAGTTCTACCCGTTGGTTTCCAAATGTCATCCCTATAGTAAAGACTATGCTTCTTATCAGTAGTGTAAAACCTAAGTCTTGCAACTAGTCTTCTTAAGGGTTTAGCATAAGTTCTTTTAGGAACATTCTTCTGAACAGGCTTAACAATCTCGTTTTTAGAAACACAATCATCATGAACATTAGGTAAAGATTTCTTGCAAGTTTAACAAACAGATTCAACAGATTCATTAAACTTAGCAGAGTTCATAGGTTCATTACATTCAGATGAAATGTCTTTCTTATTACAAAGCGGTAAATTCCTAGGGCGTTCTTCTACTTTCTTATCTTTATTCAAGCTACTACTCTTAGAGGCATGCGAGACTCTATTGTTCCTTGTATTGCTCTTAGGCTTTAGTCTGCTGCTCCTAGAGGTGCTTCCTAGTCCTGTAGAAGGTAAGGCACACTCATTAGGATTCACATTTTTATCTAGAGAAGTGGTTTCAGCTTTCTTAGTCTCTTTGGAGTGCATATCTAAACTTATGTCGTTTGTTCCATATGTTTTAGATGTGGAGGCAGACGCGTTAGTGGTGCTCATCTTAAAAAGGCCAGGTGCTAAAACTTTTGGTTTCTCGATAACCGCTTTTCCTTTTTCAACATTTTGTTTAGGCAAGGCAGGTGGAGTGACTGATTTTGACAAATCATTTTTCTCATTGACTTTTGGAGGAGGCAGAGAAACAGACATTTTTGGTTTGAAAACCGGTTTGGGAACATTTGCTTTCTCCTCAGTCAATGGTTTTGAAATCTTAGAATCCACTGCCTTTCCTTTTTGACATTCCAGCTGAGCCCTCAAAAGATCATTTTTCACTTTCATATCATTGTAGGCACGCTCATACGACAGTTTGTAATACTTGCATTCCTCAGTTTTTTGATCAAGTTGTTTAAAATATGAGACATTTTATTTTTCAAGTTTTTCAAGAGCTTTTTCATATTTTGAAACAATTTCGGAGGTCTCAGACTGGAGTCTTTCATGATCTTCAACAGAATATGTTTGTAAAATAATGGACATAATATCAGTAGTCAGAACATCTTCGAAGAGAGAATCATTTAAATTTTCCAAAACATTGATGTGTTCAATACTGTCATTAGCTTGCTTTACCAGGGATTTATGGTCCTTGACAAAGTCAGCTGTTTCTTTCAAAAATGCTTGTTCAAAATGAATTACCCTTGAGTTGATGTTATTCAGCTGAGGGGCAATTTCAGTTTCAAAAAACTTTTTATTATCATTATCAAAACTAGAAAACCAGATGTTTGTTGTAATATGGGTTTTAGTTTTAACAGTCACTTGAAGTCCCGCAATTCTAGTTTTCACATTGTCTAAAATACTTCTCGCATCACTTGTGTTAAAAGGATTGTTTGAAGACATTTGTTCAATGTTCGAAAGAGATTTTGAGACAACAACAGGTTTTGAAACTTATTTTGAAACTGGTGTTGACTCTTTGTTTGAAACACTTGGTGTGATGGAAAAGTTTGACTTTTCTTTTTGATTAACAAAAGTAATTCCAGAAATTTTGTTCCATTTGTTGTAGTCGATAGGTTTGATTTCCGGATGTTTTTGTTTCATTTTTGATCTACTCTCCTTAGATAGTTCTAACGTTTCAAGAGAATCACGAACAATTATGGGTTCATGCAAAGCATTTCCATTGTTTAACACATTCTGAGGTTTCTGAGCTTTCTTGAGGAACGAAGAAGGGTTGTTACCAAGGGCCATTTTTTGTGTTGTATGAAAATACGGATTTGTCTGATTAATCAGCATATTAGTTGATTTAGCTGAATGACCCGTTGTAACAAGCAAATTTTCTAATTTTTTGATTTTTTCATCTTTATCAAGAATTTCATCAAGAAGAGAATCTTCTCGTTTTGAAAAATCAGCAATCAACTGCTTCTTCTCTGTTTCAAGATCAGAAAACATTGCTTTTTGATTAGAAAGTTGGTCATTTAGATCAGAAATTTCCTTGTTTAAATATTTTATTTTCAAGTTCAAATTCACATCAAGTGTGTCATACTTGATTTGCAATTGTTTTTCTCTTAAAACAGAATTTCGGTAACCAATTTCTAATTCTGACTATTTGTTTTTGTGAAATTCAAAAGCTTTTGCGTTCTCCTTGTAACTCTCAAGCTCAGCGGTCAATTTAACATTCGCGGCCTTAACTTCGCGATTGACCGTTTTAACTTTCTCGATTTCAATGCCACGGTTATTGATTAATGTTTCAAAATAAGCACGTGTTTCTTCATCAGTCTCAGTATTTTGTGCCACACAGCCTCCACTAAGATCCACATCTGGAGTCTCAGAGTTAGTATTGCTACAACTCGGATTGTCCATGTATGTATCATAAGTAGGTGATGGCGTCACAGAATGCTATTCGTCATGAGTAAACACATCAAATATGACATTGTTATAGCATGGATCAATGATTGGTACCTCGGATACTGCATTGGCGTCATAGACAGGAGGTGCGTCAGAGTGAGTGTCGTACTTAGTCTCCTGAAGATTTTCCATGAAGATGCAGTTTGCATTGATTTCCCCGAGGTCTTCCAAATCATCCATAATAGCGAAAAAATCATTTTCCTCAGCACTCAACTGCATCCCTGCTTCTGACTTCTGTGCTAACAGCATAGCTTTCCAAAGATACTCAGCATTCTTCCCTTGCCATGTGACCCACTCCTTGACGGTTGTAACACTTAACCTGATTACCCTTATTCACATTTCCATAATTCCCAACGACTGGAGCTGCAACATTCCCATTCTGATTACCTACTGCTCTATCCCCAACATTCTGACCCATCTGATTCCCAACATTCTGACCCAACTGATTACCCTGATACAGAACCGCCTGATTACCCATGTGAAATCCAGTAGCATATCCCTGTGGGTTCACAATAACTCCAACCATTTGTCCTTGATGACCCATATTTACACCCGGCTATGCAATTTGCTTGTTGCGAGTGTTTGATGAAATCCTTTGGTTGTTGTTAGTTGGTGTGGAATAGCGACTTCTGAATGCTTTACCCAAAAATGCAAATGAATTTGACAAAGCCTCTTCTTGTTCAATTTCAAGATCAGTGATTCCTTGTTCCTCGTATTGTTGATACTGTTGTTGTTGAATGATTTGTTGTTCTGGTGGATAGAATTGTTGTTGAGGAGGGAAAACAGCTTGTGGTTGTGGAATGTATTGCTGCAAGTTGTTGTTAGTGGAAGATGATGAAGCTTGTTGTTGTATATTCACTGTAGTTTGAGTCTTTGCAATTAGTGCCAATGGATCATGATTCTTTGCCAATCTTTCTTTCCTGACTTCATTCACTTCAGTTTGGTTTTTTTTTAGAAAATCGTTGAGTTGATCAAAGTTCACCTGATGTAAGTCTTTTGTTTGGTTGACAATAGTGACATATCGTCCCCATTCTTCTGGAAGATTGTTCAGGAATTTTATGTTACTCACGATAGTTACGGGTTCCAACTTGTTTCTGATAAGCTCATTCATTAAAGTGCAAAACCTTCCATAGTAGGATTCAATGGGTTCTCCTGGAGTAGATGTAAACTTCTCGCATGCGTTAGCGGCTTGTTCTCCGTATCTTGTTGATCAATTTATGTTCCATGACAAAGCCGTCTAACACGTTCCCACGTATCGAAAGCGATTTCACAACTGTCTACAGCAGTAAAGATGTCTCTTGGTAAACCTAGTTGGAAAATATGAATTGCCATGTCATCTGCTTCGACTTTCTTCTTATCCTCTTCAGTGTATTGTGATTCATATTGAGTACGAAAGGATGGTGGGACGGGAGGTGTTGCATCAGCATTTCCAGGGTCTTGGACTTGTCGAGGCTTGAAGGGTCCATTCGTAATGGATTGAATCATTAGTTTTCCATTAGGTTTGGTCTTGATGTAGCGGAGCATACGACTTGTCCATTAAAGATAACCACCTTTTTCCAACATAGGAGGATGGTTTTCGGCACCGGCTGCATGAATGTCTTGTTGAGTTGCCATTGATGAAGGTATTACTGATAAAGTTGATGTAGGATCAATTCAACGATAAAGGAGTTTTGTTTGATGAAGATTAAGCTTGGTTGTTGTAGTGAAAATTGGTTCTGAAAACTTAAAAAACTCAATAACTTCTTTTCGGAGCGTTTTTAGGACTTGAACGTTGACCTTAGTTCATTCGGCAGTCTATTCTCCTCGTTCTCACGGTCGTTTTGATGGGTAGAACGCTGAAAACGGAGTTACCATTCAAAAGTTATGGCCGTTTGAAGTTTTGCTCAAAATCTTACTCGTAAACTTGTTCTTAAGCGTAGGAATTGAGTGCTTATGCGTAGGAATTGGCTTAGGCGTAGAATGCTTATGCGTAACTCTCCTTAGGCGTAAGATGATGCTTATGCGTAGACCCAGACTTACGCGTAAACTTAAGGTTAAACGTAAGCTTATGCGTAAACTTTATACTTAAAAGTAGAGTACCTTACGCGTAAGATTTAACTTAGGCGTAGAGTGCTTACTCGTAAGCTTTCGCTTATCGTAAGTTTAGGTTTAAAAACCAAAATCCTTCACACTCGTCCAAGCGTGAAAGATATCCACAAGTCGAAGTGTTTTTCAAGCTTATCCAAGCAAGGAAAACACTGAGTAACCGTTGTTGCACTAAGATGGTTCACCAAAAGCTTATGCGTAAAAACTCAATTCTTACGCGTAGACCTTACGCGTAGGAAACTAGGGTTTCGAATTTTGCTTACGCGTAAAAAGAGGGTTTTGACCAAAGCGTTGCTTACGCGTAGACTGCCCAGATTTTGCAAAAACGCTACTTTTCACTCAAAAACACGTTTCCAAATGATTTCTTTTGCACAAACTTCTTCCAAAACACTTAAAGATCAATAAAGTCTACAACTTTAACCTTAAAACCACGTAAAAATCAAAACTTTATGACAAAAAGCTCTCGTTCTATGTAAAAAACGCAACCTTTTTGAAAAGCTTTAACCAAAAAACGTAACACAACACTCCTAAACCATTGTTAGGCGATTGATACCAATTGTAGGACCTTGTTTTTACACCAACCTTACGCGTATACCCACGTTAACACAAGATGAACACACGTGAAACAAACACACTTTATGCGTAAAAGATGAAGAAGAAAAGATTAAGAAGTTGGTGACTTGAAGATATATGTTATGCGTATGATATAGAGAGAAAATAAGATGAAAGGAAACTTATTATACTTGAAAGAAAAACACACACAAAACACACTCAAGCACACACCTCAAATGACACATTTGAGGTGTATTTATACTACAAGTACATATGCCCTAATGGGCTTTGGGATGAGCTTGGATTGGACTTGGATTGGATGACAACTTATACAAGGCTAGCTGAGCATGACTTCTAGCCATTTAGCTTAGTCCAATCCACGAGCCCGTTGACTATTCTATTACGATATCTAACACACGTTACAAAGTTCCTAAACGTGAATGACCATCACTTCTAATAAAAATGTTACGGCTAACAAACCCGAAGACCTTTACAGATCTAAGACACACGAACGCATACATCTAGACACAACCAAACCCTCACTGTCACTTCCCAACTCTCAAAATCATTTCAAGACTCGAACGTAAAGCAAATCCAATGAATCTCATATCTATTTCGTGGTACTCAATGAAACATCAAACCATTCAAGGTCTAACACATGAAATAACAATCATAATCGATCAAAATTTTGAAGCTTATACTTCATTAACTATGCTTCATTTGATTTCCGAAAGTAAAGAATAAGAATGATTAAAATTATGTTACCCTCTTTTTCTTGGTTCATTCAACATAGGTTAAGAGATGATATTGTACATGTTCGGTTTGTGTCAACATTGAGATGAGAAGAAGACGGGATGCGTATGCAGATGAGAATTGATCTAAAGTTATTTTGATAAAGAGATTAGTTTGGTGAAGTGAGAGGAGAAAGTTTAGAGAGAGAGGCGGCGTTAACGATATATGTGTTTTAGGGTTACACAAATTAATTATACCGGTTATATTTTTTGTTGGATATTGGACTGCATCGGATTTCATCTTTTGCATTGGATCGGATAATTGGATTTAATGTTGGGCCAGATCCGAAGTTTGTTTCTTTTCGGGCTTATATGTTATATCACACGAATTGGTTGGACTGAACTTATTATAATTTAAGTTAGCAATTTACCCAAACATTTCGTGATGAACAATTAGATACAATTTATGCAATGCATGGGTTTGTAAAGCCCCGTATTGATTATTTTACATTGTATACATAAACATTATCCGAAAAACGTAACCAAAATATTTTAACTATAATTATTTGTCATTATAAAGTCTCGGTCCTATTACTGAGGGCCTGTTTGGCAGGGGCTTTTTGGAGGATCTGTTAGCTTTTTGTTAAAAAATAATCTCTTATAAACTAAGTAGCTTCGTTTGGATGCATTAACTACAAGCTTTTATTTTAAACAAATAGCTCTAAAATAAAAAGCTCATTCATGAAGCTTTTTAAATGTCTTAGAGCTGTTAAAACTTTAAATTACTGATATACCCTCTAAACATTTATTTGCAATTATAGATTTGTCCTTTGATGTCATTTTACATCTTATAATTATATTTAACAGCTAATTTACCAAACACTTTTATTGGGAAAAAAAATACATCTTGTAGTTCATGTTAACAGCTTTGCAGTTTACAGTTTACAGCTTACAGCTTACATCATACAGCTAGTTTTACCAAACAGTACCTAGCCCTCTTAGAGTGGTCCAAGTGACATTCTGATGTTGAACATCACAACAGCTTGAAAAAGCAAACGTATTACTCGCTAATAATGGTTCAATACATTTACTTTTTGATGAATATGTCCTCAGCGATCAAATAAACAAGACAACCTTCTATGTTTATATTTACTATTAATAAATAGTATAAAGTATAAATTGCATGCATATAGCATTTAACAGTACAATACTCGTTCGTGATGCAGCAATTAAGAAAGAAAATAAATCACAATTATTAGCCAGTATATTATACTGCTAAAATCTCGCTTGAATTAGTTTATTATTATTTGAAACTGTCAAACTGCTTAAATTATGTATGAATCAATTTTTTGCATAACTAGCTGAGAAGAAAACTTAAAATGAGAAGAATAAGAAATAACTATAATCGCATATTTGATATGTATCGGCTTGAATTAGACGCATCTTTATTCATTTAGATTCATCACAATTAGTTTCGAAAGTGATTTTGAAGTGAAAATAAAGCAAAATAGTACTATCAACAAATTTGACCCGCATAGGACGAAAAATACATATGATTCGTTTAACTTGATGAAATGTATCTAATATACTTATATTCATTTAATTTTTAGCTAGAAAATATATTATGATGGATAAAAAGATAATGGATTAATTTAATTCAAATTGATGCATCTCTAATATGTAGTTATAGTTATTTTTTATCTTTCTTATTTTAAAGATTATTTTCATTTGATCCTTAGTTATCTATATTATTTTAAAAAACACATTTTTTTAAAACTTAAAAAATAAGTATTTTTCTTATACTAAAATACTTCTGCTTATAAAAAGCAATGTAATCTATTAGGTATTTAAATACCTAATTGCAATTTAAATCACTACCTTTATTAACTATTACTTACTCTACACCCATATATACATAAAAAAAATAATAATAATAAAATAAATAAAAAAATTGCACACACAAATTATCATTACTATATACTTCCGCCGCTATGGGCGAATAGTTGTCTAGTAAAGAAAAAAGGTCAAACTTTGATCTTGCTTAAAGCTTACAAAATAAGTAATGTTATTTGATTAAAATAAGATTATTTTTAAAAGTCAATTTAATAGATAATTATTTAATTTAATTACAATTTCATTTACAAATACAATCTCACTTACATTCAAATATAACATTACTTATTTCGTGCCCAGCGTAAATGTATCAAGTACGGGGCTAAATGTGCGGACATTAGGTATGGTTTTCTCCCCTTTTCATTATCTTCCTTTGGGGAACTTGAGAAGGATGCGGTGACCCTCCTTCAGCGCATCCGTGTTTTCTCAATGACTCAGAACATTGACGCACGTGCTGCTGATCATATTTTTAGTAAGATTAGCTTTGCTATTGCTAAAGGAGTGGAGGCTCAGTTAGTATCTCGACTCCCCACTAATTTCTTGTAAATCATATAATTTTTTAATAAAGTGATGATTAGATAAAAAAAATATATAAATAATAATAATAATAATAATAATAATAATAATAATAATAAAGGAATAAATACACACACCAAAAAATTGATACTGCTATATATTGTCGTTTTTATACGCGAATAAGCGTCTAGTTTTCTAATATTCTTAAAAATATTAGATCGATAAAGAAACTCTAACTGAGTATATATTTTGGATGACAATACGATCTATAAATATCATTAACAAACATGATATGTAAAAGCAAGCTCTTAGGCTTTTTTATCTTGTGTAACTTACGATATTTACTTTAGTCATTGTACTAGAACTTTCACCTTTTTGTTAGTTTTTTTACAAAGTTGAATTTTTCTAAAATGACTTCTATAAATTTAAAATATAATTTGAACCAATGTATTTTACGGTGTTGTTTGAATTTGACTTAATTGACTTAATATGAAAAAAATTGAATACAAAAGTTATATAAAGATTGTTTGTTTTTGGCTTAATAAATAAAAATGACTGAAAATATAAAATGATAAAATATCTCTTATTTAAACACAACTTAATACAAATTTAAACAAACAAGCCTTAAGTTTTAAATTGTTTTTCCAATCACAGTAACTAACTACAGTAATTATTATGGGGATATTATTTTTGTAGTCATACTTCGGGACTTATATATGGTCACTAAAGCTTCTAACATTATGGAGCACCGCCGGAAGCCTATTCCGGAGGCTATCCAACGCCGTATAACGAAGCTTTTTGTTACCAATCTTCCGGAGGGATGTAGTGGGAGCGATCTTGCGAGTCATGTTCGTTCGTTTGGACAGATTTTTGATATCTATATCGCAAGGAAGAAGGATAAAGGGGGCAACCGTTTTGGTTTCATTTCTATGTTAGATGTTAGAGATCGATCCGAGTTACTTAATGATCTGAAAAAATTGAATGGGGAGAGCAAGCTCTGGTTCAATATTGCTCGTTTCGTTTTAGAAGATGGAGAGATAAATGTCATTAGAGAAGATAAGAAAACTGAGAAGGCCATGAAACCGTACGCTAGACATGGGACGGATAAATCGGGGTCAAAGTTTGAAATTGGAGGAGATCGTTTAGAGACATGCTAGCCGAAAAAACAATTACTATAGACGATAAAGTTAATGGTTTCTCTACGTTATATGGGAGAGCCATAGTGGGAAGAATGAAGGATGTGGAAGCTGTAAAGAGTATTTTCTTATTTCTGAACAACATTTGTCCGGGTTCAGGAAAGGTTCAATATCTTGGAGGGCTAGATCTTTTGATTTCGTTTGAAGACGCTGAATTGGCTACGATTGTTTTTGAGGCAGCAAAAAAAGATATGGATAATTTCTATGTACTGCATGTGGAAGGGCCAATCTTTTAGCTATGAGAGGTTGGCATGGGTTAAGGTACAAGGTATACCCTTGCACTTGTTTTCTCATGATGTGATCAACCTAGTTGGGAGTACGTTTGGAAAAGTCGTTCACAAAGCGGTTAAGTTAGATACGGATGCAGACTTATCTTATGATTACGTTGGGATATTGGTCGGAGATGGTAAGAAACTGTCCGAAGAAGTGATCTTGGAATGGAAAAGTCGCAAATTCAGGGTATGGATTAATGAGGAATTGGGGGATTGGATACGGAGTTCTATCCGTAACCCAAGTGCCGAGCGATGATCGATGTCTAATGAGGTTCCTCTGCAGTCGATGTGGAAATAGAAGCCGTCGTCACGATGAGGAGATGCGGAATGTCAACCGGAGCAAAGATCCGGCGAAGAAGCTAACGGAAACAATGGGAATGTAGTTTTGGAAAGTAATAAATGCAATAATAATGATGGAAATGGTTTTCAATCTAATTCATTTATGGTACAAGATTTGAATATTGAAGAGCCAATCACGGAATTTGTGCCGACCATCAACTTTGATTTTGAAAATTCAGCTTTAGAAGGTTCGGTGGAAACAGTCAACCCAAAAATTAGCAAAAGAAAAAAGGGTAAGAAGAATGATATGGGCCGGCCCAGTTCCACTTATGTTAGTAGTAATGAGATTCAAAGACTTGGTAAAAAGTCCAAACGAAAAAGTAGTGATGTTTTTGGGCTCAATGGCACATTGGGTATTAATGATAGCCCTCTTGATCTCGAAGGATCAGACGGTGAAGATGAGGAGTCTTTCGATCTCAACAGCAATCCAATCTTGTCGACTCGTGTAAACAGAGCTCACTAGATATGGGTGACTCGGTTCAAAGTAAGGTAACTCAATACAGGACACAAGTATTAGAAGATGCAGATGTCAATTTACAAGCTAAAGAAGTGGCGGCTACTAAATCATTGGAGTTTAAACTGGGGGTTAACTTGGAGAATCATGACAAGTTGATTTTGGATTCGGTTATTACGAAAGGTTTACAAACGGTATCAAATGAATTGTCTATCTATCAATGTTAGGGGTTTGGGTGGTGATAACAAAGCAGTTTGGATAAATCGGTTAAAGTCTTTTACGGGTGTCTCTTTTATTGGGTTGCAAGAGACAATGTCTTGCAATGTAGATGCTGGTGTTGTCTCTAGATTTTGGGGTGGCTTTGGTTTTGAGTTTGAAAAAGTTGATTCGGTTGGAAATTCAGGGGGTTTACTTAGTATGTGGGATCCAAAATTTTTAAGGAAGGATAGGGTTTTGAAAGGTGATAATTTCCTATGTGTTTCGGGTTTACTTACGGATGGTTTGATGCGTCTTAATATGGTTAACGTTTATGCTCCGCAATCTAATGGGGATAAAAGAGATCTTTGGACTAAACTTTCTCAAGTTATTCAAGCGGAGCAAGGTTGGTGGATTATTCTTGGGGATTTTAACGGTTAGGGAGCGACGAAAGAAAAAATTCCTGTTTTGATCCCGTTTGTGCCAGAGATTTCAACGATTTTCTGGACAACACTGGTCTCCGTGAGTATAATTTAAAAGAGCTCTTAAAAGAGAACATTCGGATCATGCGCCGTTGTGTTTATCTTTGATTGATACAAATTTTGGCCCAAAACCATTTAGGTGGTTTGACTCTTGGTTAGATAGACCAGGTTGTGAAGATGTTGTTAAATCGGCTTTGTTGGGATGGAACATTGTGGAGCCGCCTGATGTTAATTTAATTAATAAATTGGGAGTGCTCCGGGCTAAATTAAGAGGGTGGATCACGGAATGTAAAAACAAAGATAAAGAAGATGAGAATCGCTTGAATGAAGAAAAAGAAGATATGGAAAGGCTTATGGAACAAAAAGAGTTGGACGAGGCGGAGTTATGGGTTTTGGGCGGAATGTAAAAAGCATCCAAGAGATTGAAAATCTTAGAACTCGTGACTTGAAACAAAAATCACGAGTGAAATGGAAACTCTTGGAGACGAGAACACAAGCTTTTTTCATAGTATGATCAATGGCCGTAAAGCTAGGAATGCAATTCACAGTGCGGAGATTAGAAGCGAATGGGTGTCCAAGCGGAACGTAGTTAAAAAGGAAGTTCTTAATTTTTCCGAACCCACTTTCATGAGTCTACCCAGGCTTCGGCCGATGCTTATTTGTGATGGAATGAACAGAATTGATGATCAAGAAGGGGTGTCATTGACTGCTATGTTCTCAATGCACGGAAATTAAAGATGCGATCTCGGGTTGTGGTTCTAACAAGGCTCCAGGGCGAGATGGTTTTAACTTCAACTTTTTTAAACATTTTTGGGATGTTTTTGCAGGAGATTTCTTTCGTATTTTATCCCATTTCCATGATACAGGTGTTATAAACACGGGTTGTGGTTCGGCTTTCATAACTTTGATCCCAAAGATTACTTCGCCTGTTGGTCTCAATGATTACTGGTGATTACTCTAATTGGGGCTATTAGTAAGATTATTTCCAAAGTACTTGCTAATCGTCTCAAGAAGGTGATGGGGAAATTAATATCGGATAATCAGTCGGCTTTTCTTGTGATCGTTTTTATTACGGGACGGTCCTTTGGTGGTTAATGAGATTCAGGTGGTTAAAAAGAAAGAAGAAAAAGGCGTTTATTTTGAAGATTGACTTTGAGAAAGCATACGACAATGTTAATTGGCGGTTTTATTGTCGTTCTTTGGCTCAAATGGGTTTCCCCGAGATATGGTGCAAATGGATTGAAGGTGTTCTTCGTTCGGCTTATGCTTCAGTCCTTGTTAACGGCTCCCCTACGTACCAATTCAAAAGTGGAAAAGGCATTCGACAAGGTGACCCGATTTCCCCATTCTTATTCCTTATCGTCATGGAGTGTCTTTCTTGGTTGTTAAAGAAAGCTAGTAGTTTGGGCATTCTTAAAGGTATTAATGTGTCGAATGATAATATGGGTTTTAATCATCTCTTCTTTGCGGATGATGCTCTAATTATTGGTGAATGGTCCAAAGAAAACATCCAAAACACGGCTCGTATTACGAGAATTTTCTATTTATGTTCGGGCCTTCGCATCAATATTCATAAATCTAATTTATTCGGGATTGGTACGGAAGATGGGGAGGTGGATAGTATGCTCGATGTGTTGGGTTGTAGGAGAGGGGTGTTTCCTTTTGTTTATTTGGGGATTAAAGTGGGGGCGAAGATGAATAGAATCAACAATTGGAACATGGTTTTGGATGTCATTAAAAATAGATTAGCCGGATGGAAGGCGAAGCATCTATCTATAGGTGGTCGGATGATCCTCATTAAATCTGTTTTGGAGAATTTACCCATTTACTACCTTTCTCTCTATAAAGCCCCTAAGGCAGTCATAGAGAATATTGAGGCGACTATGAGACGTTTTCTTTGGGCGGGTGGTAGTGTGGAGAAAAAGATCAATTGGGTGGCTTGGAACATTATCACGACATCAAAAAGCGGGTGGTCTTGGTTTGTCCAAATTGGAAGAAGTTAACGATGCTTTACTTCTTAAATGGACGTGGCGTTTTAAACAGGGGAGAAATTCTTTATGGAAGAAAATAGTTATCGGTTGTCACGGTCTTGGTAGATCTTGGTCTTCCCTTCCGTGTTCTACATATGCTAGCGGGTGTTGGAAACAAATTTCTAAGATAGGTGGAAAAAAGATTTGGTCAGGTAATACTCTTGAAAGTTATTTTGAAGGTATTGTGGGGGATGGTTATTCGATTAGATTTTGGATGGATTCGTGGCTCCATGAGGATCCTCTTAAGCTTATTATATCGAACCTTTTAGACTCGAAAATCAGGAAGTGGAGTCGATTTCGGACAGCTTAAGGTTGAGAATAACTCAAAATTTTGCAATGGGAATTTGGCGTTCGAATCCGCCACGCTGCTGAAATTCGGAGCTCTTTAACCTCATGAATGTCTGTCGATTTTGTGTGGAAGGGTGGTAAAGACACTTGGAAATGGAAAGCTAGTAAATCAGGGGAGTTTTCGTTTCGGCTAGAGCCCTTTTAGCTGCTACCCGGCGTCCGATTAATCCGATTATGCCTTGGAAGGGATGGGTTAGTTGAAATGTAAGATTATGGTATGGAGATCTTTATTGAACCGTTTACCGACCAAAGCTGAGTTATTCAAGCGTGGGGTTATTACGCAAAGTCAAGTTTGCGGGTTATGTGATATGGATGTTGAGACGACTACGCATCTGTTCACAGGGTGCTTTTAGCGGAGGTGTGGCACCGGGTGGAGGTTTGGTGTCGTTTGAGTCCTTTGATTATCTTTGATGTTGCCGATCTTTTAAAAATTACAGGTTCTCAACCTCTTTCAAGGAAAGCTAAATTCATCCTTCGTGGCATCGTTTTCGTCTCTATGTGGACCATTTGGAAGGAGCGCAATGATCGTATTTTCCAAGGCAAAAGGCGTGGATTCGATTGAAGTTGTTGAAAGTATAAAAATGACATCATTATTTACGGTTTAAAAATAGAGCTAGTTTGAAAGGTATAGATTGGATTGCTTGGTGTAAATATCCGCTAGACATGATGTAATCTCGTTTGTGGCCCGGGGGTCCTTGCTTTGAGGACTGCTCTGGTTTTTTTTATGAAATTTACCTTTCAAAAAAAAATATATGGTCACTAAAAAAGGGTTCAAATCTCATCTCATAATAAGAAATTCTTAAAATCCGTAAGAATAAAAACGTATAGTATAAAAATCTCGGAAGTTATGACACATTAACTATATTTGATTTCTTAACATCTTTTGCAACTCTAGTATCCTATATATACCGTTACCATAAAACCTTACACTCCATCAAAAATACATTACAAAAGAAAACCTTTTAGTTTCCTGAACTAATGGATCGAAAAATGACTTCATTGGCTACTGTTTTGATTTTGGTTTTGCTCTCACTGGTTATGTTGTCAAAACATGTAGAAGCACAAGTTGACTGTAGTAGTATTATTGAAAAGTTGTTCAGCTGCGAGGCTTTCTTGTTTAAGTTCTCGAATGTGCCTAGTCCACAGTGTTGTGCCAGTGTACAAGATTTGGTTCGTGCAGCCAAAGCTTCCAAAGATGTTCTAAGGGGCACTTGTCGTTGCCTCAAGGACGCGGTTCAAACAATTCCTGTTGACTTGACCAATGCAGCTAAGCTCACACCTTTGTGCCATCTCGACCTCAACATCCCCATCAGTCCTTCCGTTGACTGTGATTCGTTATGAAGTGTTTGACACTTTAACTCTAGTTTTTGGAGTTTTAATAATATATTGTATATTTCAGTTTGGATTAAGAAATGAAATTTTGATGATTAAGGCTTAATGCTTTTTTTTTTCTTTTTCCTTAAATTGTTGTTTTGTAGTCTTATAAATATCCATCATACCAAAACTACTAGCAAAGGTGTTAATGGTTTGGTTTGTCTGGTTTGAGGCCTTACAATCTCGGATAAAGTCCGAACCTTGGTTTAGAAATTTTGCAAAACAAAGATGGCGTTATTGGTTCTAGATCAAACCAGCCAAACTGATCAAAGCCTGTTTGGTTCGACAGGTTTGATGATTTGGTCTAATGTATATTTCAAATGAAAAACATATGCAACTTTGATGAAACACAAACAGAAGGTTGAAAAAAGTTAAAAAGACATTTTTTTACCCAAAAAAAAGTTAAAAAGGCATGGGACTGGTGGTACAAATCAGTGTCCTTCCAGAAAATGGCACTTGTCTCGAACTGTTGTGCAAAATTATATTGTTAAAACTGGAATTTGAATAACAGTTTGATCAGCCAAAATGGCAGGTTAGACACCTCAAACGGTCAAACCACTAGCCTCGGTCTAAAATTCTTCCAAGCAAGTGGGTCGAATAACGAGTCTTGAATCTGCAAAATATCTTATGTTTCGTCTAAATGGATTCAACCACACCATAAGAACCCGTATTACTAGGGATTAGTAATACGAACGTTCATTCATATAACATTTACTCAAACTAGTAATTCGAACATTCATACATATAACATTTACTCGAACTAGTAATACCAACATTCATACATATAACATTTGCTCGAACCATATTGTAGTTTCTAATGACGGATGCGAAAGAATAAAGGTATGTCCACAGAACAACTAACAAGATACAAACACCTCGTATAAAATCTTGATTCCTATCTGACTCCTGAGAATCAATCCACCAAGACATTATGCCAAGTGGTTCTACCCCTGATAAGCCACATGACACCAAACCGAAAGCTTGATTCTAGGATGACACCTTTTGTTGTTTGACCCGTTGCAGCACGACAATAAGCGCCATATGCATGTCAAACCAAAAATATATGCATGGGACTAAGTGACCAATATGAGAACCTCGAGTAGGTCGTTGATCTCCTATCAAGCTTATATTACATGATCAGAAACACCCAGGGTACTGATATTAAACACGTTGCCAGTATGGATTTGCTTCAGCATTTCATGAGCCAAATCGTAGAATGTAGACTAGATTTGTATTGGTTTGAAAATCATTCATGAGAAACCTATTGTTTTGTTGAGCAACCAAAGTGTAAGCGACATCTCAATCGCAAAGATTGTGTGCAGCGATGTTCTATCCAGCATGAATCCGAAGACAGTGATCCCAGCTCTGTTGTTCTCGAAATATGTTACTGCAAGAAACAAAATATTTCAAATTTGAAATCTAAAAATCAAATCACAAGCAAGATTTTTTATTGGTTTTTGTACTCAAATTAAGAAATCGAAGAAATGCAATTTTGAACACTTAAAAGTTAATTCATAAATGGTGTTTCTTGTTCTCGAAATAAGTCGGAGAAAGAAACCCGGGATAAAATGCAACTTTGTTATCTCAAAGCAAGATTATTAATGGGATTTGTTGTTCTCAAAAGAAGTCGCTGCATGAAACCAAAAAAACATCTAAAAGCAAAGATTCTTGATGGGCTTTGTATAAGGGGCATTTAGATGTGCGTTTAAACTAATCAATGCAACCTAAAGCCACAGTCACGGCAAAAGTGATTTTGATTCATAATTTCTAATCATTTAGGATCAAAATCAGAGGTGACAAATGGGTGAGTCTGGTAGGTTTGGTAAGAGTCAAAATCAAAATGGATATTTTTGCTATAGCAACACTAAACACCCAATAAATCTCACCTAAGGCTTGTCTCTTCTGGTATGAGATTGTGTCCCGATAAATTGGTACCATTTTTGTATTGTCCAAATCGTCTTCATCTCCTTCATCCATGTCTGAATCTATATTCGCATTAAAAGGGTAATTAGCTCTGTCGGAAATATTATTGGCCATCGGGGTCTCTTCAGTAGGACCCATATCATCAAAAGAGTCGATGGTGGCACATGTATGCCATTTGGCTGCCAAACTCGTTACAGATTGAGCTTTGTGTGTGATCTTTGCAGCACTGCGTAAGCATATGCATAAACCACTCACGAGTGTCACGGAACACAACTGCAACATAATAAAAAACCAAAAGTTCATATGCAAAGGAGTTTATTTAAGTTACAATTTTTACAACAAAAAAAAATCTAAGAAAGGTGAAAATAACCAATAGTTCCATTCATTTTGACTTTTTATAGCCAATGCAGAATCTGTATCTTCAAAATCATACTCGACCATTTTAAACCTTCTCAAAAACTATGTCAATCTGGATTATGGAAGTTTATAAATCGATCAACGTGACCTTAGTAACGGCGCCAGTTTACACCTATTTACTTTAGAATGGTCCATAAAAACAGGTCCAACTGGTCGAAATTTAACCAACATGTACTTTTTAAGGCAAAATCCTCCTTAATCATTATTATTCCTTCATTTTTTATATCATGCTCGACACGCTAATTGTTTTTAAAAGTTTTATAAAATAGAAACTATGGGCAAAACAGTTTCTCACCCAATCTGACTCGACCAAATTCGACCCGTTTCAGAATTACCAATTTTGACCTGTTACCAAACCCGCCCGACCTGACCATTAGTGCAATCTCTACACCTGAGTAACACAAACTATATATTCTTATGGAAAACATGTGTGGATTTACAAGGAAGGTAAGAAGATGCATACTTTCAAAATACATGTGGTGTATAAGTAAAAACAATATATTATTGTAGCACATGTCTTGTATACATTTGTGAAAGATCCTGAATCAGCCATGTGTATTGTGTATTAAAACTAAATGCATATATTAGAGGAAATATGAAAGATTACCGCAAGTTCTCCAGCAGTGGAAATATTGACAAGTGAGCCAGTCTCGGTCGTAACAAGCAGAGAAGCAAACTGACTTGCTGTAACCAGTATCAAAGTCGACAATATAAAAGCACGAAACCTGTGACTTATGATACGAAGAGTCCTTCTAATGGCAAGATGGTCCATCAATATTGCACCCACATCTGCTTGTCTCTCAAATACTTTAGCAAAATCCTCTAACCGAAGTATTTGTAAGTAACACGTCAGTTTGAAGAGAACACAGACAAGAAAAAAGAGTGATGTTCGGTATAACCAAGAGGATAAAAGCAGAATGCAAGCGAATGTGTGGCTTAAGTAAATGTTGGAAATGTAAGGTATTTGATCTCCACCAGAACTAAACCACCATATCTTGTAGGCGCTATCCGCAAGAAAACATGGAACAATAAAAGTACACAATAGCTTTATTGAACGCTGCATATATAAAGAGTCACATTGTTAGTTTGACTAACACTAAAGAAATATATTATTATGCTAATACATTTCATGCCATGTCAAAATCTAAGGGAGTGTTTGGATGTAAATCTCGATAGTGACTGGTCAGTTTCTAGTGTTTGGTTGATCGGGTTCTGCTTATCATAATCTGATCAGGGGTCTAACAGTAATAACAACTTTTGAATAATCAGTTTGATACTAGCTGCAGCAAAATTGATTACTTAAGGTAAAGTAAAACTAATCCTACACCCGTATTTTACTCTCCTTTGATTGGGTATTACTTCCTTAAGCAACTAGAATTCGCCAAACACTCGTACACTATCAAAAGTGATTATTAAAACTTCAAGTAGCAGAAGCACGCCCAAAACATAATTTCCTACACAAAGTAAAGGTTACTTAATCTTAGTCCATGTATTAATTATCCAAATAATTGTTGCTTCTGATGTTGAAATTTTCAATTTATTAATTAAACACCACTTGTCTGCGGTTGACAAATGAAACGATACAGATGAAGGGCGCCTTTTTTAATTTCTTTTGCTACCCACATGTTCACGAACATGTGAATGTGATGAATGCCTAACCTTTCTTCTATGGACGCATAAGTTATTAGCAAACTTAAAAGTTCTACTTTATGTACCATCAATAATCTTTTCAATATCAACCGGCCGATGGGATTCTCATTATACTTAAAATCGCTAGTATCATAAGTGTAATTAACCATTCCTTGTGTTTAAAAATTGTAAAAGGTTTAGTTCATAAAATTTCATATATCACAAAATTTACAACTTTTAAATTTCAAAATTAACTTATTTTTAAAATTATAAATTTGAAATAAGCATATTATATATTGTGTTTGTAATTTAGAGACTTCTCTAAACATAATATTAGAAAGTTATTTAATATGGGTTGTAGTGTTCTTACTAAATTTTTTATTCTAATAACTAGTTAATTTTTCAACTTTCTAACAAGTGGCCAAAAGCTTAATAAGATGCATAGATATTCTAAGAGTAAACTTAAACTATTAGTGTACTTAAAAAAAAAGGTAGCAAATTTGAAAATAAATTGCTAGCTGTATTTAAATAAATAAAAATCACCGTCATGAATACCTTAAGAAAACGATCCCTAACTTTGTGCATAAACAAATTCAAGTGCATCACGCTATCCAAAATAAGCCCATTAAGAACAAAATAACAAAAACCTTAGCTTAAATATATATACTCATAATTACTTTGGTCACCTTAATCGTTACTAATATCAACTTTCCGAAACCATGGTATTTTATATATACATATGTCACATGTTTATTCAGTTTCCTTTATATCAAATCTGATAAATAAATAAAAAGCATGCGAGTTAGAAAAATAAACATTTGAATTGTTAAATGACGAAAAAACTGATCACAAAAAGTAAAAATGTAAAGATTTACCAAAGTAATGTAAATAACTAAATAAGCAAAAAAGTATTCTAAAGAAACAATAGAATAGAATTAAGAACTTACATGAAGTTGATCCGAATACCCATCTCGAACCTTAACACTGTGATCAGACAGCTTATCAAGAAACAGGAATCTTCTAAGCCCGTATTTCCTAGCAAAAGCCGACAAGTTCAAAAACGAAAGAGTCGAACATATAGACAAAGACAACTGCACGATCATATCAAATGGTCTTTGATGTCTATGATCACAGTTGTTACATTGGTACACAATATGTGACAACGTAGGTACACATATTGTGAAGACAAAAAATATTAGCCATGACAAAAAAGCTTTATATGGGTTGGATTGGTCTATGAAGATCCATGAAAATGATGATGATTCTAGTGTGTTTATGATCCTGTAGTTTGACTTTTTTGACTTTGAGGTTATGTTTAGAAGGGTGTCTGTGTTTTGTTCCATTGGTGATTGATGTAATGATAGAATCTTGTGATTTGTTTTTTGATCAAGAGAGGGATGGACACGCTAGTTGTATACTTTTTATTTATAGATGTTGTGGAAATGGTACTTGAAGTTTGTGGTGGTTTCATAGATATTTGAGGTTTGAGTTTGGGAAAGTTGATATATATGCCATTCTAGAAAGTTAATTTTACCAAAACAAAGGATATAATAATGGATATGAAGAACCGAACTAATCGCTACACCAAAAACAAGTCATTCAACAATAAGAAAATAGAGAAAAGTTATTATAAAAGCTTCATATTTCATAAAACCGTCAATCACGTCATAGCCATTCTCATTTCTTTTATTAAAATATATTCACCCATTTTTTTAAAATTAAATATCTCACAAACCGTTAATCGTTACGTCAAAAAAATCATACCATCTCGACGAGAATTAAATTATCTTTCTATGGATATGCATTGTTATATACTTTCGTGAAGTTTTTTTTAAAATTTCGTTTTGAAAAATCACAGGTGATTTGTAAAAATCACATGTGATTTATAAAAATCACATGTGATTTGTTAAAATCATATGTGATTTGATTTTTACGAATCACATGTGATTTTTACAAATCACATGTGATTTTTCTGGACGAAATTTAAAAAAAAACTTCGTCGAAAGTATATAACAATGCATATATATAGAAAGATAATTTAATTCTCGTCACGATGGTGTATTTTTTGTAGCTTGAATATTTACCGTTTGCAAGATATGTTATTTTTAAAAAAAGGGTGGAAAATGATTTTTTATTAATTTAAATAGAAAATGGATGACTATGATTGGTTCATTAGTTCTATGACAAATATGAGTTCTATATGGATCTCAACTCTAAGAGAATATGTTCAACAAAAAAAAACAATAAGAGAAGTTTTACCATTAATCAACGCAAAGAAGTCATTCAACAACAACAGAGATTGTTTTTTTTTTTTCTCTTTTCTTTGAACGGCAAATTTTATTAAGACTAGCAAAAAACTAGAAAAAGTTACTAGTACAAAGCAAAATCTAACAAAGGATTTTGCATCCAGTAGTTCCAATACTTTGATGCTTTCCTGTTTCTATTTGAATACCACAAAAACGAGTAATGAATTATTTTATCGACTAATTCACTACTACGGGGATATCTCTTTCCAAATATGACTTCGTTCCGGAATGACCAAATCACCCAAATAACCGTGCCAAAGATTGAATCCAGGATCGTTTTGCAAGAGGATTTAATTGACATCGATTCATCCAACCAATTGAAGAGATCATTGAGATCGAGAATATTTGGAGGGTGAATATCAACCCACTTGAAGACAAACTTCCATATAGCCGAGGCTACATTGCAATCCCAGAATAGATGAAAGTTAGTTTCAGGAAATGAAGAACAAACCAGGGATAACAAAGAGGGAATATCGATTCCTTTCCTACTGAGATTCCATCGGTTCGGAAGACGATCACGTAAAGCTCTCCAAGATAGAATGTTAACCTTCTTTGGAATGAATCTACACCAACGAGTTTCTGGTAAATGATCAGGAAGCAAAGCATCATCGATGTATAACCCGGTCTCTTTAACGTGAATATTTTCGAGTTGGCAAGATCCCAATACCATGCGTCAGGATTGTCCGAAAGATGAACACTCTCCAATAAATGCAAGAGCTCATTGAATTGATCGAGAATAATCCCTCTGGTAATGCTTCTAGACCAGTTCCATACCCAACTATTATCCCATTTATCGCATACTAGGCATTTTTTGTGTGGATCGGCTTGATAAAGACGAGGAAATTTGAATTTTAACGAAAATTTGTCTAACCAAAAGTCATGCCAAAAAGCAGTAGACTTGCCATCATTGACTTTCCTTGTAAACGTATGGTGAGGAATGATTCCATTAGAATGTAACGAATTGATTGAAGAAGCAATCTTAGACCAGGTGCCTTTACGTTTTAAATGGGAGAAGAAACCCGAACCTCCATTGTAAGCACCATGAATAACATTAATAAGCTTTACCCATAAAGCATTCCGATTATGAACATAATGTCATCTCCATTTTTGAAGGAGAGATTGATTAAGAGGCTTCAAGCTACCAATGCCGATCCTACCTTTTTGTTTAGAAGCGAGGACATATTTCCATGCTATCCATTTGTGCTTTACCATATTGTCCTGAGAACCCCAGAAAAAATTGGATCGAAGCGATTCAAGTTGCTTGTCTGTTTGATTTGGCATTGGAAACATTGACAAGTAATATGTACCAAGCGAACCGAGAATCGATGTAATAAGAGTCGATCTCCCTCCAATCGATAGCATATTAGACTTCCACTTCGAGAGACGCTGCTTAAACTTGTCAATGATGGGGTTCCATGCCGCTACTCTAGACATGTTTGCTGCTATAGGGAGACCCAAATAGATGAATGGAAGGTTTTATGCTTGTCAACCCGTAATTGAGGCCAAGGTTTGTACATGAATATACGGAATCCCAACTCCGTATAGGCTGGACTTATGCAAATTTATTTGAATACCAAAAACTTTCTGAAAACATTTGAGGAGATGAACTATCCATTGTATATTTTCACGAGACCATTCACCAAGTAAGAGAACATCATCGGCAAAAAAAATGTGAGATATGGACAAATCGCCGATTGAAGCACCATGAAATAAGTCGACATCAATTGCATCTTTAATGGCAACATTTAAACCTTCCATCACTAGGATGAAAAGAAAAGGAGATAGAGGATCTCCTTGCCTTAAACCTTCCATCAATGTTGAGTTAAAACGTTTAACGAGAGTCAACTTGCATGACTCATTGTAAGAAGTTAAGAATCTACTTTCACAAATGATTTGCATTCCAGTTTTACTTCTATGCTTAAAAGAAAGGCGCTATTCTTGATAGTTCATGAGAGGTTTTCCCGTCAATAAATAATGATTTAAAAGAGTCGGTTTGTACTATAGTTGTTATAAGGTTTCTGGATCGAGTATTTTGGAATGTATGCCACTTTCAACTGTTGATAAAGAGCATTCTACGTGTTTTTGGATTTTTTGTTTGTCGATACGAAAAAAAGTATTCACTGGGTTAAACGTTTATTTTTTTTTTCCTAACTCTCACCTGTTGTAATTAGAAAAAACTATATGAGCTCCGTCTAAACAAAAATAACTCTTAACATCATGTTTTATCATATTTGTTATCATGAATGAAGAGATTAAGATAAGGCCAGCGTTACATATAGGTGAAACATGTGAACGAAAGTCGTATTTAAAGGTATACAAGGTGCCGCAATCATACATGGCATCAAAATATATATTCTACTTTGGGGCTTCAAATTTACTTCCGACATTAAAATATTAACGATATATGAAATTATGTTTTAAATATATGTTAAACTCTATTTCAAGTGGTCGAGTGTGACAAAGAAATTATAAAAAATTTAAAACTAGACAATTATAATATATTTTATGGCAAATGATAAAACAAAATATCATACTTGCCATCATTTGCTCTTGTGGGTAGCGAACAATTTTTTTTGCTTTTGTGGGTACTATACATTCAAATTCATCCTCTTTAGGGTATTTTGAGAAATTTTTAGACATTTTTGCCCCTCTTAGCTAATAGAATTTTTTTTTTCGAAGGGCAAAAATGTCACATAGTACCCTAAAGAGGATGAATTTGAAAGTATAGTACCCACAAAAAAAAAATTTTATTCGCTACCCACAAAAGCAAATGATAACAAGTATGATACTTTGTTTTATCATTTGCCGTTTTATCATTTGCCCTATATTTTATCATCATGTTTAATTATCATATAAACTGTTGCCTTATATTTTATATGATTCATTAGACTAGGACACTAGGTTTAGTCGAGTGAGTGATAAACGAGGGAGAGAGATAAGTAATGATATGACATTAATGCTGAGTTGAGAGATAGATTGAATAGCGATTTAGGTTACGGGTAGTCTAGAGATAAAGTACTAGCAATGACTCAAGACGCATTTTTAAACCAACACTACCTATAAAGCTAATAGCCTATACTTAGATAATACCAAATAATCCAAGGACTAATTTTATAATTTACTAAAAAAAGTTTGGTATATGTAAAGGACAAGTGTAGTGATTACGGTGGACAATCTCAAATAATGTTAGTATAACATTAAACAATTAAGTATGAGATCATAAAGCATGCTAATTTTGTGATACCAGATGTGAGTTGTTAAACATTCTTTTCATGTCTACACTACACTTTCAATATTTTGGGTTTGAACATAGTATTATTTGCTAAAAAAAAACATAGTATTATCACATATGTTAACTGTCCACAAGGTTCTAGTGACGTGGGATTAAAAATAATTCTGTATTTGCACACATCGCACCCTTTTCGTTGAAAGGTTCTACAACTACTAATTTATTAATTATACTTTTATAGTTAAAATAAGATAAACTCAATTCCATTTCAAGAGTTAACATTGCCCGCAAGAAATATTAAAAAAATAATAATAATAAATAAATAAAAATAAAAAATAAAAAAGATATTGCGATCAAAATACTCTTTCAAAAACTTTAATGATTTTAGGCTATGCACAAACGAGGTCGAATTGGATTCGATCGACCGATCGGTCGTGCATGGTTAGGCCATTGTGAATACTCGGTCGCCGTCAGTTGTTGAAGGAAACTTAGCAAAATTCGGTCGAAAATTTGACTGAATGTGTAACTCATAAAATGACAAAAATTGTGAACGTTGGGTTAAAAAAACTTTTTTTTACTACTTTTACAACATTATAAATATCAACTTCAAACACGCTTCTAAACACACAATTTTAAACACAATTCAAACAACTTTTCATCAATATTTATCATGTCAAGCAAAAAAATTCACAATTCAAAAACCCCACCAAATCAAAACATCCGCTTTTGTTCACCCGGTTTTGAATATAAACACAACTTGCACAACCACCACAAAATCAAAACGCAGTTTACATTAATCGTCCATTTCACCCACCGTATCGTCCTAATACCGATTTTCACCAATCACCAAGTGGGTCGTCGTATCATCCTACTATGGATTTCTCGACGTCTTCCCAACCGAATCAAGCGTTCCCCGCTTGAGCATGTTAATCTTGATATGAATATGGAGCAGTTAATGCAAGATTATGATCCTAAACATTATGTGAGCCAAAACTATCTGACTCGACATTATGCGAGTCAACATTATCCGAGTCAAGATATTTCGATGGGGTAAGCTTCGGGTCACAGTTCACAGCACGATTCGGTTTAAGGTTCCATTCCGGTTGAAGACGATGACGGTGCCGAAGAGATGTCATATGTCAAATCAAAGAAGCCTTCGAGACATGTTTCAAAGGCTAAGGGCAAGAATGTCGCAACCCAAGAGCCAAAGCTCAAACCATGGACAAAGGAAGAAGAGGCCGTGTTGTACAAAGGCACAGAGGACTACATAACGTTGAGGAAACAAGAGATGGAGATGGAGATGGAAGAGGCAAGAAGTCGACGAAAAGAAGAGTTGAAATGTAGAAAATTGAGCTCCAACATCGGCAAATTGAATTGATGGAAAAAACGAAACGGGGTCAAGACATAATTTTCTACAATTCAGCAATTGATTCAAATTTGCTCTCACGACAACAACGTAAACTTATGAATATAAATGCATCAATCAAGCAAATGTATAACTTAAATTCTTAGTTTACGTTTTTAGATACCTGTGTAATGTTTTTATTAGTATTCCAAGTATTGTAATGTTTAAGTTTTATTATTAATTAAGTTTAAATTCATTGTTTATAAAAATAATAATAATAAAATTAAAATAATTACTGCTGTGAATATTTGATCGTCTAAAGATCGCCGAAAAGTTATTATGCATAGCCTTAGAGTAGTGACACTGAGCCAAACATCAAACTCATATAAGGGAATGTCTAACCAATGCCCTAAGGGCATTGGTTAAGATTTGTTTTCTTGTGTTTTTTAATAACTATTTAGGTGGGTCCTCGTTCATATATGCAATTTTGTGTCAACTACAAGGACCATTTATGTAATTAAAATTCACAAGAAGACAAATCTTAACCAATACGCCTTTGGGCAAATTGGTTAGACATTCCCATCATATAATATAAACTATATAAAATACTAATCATTTCAAAATGAACAGACACGTCATTTCAGAACCATAATTGTTCTCATCTTATAAATCGACAAAGAGTGAACACGTGCTTTGTTCAATAATCACAAATTTAAAACACACAATCCCCGAATTGATTATAAACACAAGGTTTTGATGGGTGACTGGTTGTGAAAGGTGACTCAATTTCAGAACCATGGTCGATGATTATATCAAATGAGCTGGCACACATCAAATTACAACTTCAATAAACATCTTGCGAGAAGTACTACTATTTCCGTCTTATACTTATAATTATTGCCCAGTGTTAATTTTTAAAATATTTATTTTGCAATTTTTACTTTAAAAATTTATATTTGTATTATATAATACTTGATGAAAAATATACTAATAAAAATAGATTTAAAACTCAATTCATTCATATATTTTGCATCAAGTAATATATAACACAAATAAAGATAATATATAACACAAATAAAGATATTTAGTGTCAAATTTTAAAATTTTAAAATTTTAAAAGTCAACACTGGACAATAATTAAGGGACGGAGGGAGTAACTTTTTACGACATAAAATGACGCGTACAATTCAAAAATTTGTATCTCAAGGATACCTCATTTTTTTTTTTTTTTTTTTTTTTTTTGGTAACCATGGTTTTTGACATTTTTGGCCGACTAATCCACAGGGTTTGAACTCACTAGTCACTACCGCGCATATTCAAATCAGGTAAAATCTCCCTTTTCAGAAGGTTGGCGTTGCCACTTCAGGGTTGTTTGCACCTAGCAGTAATTAAATTGAACTTGATGTTGTGTGAGAAGCTCTCTAACCAAATGGTTATGGTTTCATTTTATGCTTAAGACATGTGAGATAGATTGTAGTGTACATTGTGTGAGATAAATTGTTGTCGTTCTAAAAAAAATAATATGTACAAATCAACAATGAGTGCAACTTTGATAAAGGTTTTTGTGCTTTAATTATATATGTGACATAGAGGCGGTAACAAGCAGAGTCAGCCATAGCCTTGTCAGAGCTTGAGCTCGGCTCGTTTGAGTTTATAAAGCTCTAACTCGAGCTCGTTTCGAGCTTGGCGTTACATATCTTACAAGGGTTCGTCTCATTTTTATGATACTCTTAAACGATATAGAGCTTGACTCAAGCTCGGCTTATTAAAGATGTTAGACTCGTTTTCTGGATACAAATAGGCCCCACCCTAGATGAAATTGACTAAAGACTTAACGTGATTGACTAGTCGGACCCGATAGTTAACCTAATAGTCAACAAATAAACTATAAAAACGTTTATTTATATTTTACGATTTTCTAATATTTTGTCGATAACAAACGTAAAATCATTTTAACGAAACAAATAAAATACGTAAAAGGTTTGAGCCAATAGTTTATTAACACACTTACATTTTCATATAAAATACTAAACAAGTAATATTGTTTACATCTTATAGAAATGCATATGTATAACATCTAGTGTTTACATAATATGGAAATGTACACACACACACACACACACACACACACACACACACACACATATATATATATATATATACTAGTGTCAAAACCCGTCCGATGGACGGTTATGACTTGTGGTTTATATTTTTATGATTTGTGAATCAAATATATACTAAAAAGGACTTAGTAGAATAAATATATAGTTAAAAGTTGTTGAAAGTTAAATTAAACGGTTAATAAGTATAATTGATGTTACCATAACAATTCTTCAAAGCCTACATGAAATAACTTGCAACATAACTCTATGATTCTGGTTATTTTAATATATTGGCATCTTTATGACATAGAATATTCTTTTTATCACAATTTCTATCGGGTGGGCATAATATGATTGTTTCAAAAAAGAAACATGCTTCTGAAGGAAGAAACTTACCCTCAACTTGAAAAAACTGGGATTCCCCGTATAGCTGAGGACATGCCAAAAGAGACCTTCTACTTAGGTTCTTATCGAGAACAACGAATGTAACACACTTCTCCATTCGGTAATAGGTGTGGTCTTTGTGAAGCCTGTAAAGAATACGCACCCGAACATATGTATATGTAAATATCATAGAATGAGAAGTACGGGTGGTAATTATAAGTCTCTAAACTGAAAAAATTAGCTTATCATTTAAATTGTATTCATTCCTAATGCCTTCTTTGTTAAGACATTAAAAGCTTTAAATGAACCCATTTTGTATCTAAATACCAACAGAATCATTATAAGGGGGGATATCCCTCCTTTACATACTACTGGTATAGAAGTGTAGATACCTTGTGTCTCTTGAACTTCCTGTCTCCGCTGTCTGAATCCAGGAAAGGTATTTCTGGGCCATCAACACCGTCCTCTAGAGGTAAGGACTTTGTATCATCATAAAAACTATCAGCTAGACCAGAGAACCTGTAAAAACGATCCACCATATGAAAAAAGATAAATACTTTCAATCAAAATATGTAAACAAACACCTACAACTACAAGTGTTATGGATGGAGTAAAGTCTAATATGATTACAGATTGCCAAAAGAAGATTAAAAATATCCAAATTTTAAATGATTTGTGATGTTATAGGCGATAAACACAATTCCGGAAACTTTTAACCCATGTGATCCATTCCCGCTTAAGCTAAAAAACAATCTCCCATTACTTGGTAGAAATCATGCAAAACCCGAATCCACCCACTTATAAATGGGTCAAAATTGCCACATTTTGTAAATAAACTATAATAGAATTTGTATTAAAATACGCCTACCCAGATCTTGACTTGCGCATATGTTTGAGCTTCTTCTTTTGTGTTGTGAATCTTCAGTCCCATGCATACAAGGAACGCTCATACCTAGCTAAAAAAATCACATATGTGTATGCATTTAACTTTCAAGCTTTTCCTTATTCAGGTTGTAGTAACTGATGATCACTCTGTACATATTAGGCTGATATAGGTCTTGCCACGGGAATTCAAGGAACTCAAAATTGCAAAAACAAAAGCTCTAACATCATCATTTTAGATAAAAATGATGTCTTATATACCCAATAAATGTATTATATATCTTATATTTGCACCTAAATATTTGAAGAATGTCAAATAGAACTGTTATAATATATTCTCGAGTCTTTCACATTAAGTTCCCTACTCAACCTGTAAAACCTTTGAAGATGAAAGGTATGGATGCTAAGAAAGTGATGAAACAAGAGGACTATGTGAAGGATCAGACACACGTTAATACATCACTAATGCCTCTAGTTAACAACAGTCAGAGCCTTACACCGTGTTTGTTTAAATTCTGACAAGTGATAACATAGCTGATGAGAGAAAACTACAAAAGAATTTTTGGTAAAATGATTTCTTTCTATAATGTATTCTCTAAATAATTAAACTATTATAAAAAAGAGCTATACATGAAAATACAAACGACTTCCTATAAATTAATTCAATATAAAGTAGTCATGCCTTAGGTAACTAACACATTGCAAAAAATACTATTTTGTTGCCATTAGTCTACTTTTTTTCTTCTAATACCAATATGATTAAAACCAAACATTTTCACTAATCCATAAGCCCCAAATATAGGCTAACTAAAATATTAATCCAAACACCTTTATAAGTAATTTTGGTCGGTTTCCCTAAAATAGCACTTTCGATATTAATGTATTCTATAACTTCCCTGCATTTAACACAATGGTTCAATAAAAAATGAAAATCTAATATTCAGTTATAACGAAACATGAAAGCACCTTATTTGATGACCCCTTTTTGGATAATTCATATTTATGAATTGTCGCCTTTGGTTCCCCTGAGAAATCCTCAAAACTGAACGGTAATACAAAAGAGATTCCAAAAAATCCTTCTCAAACATATTAGGATAGAGATAGAGATATATAGGATCAGCAGCTAACCAAGTAATATTAGCACGATAAACAACAACAACAACCATCTGATGTATTATGTTTGGAATGTAACTGATAACTTGTGCAATCATTCAAGAATGGAACTGATAACTTAATAGTGACGTACCTAATGCCATTGAAGCTCTCGTTATATTTTGAACATTTGAGTCCCCATCCATTTTAGCGATGTTTTTATAGTTGGCATGGGAAAAAGGATCAGAGTGGTTTTAGGATTTTATTATTTGTGAAGGTCACCTTTTAGTAGTTGTTTAGAATGTAATGGCACAAGTTTAGTATAGTAACCCTTATTATGACACCTACTTCATGTTATCAACCACACCATTTGTTGCATCCTTAATCTTTCGGTAAAGATACACACATCTTTCACCATTGAAACATCTCATCCACAATAACCGCTTAAAACAAAAATCATTCACCTTCTATACTTGATCACAGCTTTCACATGGCAACCTCTACCTTTACTTGTTATTCACTAATCTCCCTTATCATTCTAGTTACCACTTACTCTTTGTATTCTGTGGCTCGAACCCTCACTGAAGATGATGACCCTGTGGGTCCAGTGGTTGAACTTGTAACAGGTGGCAACACGTCACCTTTAGTTTTGGACAGGGTAAATATTCTCATTTGCACACTTGGTTTCTAAAATGGTACCCTTAAGTTCTAGTCTCTTTGTAATAACCTTTGAGCACTCATACGTACATTATGTCAACTTTTATGAGACGAAAAGACACATTTTATCGAGTTTGACACCATTTCTGAAATAACACTAAAAGCAGCTTAGAGTAAATCAATTTCAACAGCTTTTAAGCAATACCCACATCACATAATCATGTAACTATTATATATAGATATATACAGGACATCTTGGTAAGAGTAACATAAGCAAAAGAGAAGATATGATGGAGGGTACACAGGTAATTTGAATATCCAAGTAACTAATCATTATTAAAGTTTTAAGCCTTAAAATTAGTAATTTCTAAACGTACCCCTGATTCTATCCATTCTATTACTTCATAGATAGGTTTCGATTCATCCACAAATGGTGGACAACAGCTTTTTGCAATACGCTTTTCGTGGTCATGATAATACAACTGATCATTACAAATGTGTAGTGGTTTGATGCTTCCTTCCCCTGAACTCATATCTAGAATAAAGACGATATTGATTAGTTAATAATGAATATATAGAAAATATACATGTGAAATCATAACACTCTGCATGAGATAGATAGTTTATGGAAACATAAGAGTTCTTTGTTATTTAATTACACGAATGCATAATCTATACTACATTATAAAACATTTGGGACTTTCTATTAAAGGAAGTCTTAAAATTTTAAGACCAAAAACATTACTATAAAAGGAAAAGTAAAAAATGAATGTAAAATCTGAAAATTTAAGTCTCATTAAAACCATATGTAACCGACCTTCAATAATGATACATTTTAATGGAATTGTTTATAAGAAAAGCTCACTATAGTTAACCCACCAATTTAATGCTAAAATTTGAAAAATAAAAATGTTTACCATTTACACTATTAATAATTTAGACTATCTACTTTTGAAAAACATTTATCTACTACTTTATAATAAGGAAGTTTAAAATAAAAACATTTGCTCGCCACAAAAATAGTTATCGGGTACCTACCGCCGCATTGCGCGGGTACCCTTCTAGTTTTAAATAATAGATCAAAGAAACATTACACAACATGTCAAGCGTTCATGGGAAGATCATGATCCTGCAAAATGGTATGAGTTCTAAAGACATCCGTCGTACCCTACTCATTTAACACAAATCATTTTATTTTTAATAATTAGTATATTATCACAATATCATAGATTTTTAGTCATATCCAAGACATCAACTATCTATATATAAATGGACAAAAAATGATAATGAGTCAACCCTTCTAACTTAGTCTGTTTTATCCAAACACGTTTTAACCCATTATAAAAACCCGCCCATTTTGGCACAGAATCTTCCATACATCAGTTTGAATGAGGGAGAGATTAGATAAAAAATAGTACTAATCAAGAGTAGTACCTGATGTTTCGAGGAATTTGATCCCTGAGTTCTTTTTATCGGATCAAAGCTGCTCTTTTCTGGTGGTGTTTCAGGACTAACTTCCACCCATGCTTCAATATAGTTGGTTTGAGCATTTTACTTTCAAATTTCGTACGTTGGGTACCAATGCCACCCCAAGTTTTAAGACGCCAGACTCTCATTGGTGAACTGTATTCCTTATTTTTTCCCCTTCTTTTCGACCCATCTTGTCTTGTTTGACTGATTTGACTTGCTTACCTTCGGCATTGAATTTATTTTCAATATCAGTAAGAAATGGATCAATGCAATTCTCATTATCTAATAAGCCACATGCTAATAAGCTAATAATCCACAAGCCCACAAGCTTTTTTAAATTTACATAATCTCTTAAGCTCTCTGTATAAGCTCACACACACACACACCCTTAGTTATCACAACCAACCATTTTCTAATAACATACTTATCGATCAACAATCACAAGCCTATATATAAAGTTCAAATATCAGTAATAAGGTTAAATGCGTATACCTGAGGGAGTGCAGACAAAGCTTCTTGTCGAAAATTTGACGGTGTTTTAAGAAAAAGTATATTCTGATAAGTATCGATCGAATATGAGCGCAATCACAGAAACAAATAAATACATATGTTCAACATACAAATGTTTATGGGAAAATACTAATAATATAGATTAGACGACGACAACAACAACTTCATTCTTGTAGCTCACATTACAACACTCTGGACGTTTCATTTTTAGAATTAACTAACTTATGATCCTTCTTCGTTCCCAGTGGGTCAACATTTTAATCATCTGCGACAACCTTTTTATTTTGTGGTTTTGTCTCCTCTTGCATTGAAAGACCAACCGGTGCTAAAGGAGAGCTGATAGTAAAACGTACACAACACATATTACATATAAGTATAAAAAACAAAGAGGAGCAGCATGTAAAATATAGTTGTGAATCGAGTTAAGGTTATATCAAAAACCTTAATATTTGTTGACTGAGAGCGAGTTTTGCTCTAGATGGAGCATAAAGATAGTGATTGTTTCCATTATTATCCGCAATAGCAAGAAATGCTGCTAGCAATTGCTTCTTTGTTCTCTGCCATGTCGTACGTTTTAATTGAAGAAGACTTTTCATGAGCACAGTCACAATACCAATAACGATTTTACACGCTTGTTAGACTACTTCCATCACTTCATTATATACATGAGAAAAAACATGAAAGCTTTATTAAAAAATTTATGAGGTTTTTTTCTACTTGCTATGAGAAATAATCAAGATAGTTATAAACATTAAAAAGGAACACAAATAAATGTTCCATCTGATAATATTCTACACAAATAATTATCTACACAAATAAAGCAGTTATAAACACTTAAAAAGTGTTTATGTGTCATAACTATCTTGAAAGTAAACATGATGTTCTTCAAATTTGCAAAGTCGGCAATATGCTTTGCCAAATGACCGTATCTATAGAAAGTGTTTGAATTTTTTACTATTTCCTACACTGTTTTGTCTATTACACAGAGAGTTATATGTAGATGGAGTATCGGTAATGTGTGGCGCTTTCTATTCCTGTTGTTTCATTATTTTGCTACTTGTCGCCGTAGTATCTTCTTCTTCGCTTTTAAAAAGTTCTTTGCGTCTTGAAGGGCTCAATAGCTCAGCTTTTATAAACACTGATGTTGCCCATTTGATTCACATTGAGTAACTACTATTGTTTGAGCCTCTTCATAGTCGTGAACAAATTCAGCATGGAACCGTTTAGGATCCTCTAGATGCTAGATATTGATAACGGGGCTATGATTCTTTACCCATAGGATTTTTTTCATATAGATATTCATCAAAGGTTGCAAATTGGTCAGCTTGAGTAACGGGCCAAAATTGGTTGGGTGACCCACATGCAGATTTTATCCGGTATGCCTGGTTACAAAAGTAATTAATAATAAGAAAATGCTAAACAATAATACTAAATCGTAAGTGCATGAGGGACATTTGCTAATGTATGAAGTAAAAACATGCATAGATATCGGTTTTATTGGTAGTGACCTTGTAAAGTGGACCAATACGCCTTCTCGGGTCAACTAAAAAGTTATTGATAAGCTAAACAACGACACTTCTATTTCTCCCTTCTCGCGACTGCATATGTTATATTTTTCAAGGATCATCATAGGTTTACCTAGAAAAGATGACAATGAGACCACCATCCTATTTTAAAATAGTAACGATTATTTGTCATTAAATTGTATCTCTAGAAATTTAGATCCATATTCCTTACCTGCTCGTTCTGCATCCATAAAGGTATTGTAATAATAACTACATGTTTCTTTTGTGGATTCTGGAGTTATCAAAGCAGATTCATGTGGGCATTTATTGATGCATTAGCACGTCTTTCATCTTTGTATGAACCATTTCTCCCAACACAACCACTATTTCTGGAGTATTGGCTACTTGTGCACAAACGAAGAATTTGTGATTGGGAAAAGAGATTCACAATTATGCCATTCGGAATGAAGTTGAGATGGGAACTGGTGTTGGGAGTGCTCTCATAGCTATGTATTCTGGATGTGATGATCTAGAAGCTTCTTATGCTGTCTTTGATGGGCTCCCAACTAAAGACGTAGTAATTTGGAATTCAATTATTGCTGCTAGTGGTAAAAGTGGGTTTGGAGTTGGTGCGCTATATTTTTTAAGAGAAATGAAATTAAGCAATGTTCAACCCGATTCAGTCACCATGATTTCCACTCTCACCGTGTGTTCAAAGCTGGCTGCTTTACGTCAAGGAAGAGAGATTCATCAGTATATAATCAGACATGGACTTGACTCAAGTAAATTTGTATGCAATGCCCTTATTGACATGTATGGGAAATGTGGTTCCATTAATAAAAGTCGACAGGTGTTTGAGTTGTTGGTAGTTCAACGAAGAGACGTTGTGTCATGGAATGTGATGATAGCAGCGTATGGAATGCACTGTTTTGGTAAGGATGCTCTGAACTTATTTGGGCGCATGACGGCTCAAGAGGGACTAAAACCAAATCATGTTACTTTCACAAATCTTCTCACATGTAGTCACTCGGGACTAACAGATGAAGGTCGGAGTTACTTTAATATGATGAGACAAGAATACGACATAGAGCGGATATGGAGCAATATGCTTGTATGGTAGATCGTTAATTGCACGTTCTGGTAATTTATCAGATACGTTAGAGTTCATAGAAAGGATGCATTTTGAACCTAATGATGCTATTTGGGGGTCGTTATTGGGTGCGAGTAGAATCCATTTGAATATTGAAATGGCAGAACACGCTGCAAAATACCTCTTTGAACTTGAACCCGGAAGTTCTGGTAATTATATACTATTGGCGAATATTTATTCAACCTTAGGGAGATGGGAAGATGCAGCTAGAATAAGGTGTTTAATGAAATAGAGAGGCGTCACAAAATCTCCTGGCTGTAGTTGGATTGAAGTTGGTAGGAAAGTTTATAGCTTTATCGTTGGTGATACTTCAGATTCATTTATGGATCAAGTTTCGGCAAAAATGGACAGTTTGTATTCAAAGATAAAAGAAAAGGGCTATGTTCCTGACACTAAATTCGTATTGCAAAACATGGAAGAATCTGAGAAAGAAATGGTCCTGTGTGGACACAGTGAAAAACTTGCTTTAGCTTTTGGATTGATCAGCACGTCAGCTTCAGTTCAACGCCTTTGCGCATCATTAAGAACTTAAGAGTATGTGGAGACTGTCATTCAGCGATTAAGTATATATCTGTAGTCGAAAAGAGGTAGATCATTATGAGGGATAATTATAGGTTTCATCACTTTGTTGATGGTGTATGGAGAAACACTTTATAGAAATCAAATATTTATAGAAATGCAGTATGTTAGTAAGACTAACACTTTCCGGTGAACAAACGGTAAGCATATGACAATGGTCGTATTTGAATGCCATAAAAGATCTCTCTGGTCAGCAAGAAAAATCCTTGGGCCAACGACTTTCAGAATACTTGACCTGTTAAATATGAAAAATATAAAATTATATCTATAACATAAACTTGATAATATAAATGTAAAGGTACGGTGGCATACTATTTCCAGCCGATGTAGCTTGTGTGAAACATGAACTGATGGGTGGTTTGTTGTTTGGTAATTACTCATACATGGCATTCTGCTTGTATCTTTACGTCTCAAACTTTGAAGTAGCTTCAAGTACCCAATGTCTTCTGGTTGAATGCATCTGCACATATAAAAAGCTTTGGTCACTACATGATTCTCCATCATAGGGATCTATTACTAAAAGTAAAATGATTGACTTTTAAGAGCCAAAACAGACCAAAATTTATTTTTAATACTTGGGAGAATCTAGTACCTAAAGGTAGAAAAATGGGCGGGTCGAATAGGTTGGGTAACATGTCCAAAGGGGCAGGTGAAACATGGTCGGGAATGAGTGAAATTAGGTTCCGGTAAGAACATGTGATTCTTAAAACGGATGGGTTGGGTTATGCCAACCCACAAATACTTTTTCATTTCTTGAATTGTACATAAATTTCAGGTCTGATAATCATCTAATTACTTATATGGTAGTTATGATGACA
The DNA here is from genome assembly GCA_910596185.1 of Chrysanthemum makinoi. Classification (NCBI taxonomy): domain Eukaryota; kingdom Viridiplantae; phylum Streptophyta; class Magnoliopsida; order Asterales; family Asteraceae; genus Chrysanthemum; species Chrysanthemum makinoi. The sequence goes on along the minus strand of OU343217.1, from coordinate 145,429,191 downwards.
ATAACTTATATTTTTGCATACGCGTTGTGATCCTCATCGCACACATATTTAGCTTAGTAAAAGTAGCTAGAGGACCTGCACAAAATTTTTACCCGACCTGAACATGACCCATTATGCAATCTGCCTATTTTAATACATGTAAGTATGTAACATGTTCATGATATGTACCTGTTGTCTCTCCAACTATAGTAACTGGCTCTAAATTCCTAACCAACTTGCCTTATTACCTGCAAAACAAATTTCTAATTAAAAATGCATGATGTTTTATTATATGGCACAGTCACTTTGGGAGTGTTTGGCATTGCTTTTATGTTCAAGTAATCATCAATTGTTGGTGCTTGGGTATAGCGAAACTGATTCTCACTCAAAAAGAAAAAAAATAACAAGTGAGATTAATAACAAATTTCTAACAATGAAATGGTAAAAATAGAAAGAACCTAGTTTAAATCTCATTAGCAAGCGACTTCCAAAGTCACGACTATCCTCAACATTTGCGAAACATGTTCTTATCAAATCTTGATAAGTGTCAGAACCTCAAACTCCTAAACTACGCAACTCTTCAGTTCCATGAGCAAAATGACACTTGTCACCGAAAGTACACGACCCCTTTAGTAAAGTTTTCACAAAGCTTAGTCTTGAAATTCCCAGCAGGCCGACCAAAGCCACCTCCAGGCTTCCCAAAGCGACTTTTGTTCTGATGTGGTCCAAGCTGCTGCGGTTAAGTTTACTATAAGCTGTTGAACCATCTCAGGGCGCTCTTTTAATCTCGTCAAATGTACCCTCTAGCTCAATGTTTTTCAGATTCGGTCGATTCATGGTCTCTTACTAAGAGCTTGACACCCGTCATACGACAGATTTGTTTAGAGTTGATTCCATTTTTACCAATGATTGGCCCACCAAGTGCAACATTAACGCTGATTTTGGTTGTTGCAGAGGCTCCAAAGCCCGCAGGAGCTATTTCTTGTGGTGTATTAAAACCCATTCGTGGCCCCCACTGAATCTATTTCCGGGTGGTGGGCCCATGGACCGTGGATCTTCATGGTGTGATGGGACTGTTGGCTTTCTAATTCCCATTCTCCATGGGCATAATGACATTGTCACCAAACCGACATCCTTCTGCGGTGTTGTATTTGCTGCAGAGGCGGCTCTTGACAGCTGGTGGAGATGAACCGTCTGGAAAGGATATAAGGCCACCCGATGGGCGGGCATGCATCATAAGGATGCCCGATGGGCGGATATGACTTATAATTTTTGATGGAAACTAATGATTGATGCTAATGTATACTTTGGTCTCATACACTCCAAGTATCCATTGTTCAATGGCCTCCATGGTCATGTAGAAGATATACGTCTTGGTCAATTTACAGAATTTGCACTCCATGAATTCAGGCTCGTTGACCTGGTTGGTTTCGTCTTTGTTAACATACTAACAACATGTAACTAATTTAAGGAGCAAAACAGTTAGCAATGGAGACAGTCTCAAAACTTGAAAGCAGGTGGAAGGAATGTGACCATACCATTTGTCAAGATCTATTAAAGGTGTCAACTGCAAACCTTCCAGGTAATTCAACAACCTTATGATCCTTATCAACCATATTTATAAATTCGTCAACCAGATAAGACATGTGCTCTCTTGCTTCCTGCAACACACATGAAATATGTGATGAAATATTTATGCGCCAGAATCGTGGATGTAGGTTTATATAGATGAGAAGAAAAAAAGAGGGATGAATAACTAATACTTACAGTTGTATCTTTCATGCTAAACTCATTCCAGACCTCCTTCGCATAACAGTTGTTCAACGGATAACTGATGTGGTAATTAGGGGATCTTCCTGAATAAGAAACACATATCCACATTCTCTTAGATTAGAAACTTTGTCTTTGTTTTCCTCATAATACACGAGGAATTGTATGGACTTAGCTTATTAATTATTAGAGTGCAATAATAATAAAAAAAAATGTAATAGCCAATGGTAAATTGAAGAAAATGATAAACGGGAGTAAGGCGTAGCCATGACACGAAGTAGAGATTACTTCGACATATTATTGCCGATTCACTGATTTTTCCCCTTAACTGGCGAAGTTTCAATAATGGTTGCCTTTTTACATGTCACCTAAATCAATTGCAAATTCTAAAGTTAATCCAAGAATATACGATATCTAAAAACTTCAGGATTAGATAAAATGGACACCAGCTTCTGATATGGACAGTTTGGAAAAATTCTTACCTCCTTGAAATCCAGTTCAACATACACATGGGGCACCTTCCCTTCATCCTACCAACTTTGGTCTTGTGGTTCCGTTTTACATAATTTGGGAAGAAATAAAACATCTAATTTTTGGTCTCGTTTGCTTAATCTGAGCAGAGATGAAGAATGTGCAAAATAGAGGATGGATGTACAAAATAGAGAATGGCATAAACATGCAAACGTACATTGATAACACTTTCCAGTGGAACATGCATCGACCATCAGATTTCCTATCATTTCTGAATATATCTACATGTAATACAGAAAATTTTGAATGAAAACCTTAAATATATTAAGATTATAGTAATTTGACTAAAAGCAACTTGGTGCAGTATAATTTGAGAGGATTAATACCTTGTATGTGTCAAATCCAAAACTTGTTGGAACTTCTTTGCACTTCAAGTCGTTAGCCCTGAGTTTTCAATAACCTGATTTTTGGGCATCCAATAACCTGAGTTTTCTTGTCGTTAGCCCTTCAAAAATTCAAAAACATGAATAAAAATTCTAATAAAAGTGCTTATAATATAATCGAGCTTGTATTGGCTGGGGCAGAGACATGGTATAACATACTAAAAAGTTTTCTGCTAGTAGGCAAGCATTTGTATTCGAGTCGTCCCTACCAATGACCACAAATCCATCTAAATCAAGCTTCTTCACTGTTTCTTGAGCTTCTTTAAACTGCAAGAAAAGTTGACCCATTTTACAAACTTAAAGCTTTAACCAGGGAATTGCAAACTAAAAAGTTACAAACATGCTCAGGTGTTTCAATCTTATCCCTTCCACTGCAAATTATAATTACCACTAATAGTTTGAGTAAAAATCTGAGGTAAAATCATATGATTCACAATTTACCAACTATAATGTATGTTCTTAATCTAGGTACCAAATCACAAAAAAGAGTGGAACTGTTGAGAATCACCTAATTTTTGTGAGGATATACAAATTCATCAATCAACTCTGACATATATTTACCCTTCATAACACCAGCAGGTCCTCCTCTGAACCCGTACATTGTGTTGTCTTTGGTCCTTTTCTGCCGATAGTCTATAATGTAGCCAAAGCACAAAATATAAGTAAAACCTTAGAAAACTGTTCAGAAGCTTATCAATAATAAAAACCAATTATATTACATCTCAAAAACACAAATGTAGAATAAACATATTGAATTTGATGATTTTATCACCAAATATTCCAGAAATCACATTGTGCCCACCAGGAGCCTGTCCTCTAGATAGAACGCCACCAATCTTTAGACTCGCCTCAGGTAGTGAAACTCAAGCCTTCACGGAATCTGATGGCTGCCCCAACAGCTTGGGAAAGAGCTTGGAAATCTCGTCTATGTTGTTACAATCCAAGCATTCAAGTTAATGGAAATACATAAAGTGGCATATTCTACGATACAGATGGTCTAAACTATAATGTGCAAATAGTAAGATAGCAAAAATCTACGCATCTGAGCATAAACCAAAAACTATAGCAATACGCGTTATAGTTTTCTATGTCTTCGTCTATAATTTTGTACACATCTAAATTGACAACTCAAGATGGACTTGGTACAGAACAATATCGCGTGCAACTCATAAAACAACAAATGTAATTGATTGCTGCCCAAAAGCATCATGTGGAAGAATCTGTTGCTGCCTAAATAGTCAATTAATAAATTGATCTTGTTTTGATGAGATTAGGGTTTAATGATTTAAATTTTATATTTTCTTTACACATAATAAATTAACAATCTAACATAAACACATGATTAACTAACCTTACAAAGATCAAACTTCATTAGAAGATATATATTTAATATTTAGCCCTATCTATATTTCTTACCTGAAAGGACACCACCAATACAAAAATAGTTGCAATGTAGAATGCTCTTCATGGCGGTCGGGTATAAGTAGTTGTCCTATAAAAGTATCCATTCAACACAATGTAACAAACGTTTAAAATATAAGACGTGAGTTCCAATTACTTGAGTAGATAAGTCACCTGTTGAAGTAATAAATAACATTATCATCACGAAGTGCTATAGCAACAATGTAAATCTCAATTGCCTCAGGATAAAACTTTGATTCCATAGCCTTGTTACCTACATCAGAACAATTGACATAAATGGATGTTGATAATATATTGTTCCCATCTTTTAATATTTCATGGGTTATACAATTTATATTTTCCTGCAATTGACCATCCAATATCCAAGTTAAGTAGTGGCATGAGACCAAGAATGCATGCTCTAACCATGGCAGTAACATTGTAAAAAGCAGAGCACCACCCTTTCACTTTCCTTGAGGATGTGATTGGAAGCCAATCATCGATTTTTTTATCCTTTAAAGTACTAATATCAACCTGCCGTGATTCTTAAAACTTAAGAACAAACAATAACATCTTGGAGATAGAATACCCATGAACATTTAGCCTTAACGATCAAAATACAACAATAAATTCATCACATAAAAATACTATTAATCATCGTCATCATAAATTATAAACGTCAATATATGATTATATAAACATAATTATCTTGAGACCAAATTATCATCATCACCATCATAAAACTATAAACCTGTAATAAAAAATTAGACAAAAAAATAAAGACAATTACATACACCTTCATATGGAGATTGTAATTCATGTCTTCAACATTGCTGTTAATACTCATAATGAATTATGAATAGCTTAAAACAAATTCCAAATCGACTACAGAATTAAGAGTCACGATCATTAGAGAAGATGGCTGAGGAAAAGATGAAATTAGGGTTTGAAAAAAAAAGTATATTATGAATGAACTGATTTTTTTGACGTGATATTAGGGTTATAAGTTGTAGATCTTTGTTTGCTTAAAACTTAAAACTCCACAAAACCTTTATCCGATATCTGCTAAAATACAAACTGCACAATTTTTTAGCATGTCTTTATTTTTATTGATTTGGAACATATAAATCAAAAAATAATTTAGTCTAGTGGTAAGTTGTTTAGATAACTTATGAATGACCCAAGTTCAAATCCAATATATGTCTTCTTTTTAATTAAACATAATCAAAATTTAAAATCCACAAATACAAATACAAACCGAAATTTAAAATAAAAAAAATTAAAATTGAACATAAATTTAAAAAAATTGCCACATGTCATTAAAAAAATGTCACATGAATACAATGATGACATGGAAATATGACATGGCATTATGGGATGCCAAGTGGCATTTTATGTGGCATGCCTCCTCTTATATATAATATATATATATATATATATAGAAATTGGTTCTTTTAAAAAGTTGATCTTGGTGGAAAAGTGAGAGAAGTGATCTCAACCATTAGATCACCCCCTCCTTCCCCTCCCCTTTTTCACACCAAACTATAGGGACCTTATTGTATTTTCCTTCATTCTTTAAGGGAATGTTTTATAAATTCGCACCTTTCATATTTAATGCCTAATTTTTTTCATTTTTCTTTTTTCTTCTTCTCTAGATCCAAGACCTGAACTATTTTCTCCAGATTCACGAAATCACGACCATGAAGATTCACGAAATCATCTCATCACAAATTCATATCGTGTTATCAGATTCAATAAGGTATGTAACTGATTTCGTGTTATCAGATTCAATCGTGTTATAATATTCAATATCATTTTATCATATTTTATCAAATCGAAGATCAAATTAAGGTATGTAACTGAACTTGATTATAGATTTGTTATTTTTGCTACTTAAAATCAATTATAAAGCTTATATATTGATTGTTGTTGTTTTATCAGAATGAATTGTTGTTAATATTCAGTTAGGTTTTTACTTTTATGCAATTTGATTCGTTAAACACTATCTTTGTTTATAGATGTAACGATTTTCAGAGTTTATTGACATCATTCATTGTATAGAATAGCTACTTTGAAACGAATTTGAGAAATAAATACATGGAAAACATGTTTACATATGACTGCACACCAAATGTTTGATAAAATGCCTGAATGGGATTTTATAACTGCGATGCACTAATTTTACATAGTGATGCCCTAATTTTTGTGAATATATTCTAGTTACCTTTGGATGCGTTAATTAATTTAGGCAAGAGGATTTTAAATTTAGATGAACACACTCGCTAAGACAATTGTATGTATCACCACGTCATCATACCATGTGCTACGACGTTAGGTTACAAGTTTCAAGAGGAAAATTTGTTTGTCTGAGTAGCAGAAGTCAAATAAGGACACATGATATAGAATAGCGTTCTTTGACAAATTTGGCATTTTTCAGCAACTTATTTAAATCAGATCTTGACTTAGTTGAAATAGGCTTCCTATTCACACTTATTTAAATCAGATCTTGAGTGAGGAAGTGAATAGTATCTCCACCAATCTTCCTCAAGGGACAAATTACCATGGAGGATCTACCTCACTTGTACGACAAAGCACTAGAAGGACTATGGTAGTTGTGTTGTACCTTATTTGCTTTTTTTTATGATGATTAGCAAATATTTTAAATGCCTATTCGAGCACTAAACTACAGATTTGTTGTCTGAGTATCAGAAGTCAAATCAAGACACATCCGGTAGAGCTTCGTTTGATTTATGTCTGAAATTCATTCACTTGACCAAACGGGTGCACTAAAGTGACTCAAACTGATGCACTTAAGTTCATCAAACAGATGCACTTAAGTTCATCAAACAGATGCAGTAAGTTTGTTGGCTTCTTTGGAGATATTGCTGCTCATATGATTACAACTGCTCAAGTGAATAAACGAAAATGCAGTGTTTGGAATGTTTCTCACAAATACATATAGTTTACTGATCTTCTACTTGTATGTTTGACAGTGTCTAGAGTGGATGCTAAAGTGCATAACCTACTACCGAACAACATGGAATGTTCATACATAAAAGTTACCCCAATTTTGAAAGCTAGCAAAAGGAATTGGTTTTGAATAAGTGTAACAGGATAAGTAAATAATACCATTTACATCTTGTGTTGTAAACTCCCTATAGTAAAGAAGATATAAAATTTGTATAGATCTTGTATATATTAGTATCGTGTTCAGAAATATAAATTGACTTCAGATTCAAGATTTCATTATAATAAAGTTCCATATTCTATATTTGTGGTTTTAATATAAATATGTTTCTTTATCACATTCATTGCTTTGAAATGTTGTTATCAGTTGATGATGTAACAGGTGGTATCTCCGTAAAGTCTTTCTTTGAAGGCTCGTCAACTTGAATCTTTGCTTGGTCGTTAACCGTGTTTTTCTTATCATTGTTTGGAGCCGCCTTTTCTTCAATTTCATGAACCTAAAATTATTGCACTTTCTTTTTTTTTGTTTTTTTTTTTTATACAAACGGATGAACTAATTATATCAAACGGATGCACTAAATTTACTCAAATAGATGCACTAAAGTGCCTCAAACATAAGCACTAAAGTAATATATGAGAATGAACACATCCATTAATGTAAATAATAAAAGAATGCACTGAGTGTAATGGAGATGAAGGGATAAAGCTGTATATTAAAAAGAATATATTTCTTGTGCGATTAGGAGTAAAAAATATCAACCGAAAAATATAGTTGAACTAAAAATATCAATAAACATACAAATAAATAAGTAGTCATGTTATGAACGAATTAATCTTATTATAAACTTAACTTGCCAATCAGAATACAAGAGATGCATTTTGCATTGATGAGTGATGCTACAATAAGAATACAACATCTCCTAAGATAGAGTAAGCTAAAAAAAACTGTCAAACAGTATTTTTACAAGCTAAGCATTGACTATCTTCAAATTCTTGCAATTTCTAAAACATCCAGAGAAGCCTCTCAAACCATTTACCTTTCGATGCCTATAAAGTCGTCACCTTGTAACAAATCATCAGCGTTCAACCAAGAAGAAATGTCATATTCTCGTCTGACAAAATCATCTTCGTCACCAAATTCATCCATTCCAGGAAGTTGTAGATAGGGACATGTCAAATGTATATTTCTAAATAGAACCTGAATTAGTTGAACAATCATTATGAGTTGAACAATCATTATGTAATATTCCATACAAATGCCTTATTTTTTCAATACATATGCCTTAAAATGTACACAAATTAGTATATTGACAAACACTGCTTAATAATCATCATGCAATATTTCATACAGATGCCTTATTTTTCTAATACAGATGCACTAAAATTGTATAGAAATTATTATATTGCCAAACACCCCAATGTTTACTACATCGTTGGATAATCCTTATGCAATATTAAACAATTGTAACGTATAATGTTGATGCACTAACGTATAACACAGATGCAATAAGATATTATCCTTTGGCAATCTTGACGTGAGTCCACCAATGCCCATTGTTAAAGATTATAATGAAGGCATTATAGTTTTAGTATCCAACTCCCTTTAAATAACGTAATTAAAAAGAAAATAACATGTCAAGATACCTCAAGAACAGTTGTAACTTGAAATTGCGCATAAGGCAAGTCGATTGAAATCCATTCAAATTTAAATCTCATCAATGTAACCTTTGCGTCATTAACACACTGTATTCCTGACACCTCTACATTATTTGCAAGCATGTTGTGTAGACCTATGAAAAATCCTCCTGTATAACATAAAGTAATAATTGTTATCAGAATGTTGCATTTCCATGTTTTCTTTTCTAAGTGTATGCCAATAAATGAATTAAACAGATGAGATGATAAGTCACTATCAAAATGGCGAACCACGGGCCAACACAAAGAGCATCAATGTCGTATTCTGAATTATATACCTACACAAGTTTTGAAGAAAAATTCGAGCCAAATAAAATCTTGCTAAAGCCAAAAATGAAAAGATAAGTAACATAAACAGAAACTCACACCAAGACCATAAGATCCATATATCAATATAGTTGTTGAGGCAGTCTATAGAACCCACCACTTTTTATAACTTTATAAAGATTTAAAATTGTTGCAATACCTTTAACTCTCTATTGTTAAGCTCTTTAATAGCGACAATAGCAACCAACTCTTGAAACCTGAAGGTCACAAAAGCATAGCCTTTATTCTCAATTAAGTCTTTACCTCTCATTATATGGACCTATTACACGTTAAATAAGATTAAAAAACATATAGAGCAATATAATTTCCTATAAAATAAAGAGAGAGAGAGAGAGAGAGAGAGAGAGAGAGAGAGAGAGAGAGAGACGCATCACTAGATTCACCAAACTCTTTCAAAACATATTCAGACACATCAAGAGGAATTCTACCAAGCATACAAACAGACGCTCAAGTATTTCCAATGACGCACTAAACATACAAATGGATGCCCTACTATGACAACCGATGCACTAAACATACAAACGAATACACTGTAAAAATACACAGATGCCTTAATATCTTTGACGATTCACTAATCATACTCACTGATGCATTAATATGTTCAAGGATGCACTAAACATATAAGTATATGCTGGAGTATTTCCAGAAATGTACTAAACATACAAATGGATGTCCTACTATGACCAACGATGCAGTAAACATACACACTAATACCTTAATATGTCTGATGATGCATTAATCTTACTCACTAATGCAATCATACTCATAGATGCTCTAAGATGTTCAATGATTCAGTAATCATACTTATTGATACCCTAATATGTCCATTGATGCACTAAATATACAAATAGATGCCCAAGTATTTCCAAGAATGCACTAAACATATAAATAGATGCTGAAGTATTTCCAGCAACCACAAACACAGATGCACTAATACAATTTGATGCCCTAACTTGTAATTATGATGCTGCAAATATACACACAGGTACCTTCAGATGTCATATAATTCAATATTAAGCTCGTATACTGAAAATTAGTGCATCACAGCTTTAAAATCTTATTCAGACATTTTATCAAACACCTGGTGTGCAACTTTAATAAACACATTTTATTTACATTTTTTCATCAAATTTATTCCAAATCTTGTAGAAAACATGATTATATGATTATAAACTTTCAACAAAACTTAAAAAATCATTACATCATAGTTAAAAACTTACAGATTATGTACAATTAAAAGTTACCTGATTAAAAACTTATTCTAATTGTTGAAATTGATAATTATACACAATTATATTCTGTTTAAATCAATAATCGAACCGAAACATTAAGTTAAACAAATGAATAGGAAGATCAATTCGTAAAGAAAAAACAGGATTGAGAACTGATGGTTTGATGTTGTGGTGGAAGAATGGTATTGATACCGTTGTGGTGCGATGTTGATTGGTTGCGGTGCGGTGGCTGTGTGGTGGTGGCGATGGAGATGGTGAATGAGAGGAATCAGGACTGTGTGTTTGAACTAATAACTCTGTGTGTTTGCATCTGATGATTACCAGCTACACCGTATATGTTTGCCTTTTTTTCAAAATTTATCCTGAAGTTTGAGATGTTTGCAAAATCTACCCTGTAACTTTTTTTCTCACTTTTCTATCTAATTACACTTTTCTCTAGAACCGGACTCTATATATATATATATATATATATATATATATATACTAGTGTCAAAACCCGTCCGATAGACGGGTATGACTTGTAGTTTTTATTTTTAGGATTTAATAGAACAAATATATATACTAAAAAATAATTAAAAGTTAAATGAAATGGTTAAGATCTATAATTGATGTTACCATAATCCATAAAACGGATAAAAGCAGGTAAGTATTTTGATTTTTGGTTTTTATTTTTAAGATTTAGTTGAACAAATATATATTAAAAAGTAATTAAAAGTTAAATGAAACGGGTGTAATACCTTGTACTTGTCGAGGTTCTTCAAGTCATATAGTAAACGCTCTATGTCTACCCATAAAGTGACCATTAATATCGTGCAAGTTCACACATCATGCTCCTATAAATGTAAAATGGCTTCAATGGCTCCAAGTGGAAGGCCACTTGAGAAAGGAGTCTCTGGAGGTGGAGTGGGAAGTTATACGGTGTAATGACTATACAGTCTTGGCCCATTCCAAATAAATTAAGCTATAACTAATGATCAACTAACAGTACCCATACTAACTATTCGTCTAATATTAAGTGTGGGTGTTTGCGTCACTTGTGTGAATACATTGAAAAGAAAAGAGAATATGATTAGTTGAAATGAGAAAGTTTGTAACATAAATTATAGTTTGCTACTTTACTTAATCTTAAGCGAATACTAATATAGCTATTTACGGATTGATGTTACAGTTAACCTTGGGCTCCATGTATTAGGACAACCTATTTCGCAAAGCTTTGATCATCAATGATTTATGAATATCACAAATAAGCAGACATACTAATAGGCACGTTTTAAATAAGCTAACCAAACATTCCTTTGTTAGGCGAAATAGTTTTTTTTTTTTTTGTCAATTGTAACTGTTTTGTAATTGACACGACTCTGAAACGTTCATTTGTTTTTGAGTAATATTTTGTAAATGACAAAGTGCAATTTCAAAGTCAGGCGTGAATGTACTTGCCAATTCTCATTTTTTTGATATTTGCAGTTTTGCATTAATAAGTTAAGTGAAGACGTGTTTCTATCGCTATATAGTGTTTGGCTCAACGTCGCGTTGCGGCAGGGCTAACCCACACTTTGTGGCCGAGCCTTATTTCCACATTTTCATATCATGCGCAGAACTTGATTGACTCCAAGTATTTTTTGATGTCTTGACATCTTTCATGGTAGTCATTTTGCTTCTTCACAAGTATTAAAAAGGTGGAATGAGTCTTCCATATTATTAAAAAAACCTGATCAACATATGTATTACCAACAACTATTGGTACAGTTCACATATGAGTGCACAATTCACTATAACCTAAATCTTTAATTTAGCTTGCAATTTGTTTCAGAATTATACTATATATTTCACTACATCACTTGATCAGCTTGCAATTTGTTTCAGAATTATAAGTAGATAATGGTTGGTTTCCTTTGTTGTTCATAGATACGTACTTTTAGACCATTAGCTATTGTATTCCTTCACAATGCAACATACAACTTTCTATGATGATAGATCAACTGTAGGAGGTGAAAACGCTGACCATGTTTTTTATTGATGGATGACTCCAGACATTTCGAGAAGACCCCGACACCTATACAAAGGCATTAAAAATATATGAAAGCCATACAAATTAATTCACATGCATCAACAAACTCGACAGATATAGGAAGATTCTGCACTTTATGTACATACGTGCATTATAAGGTCGAGGTATTGCTATATCGAGCGTATAGAATAATCCACGTACTCGGATAATGAAACTAAAAAAATGATCCCGTTTGCAATGACAAATAAACCCAGTTGAGTTAATTAGACACTTGAATATTCTTAAGTCTTACCGCACGAACTACTTGATCAATAACATTTTTATACCCTATGTTGAACCTATAGTCTTTGTCATCCTGTAATAACTATGGAACTATCAGCAGATTTTCAGTTTTTTATATGCATACTTCCAGATTATAAATATATGCACATGCTGACATTAAGGGTTTTTACTTACCTACTTTCGGATTAATTAGTTTAAAAAAATGTCCTTGGTAAGATTCGAACCTGAGTCATTTAATCCATACATCAATAATCTAAGCCTCCTCTTTAAACTTATCCTCCTCATTTATACATAAACCTTCAACATGGTCTAGTGAGTTGCTCTTTTTATTTTTTCATAATGACAACACTTTTTTGGTCTACCTAGAGAACCTCTGAAAGCTGGGCTTTTGAAGGCTTGTATGGATTAGGATAGTCTTTGAAACATTAAGGTGTTGCTTGACAATGTAAATTTAACAGTGAGCAATCCTAGAAACCCTCAGACTCGTATATAGTGAAGCATAGGTACTTGATACTTGATAGTATCGTACTATGAGACCTTTTAAATCGATGTACATACAAAAGAAACATGTTTATATATTGCCTGACTAGCTAAATATACAATTAACATAGCTTTAAAATACATTCTAGTGCAAAATTGATGAGGACAATATTATTTAGCAATCGAGTGTAAAAACATATCTATAATTCACTATATCAGTTAGATGTTGGTCTTTCTGCATCCTTTCTTTTAGCTTCCAAATTGACATCGCCTCAAGTTCACATTCTGTAGCATGCTCTAGCAGTTGCCTGTACCAGATGTGATTAAAAGTTAATTACCTATAAGGCTATAAGAAAAAGAATAACAACAATGATAATACACCTCGCTCATTGCATCTCCCATGCAACATTTGATAAGGTCTTCATAGAGGTCAGCTGATTGTTCGATCTCAGGGTTCATCACCTAGTATTCCGAATCAACGAGCATATTCACAACATCTATAAAATTGCATAATGATATTGCTTCATAATATTGCTAATTATCAGAGTAATATATTATTAACATTAAATAATATATTATTTGCTAATTAACTGGGTTCGCTTCATAATATTGATTGACAAAATCTAACTTGACGTAAATGAATAAAGAATAATGAAAAATATCTTAAACAAAAAACTCGGAAACAAAATGAAAGTGTTCATGTAACCTTGTGGAATTCACCACAATGCTAATGAAACCGAAAACTATAATGACCACAGCAATGATTGTATTCTTCGACTACTTTATGATACTCGAGAAACATCTTCGCTATACTGGCCTGATCCCATGTTACTATCATACGATGTTGGAAGAAATCAATATAATGATGTACAAATAGCAATCCTTGATGCTAATGGTCAGTTCAACTCGTCAGACGATTTCAAATTTTTATCGGCTAATTATGGGACAGTTAAGCCAAAGAATAATGAAGATTGATACAGATGGTAATCCAAGACTATACAGTCTGGTTCAGCATGAAAATGGAATGAAATGGGAAATTCAATTGCAAGCGGTGTCTCATGCTTGCAGGATCCATGGTACTTGTGGACCAAACAGTTTCTATACTTATTCTCCAAAGAATTTTAGGAAATGCAGTTGCTTACATGGGTATAAGATGGTAAATTCCGAAGATTGGAGTTATGGTTGTGAGCCTGAATTCAAGTTATGCACACAAAATGACTGTGATTTCATACAGCTACATAATACCGAATTCTATGACCACGATATTCACTCCTGGAAATAGAATCTTTGCTTCTTGCAAGAAGGATTTCTTGCAGTTAGCACTTGCATAGGGTTCCAATACTTCTGGAGAGTTGATCTATTAGTATTTGATTGCGCCATTAAGAGTTCCTTGCAAAATGGGTATCGAATGGGAGAAATGGTTTTAGACAATTCAGTGTTTATAATAGTACCAAAGAGTTTGGTGCCATCCTATAATGATAAAGTCACAAGTCAATCAAGCTTTATCTGTCCACCCCAAGTGGTGACGCCAATAATAAGGTCTTACCATCACAAGCAACTTGGACTCGTGCTGTTTTATACTTCTTAAATCCGCAGGTGTTTCGCTGCGTGGCTTCTAGCCTCACTCTCTCAAGCTCAACTGTTAAACTTTGATACTCACCTTTCAAAAGGTCAACCCTAGTCTGAACTTTAATCACCTGAGCCTCTCTCTTGGCTACAACAATCACACAAGTGTTTAACAACTTTTGAAGTTGCCGCTGGTCTTTCACAGGTCCACGCAATAAAGTAGTTAGTTGATTAATTCATCATCTAAGCAAAAACCTTAGGAAAGCATTGAGTCATGACAGATAAAATGTACATGTGACTCCTTCGAGGCCAGATCAGCAAGCATGGGTGCAATTCCATCCTTAAGCTCTCCTAATTAGCTCATCGATCTTTTGTTGATTTCTAACTGTCACGTTCCTTTTATTCTGTGGAGGGACGGTTGCGGTTGCACTTTCACCAGAAAGCGCATGATGTTGAGTGATGTTGTCCCAACTTTCTCTGATCGATTATAAAGTTGCAATGATTTGAATAAGTAAATTGTATTATTGTTCTAACATTCTAAACGTTGTAATACATTACATATTTATAGGTTCTGAATCGGTGTATTGAACCGACACAACCATTCTTGTTTCTCTGAAATAACGCCAAGAAGTTATTTACTTTCGTTTTAACATGTCTGGTCCTTGGCGTTTAAATACTAAACATAATAAGCAATGAATAAAGATTATCGGGTCACATTCTCCTCCTTAATCTTGATCGTTGCTTCTTGTTAAATCTTGAACTCCGAGCATTTGTCGCATCGTCGTGAACTTTAGTCTTGGTAGAGCCTTTGTTAGAATATCTGCTCTTTGTAGTTCTCCGCTGACGTGCTCCACATTGATATGCCCATTCTCTACACAAACGAATGAAATGATAGCGAATGTCGATGTGTTTACTTCTTCCATGAAAAACTGGGTTCTTGACTAGTGCTATTGCTGAAATGTTATCTACCCTCAGCATTATCTTCTTTTCTTCATCTCCAGTTAATTCACTAAGTAATCTCTTCAACCATAAGGCTTGACATGCTGCTGCAGTAGCCGCCATGAATTCGGATTCACATGATGATAGCGCCATTGTTGGTTGCTTCGAGTACACCAAGTAATAGGTGACTCTCCAAAGTAAAATACTATTCCAGTAGTTCCTTTTCCTTGATCAGTGTTGATTCCATAACTCTGTCGCGTAACTGTAATCTTGCACCGCTTCTTTCTTGTAAATTATGCCATGCTCCTGTGTTCCTTTGATATATCGGATTACTTGCTTTATTGCCTTTAGGTGATGATCCTCGGTCTTGCATAAATCTGCTGAGTAGTCCGTGAAAAACTAAGATCCGGTCTTGTATGTAGTAAGTACACGAGACTTCCAATTAAACTTCGTAGTAAGTTCGTCAACGAGTTTCCATCTTCCGCCTTGACCAACTTAGTACCCGGATCCATTGGTATCTTCGTATCATTACTATCCGTCATACTTGTCTCCTTTATGATCTTGTTAATATAGCCTGTTTGCTTGATTGTAATCTCTCCTCCTGTCTGTGTAACTTCTATCCCAAGGTAATAAGCTAACAATCCTAAGTCGCTCATTTCAAATTTTTCTTCCATCTGGGATTTAAAAGCTTCCAATTCTTTTCTTGGAGTGCCCGTGATAATCAAGTCATCTACATAAACTCCAACAATAAGTGTAGAGTTCTTGTTTCTCTTTGTGTAGACTGCTTGTTCGAGATTGCATTTCTTAAAGTCTAAGGACTTTAATGTTTGATCAAGCTTCACATTCCAAGCTCTCGGTGCTTGCCTTAAGCCATATAAAGCTTTAGTAAGCTTATAGACTTTTCCAGAGTTTCCTTGTTGAATAAATCCTGAGATGAAGTCGGTTTATGTAAGCTCTCGGGTGGTGTCATATATTTAAGATTTGTATGCCAAGGGGGTGTTTGTTTCGGCTTATGTAGTCGGTTTATGGCTTATTTAAACTTATATAAGCCGTAAAGTTTTAGACTAAGCCACAAAAAGTTAGCTTATGAAGTGATATTTTTTAAAGTTAGTACAGGCTCAATGTTAAAATCTATATAAGAAGAACATGTTTTTTTCCATAAGTTTTGATGTACCCCTGAGATGAAGAAAAAAAGTTATTGGTGCACACAAACTTGTCAACAAAGCAGCAAATACGAAAGCTAACCTGCCTATTTTCCCTCTGTTGTGCCTCAAATCAATGTTGAATTCATCGTTCAACAAACTTTTCGTTGTTCACTTGTGATGGCGTGTGATCTTTGCCAAAAAATGTAGCTGCAACTGCAAACGCTAACAGGAAATGAATACATGTCGGTGAGAAGATCACAAAAAAACAGTATGTCCAATGCTATGATCATACATAGAAACACAAATCATATCAATATAAATATTGTGGCCAACCTACCAAGCTTGGTAGCTGCATTTCTAGCCGCCATCGTTGTTTCAAATGCAAGCGCCATCGCAATGGCAAGTGCCATCTGTTTGTTTTCACTTATTGCTGTCAAAGAACTGCAATTGTGTAGGGAAAATATAAGCTCTTGAAAAGGTGGTAATTGAGCTAAAAGTACTAAGGAGATGAAAAAATATAACCCGTTGTTATGATTATTAGAAGTCGCCACCTTTTTCTTTTACATTTGTATTAGTGAAGGCGTTTGGTTTAATATGAAGATTTTGTGTACCATGGAAACACAAACTTAAACGAAACTTCTTTTTAAAACTCAAAATTTTAAACAGAATCACGTTCAAAATATCAAATCATGCGTACGGTTTTCAACTTCTTCCGAAACATGTTTTGAATCCGTTGTACAAACAAATAAGACACCAACTAAATAGACAAACAAATTCTTAATGAAAAAAAATAGCAAATAGTTTTACCAGATTTGTAGGGCTCTAGAAAATTTTAAAGCACATAAATAATATCTTCCAACGGCTAGTAAAAAGGGCGTATTAAGTAGTATTGAGTAACGGCTAGTAAAAAGGGCGTATTAAGTAGAAAATTTTAAAGCACATAAATAATATCTCTACACACGGGTTTACCCTGGTGTAGGGGTAGGATCTGTCTACATTTTACCTCCCCCATACCCTGCCTTGGCGGGATTGGGTTTGTTGTTGTTGTTGTTGTTGTTAAGTAGTATTGAGTAACGGGTAAAATAGGTAGTTTTATATGGGTTGAGCAGTAACAACTTTATTCTAAAACACATTTTTGCTGAGTTTCAACCCATTTCACATGTTGCCTTATTAGCCAAGTTTTTTTTTACCCGTTTACGCAAGAGAAAATATAGCCCCAGGTAGGTAATTCAATAGTAAATGGTTCAAATCATCACCTGAAAAAAAATAGTTTAAAGTTTTCTTACCAATTACACTAACAAACCCCGAGTTGTTTTCTTCATTCTGTGGCCACAGTCAACATCCTCCACTGCAAGAACCTAATGTATATAAACGGATGACATTAGGTAAGCCAACATCCCGTATCAAACTAAAATGATGTCATTCACCTATACCGTATTAAACTTCATACACATTATGAGCATTTTCAGAATCATGTATAATCCACTTAAATTATGATCCTAATAAACAATTAAAGTAACAAATTATGATCCCGCACGCACTCTCCAAAATCCCTTCACTTTATCTCATCTCGTAAACCTAACTAACATTATCCCTTTTTAATTTTCTATATTAAACATGATGCTTGTTATTTAACATTTTGCATATAGAATCAAGTCATATATTTAACCTGTTTGATAAAATCGAATATAGATAATGACATGACTAAAATGCTCATATTCTTTTCAAAGTACATATATCCTAAGTTTCACAAAAGCAAATGGTAGCGGTTGTTAGCTACCAACAGACTGTCGTTTTCTTTCAATAAATTACAGTGGTTTCATTATACCAAAAAGGCAAAGACTAAGAAAATCTTTGTTAAAATTAAACTAAACATGCACATTCAGAATGCGCCTATTTTAAGGTCCAAACACTCCATTAGAAAATCTAACTCATTTCTCAACATTTTTACTACTATAGCATTTCACAACTATTCAATTTATATTGGACAACCCTCAAATAATAACCTGAACTTGCAATGATCTGATGCGAGAATCCGACAGTAACAAAATATTGTTAAAGTCGCCATCGTTTCAAACCATGTTGCGAGTGGTTGTGGCGGCCTGCTCTTCCGTATCAATTTAGCATACTATAGTAACACCATCACACGTTAATTATTCTTTTGATTAGTGTCACAAACAACATTGACATTCTTCTATAGATGATATGTTTTTTTTACCTTAACGTTAGGCCGAATAAACTCCTGAAGCCACATTGTCTTACTCTTGATCAGCAAAACCTGCACTTTTATCATTAAACCATTTTATCAAACACGTGATGTGCAACATAAACAAATTAACAAATTTATTCCATAAAATCATAACAACTTAAAAATTTTCAAATAACCTCAGAAGCGCAATATATGAAAATCCCAAAATTGCTCAAACAAATCTTTATCAACTAAGTTCACTTAAAATAGCATAAAAGATTGAAACTTTAACAGCCTATTCAATCTTATACACTTTAAACATCTTCAAACTTACACATATCAACAACACCCTAAATCTTTAACAAAAACGTACCTTTAATTTTGTGACCTCCTGTTACAGCTGGCAACGCACCCAAATGAACCTTCGAAGCAAACTCCAAAATGGAACCTGTAAACAAAATGAAAGGTTTACTTTTTATACACTATCTATTTTTTTCCCAAATTAAAAATCATAAGAACAAAGATTCATAAAGGCAAAAAATTTAATTTCTATCCAAGAAAGATGAAGGGTAAAGCTAACCGATGAACCTCTAATTTATTGATTTGGGATTTAGATGGTGGGAAGAAGTTTTAGGATTCCCCTTCTTCTTCTTCATGATCTTGTTGAGCCGATCATTTGTGGGTGTGTGTGTTTTGTGTTTGTGTTTTGTGGGTGTGTATGTGGGGTGGATTAAGAAGATTCAAGAAATGACAAGGAAACGGTACTAATGGTTGTGTGGAAGATATGAAAAGAGTATGTGGGAGAGGAGGAAGGAAAAGATATCAGAAGTGTGTAGATGGTTTAAGGCGGTGGAACAAAAGTATACCGTATATGAACTGTCTAAACACAGTGAACAGTAACTTCCCAAACACACTTAAGCAAATAGTACGCTGCCAACAAAAAAAGTTGTGTACTATCACTTGTATGGAGCCAATCATATGTTGACAACTACCCATTTATACATTGTATTTTTATACACCCCTCAACCACAAATATTGTGTACTATCACTTGTATGGAGCCAATCATATGTTGACAACTACCCATTTATACATTGTATTTTTATACACCCCTCAACCACAAATAGTATATATATATAATAAGATAAACTCAATTCCATTTCAAGAGTTAACATTGCCCGCAAGAAATATTAAAAAAATAATAATAATACTCCCTCCGTCTCAAAATTATTGTCAGGAGACAAGAAACACAAATATTAATAAAAGTGGGACCACTATAACTCTTAACCACTCAAATAGAATATTCCCTCTTTATATTCTCTTTTTCTTACTAAAATAGGAAAGTGGACAATTAATTTGAGACATCCATAAAAGGCAATATGGACAATAAATATGAGACGGAGGGAGTAAATAAATAAAAATAAAAAATAAAAAAGATATTGCGATCAAAATACTCTTTCAAAAACTTTAATGATTTTAGGCTATGCACAAACGAGGTCGAATTGGATTCGATCGACCGATCGGTCGTGCATGGTTAGGCCATTGTGAATACTTTCGTCGCCGTCATTGTTGAAGGAAACTTAGCAAAATTCGGTCGAAAATTTGACTGAATGTGTAACTCATAAAATGACAAAAATTGTGAGCGTTGGGTTAAAAACTTTTTTACTACTTTTACAACATTATAAATATCAACTTCAAACACGCTTCTAAACACACAATTTTAAACACAATTCAAACAACTTTTCATCAATATTTATCATGTCAAGCAAAAAAATTCACAATTCAAAAACCCCACCAAATCAAAACATCCGCTTTTGTTCACCCGGTTTTGAATATAAACACAACTTGCACAACCACCACAAAATCAAAACGCAGTTGTCACACCCTCGCCGGAGGCGGAAACACGAGGTGTAACGGAAGGGAACATAAGCACAAGATAATAGAACATACCAACATTAATATTTAAAAACAAGAGTACACCATTACAATACTAGTTTAGCCGTCATCGGCAAATATATTACAAAGTTTAGATTCCAAAATATGAGTTTTATTACATACGACTTGCAGCGACAAGTGAAAACTTCTTTATGCAAGACTTGATAGAAAAGCTTACTAACGATCACCGGAAATGCATGAGAGAAAACGGGTCAACTATGAAAATAGTTGGTGAGTAAACACGTTTAGCAAAATAAGAAATCTCGTAAGAAATATTTAAAGCTTTCGGTCAACGAAAATAGTCCACAAAGCAAAGGCATTGTGTATCCACTCAGTTCCAAGTTCGCCCATACAAAACTTGCAACCTGTGTGTACACAACCCATTGCACAAAAATATAGTGCGTCAAGTAGTCAAGTGTAGCGGTCATAATAGTTCCCAAAGCAAAGGCATTGTATATCCACTCAGTTCCAAGTTCGCCCATACAAAACTTGCAACCTGTGTGTACACAACCCATTGCACAAAATATAGCGTATCAAGTGGTCAAAATAGATCACAATATAGTACCAAGTATATAATAATTCAGGGATGCTCCGAACATGGGAGACTTTGCCTTTGCTCCAACAAGGGAGAATCCTTTGTCACTCGACCACCTAGGCGAGAATTATTGAGAACACTCCACCATTTAGGCGAGAATTATTGAGAACACTCCACCGACAAGGCGAGAATTATTGTGAACACTCCACCGACAAGGCGAGAATTATTGTGAACACTCCACCGACAAAGCGAGAATTATAGTGATGCTCCGAACAAGGGAGACTTTATAGTGATGCTCCGAACATGGGAGACTTTAGGACAAGGTCATAACACGTACGATTCAATAAGTTCAAATAAGTCATAATTTCGTAATTAAGTTCAAGGATTTGATTCGAGTTCACAAGTTCTAGTCAAAAGAGTTCACAATTGTAAGGATCAATTTAATTCAAGTATGGTTCATGCACTCAGCCCCAAAATATAGTAAAACGGTAAAAAGGGGATGTGATTACTCACTAGCATAAAATGTTCAATAAGTTCATAAAACATAGATGGTTTAGTTCAAGTATAAATCATGCATTCCACCCCAAAACAATTTAAAGCATTTAAAAGGGGGAGTCTGTGAATACTCACTTGATGAATAGATGCGACGACAAAAGTGGTTACACCGAAATGTAGCGTGAATCTCGAAACTGACCTATTATGAATGATATGATATGAAATAAGTCATGATGTAATGTTATGCACGCAATTCGGATGATATTTATACCATTTGTGAGTTTTGAAAATAATACTTATCGTCGAAAAATACTCTTTTGACGTCTTGACCACTCAAAAATCACTTTACAAGTATTTACGTCAAAATGTCATCCTACAATGGTTTTATAATGATTTATGGTGAAATTTTCACTTTTCGTCGTAAAACAATGTCGTCGGAATTTTCATGAAATTAACAAAAATGGCTTTGGAAAACTAGTCGTAAAACGGTGTACGTCGATCGTTAGAGAACGAACTCGGCGGTTTTGGAAAGTTTGTATCGATATCTAAAAGTTTCAGTTCAGGAGTTTTCGTCATAAAGGTCTCGAACATAAAGATAATAGAGGTTAAATATGGTGATTTTAGTTACCGTAACACTTATCTCGTAAAAATAATATAGTTTTTCTAAAAATAATAGTTACGGCAAGTTTATGAAAACGTGTATATCTTAGTCGTTTCAAATCCGTTTTCTACGTATTATAAGTCCTTAGCTTCGTATCAAAGTATACTAATATATTTTTGACAAGTCGAAATAATTTATGAAGCTTAAGGCTCGTTTTTGACTCGTACAAAATAAAAATAGTATGCTGAAATTTTCAGAAAATGAATATTTCGTCGTCAAACTTGAAAAATTCATAACTTCTTCGTTATAACTCCGTTTTAATCCGTTCAAGCGGCCACGGATTCGTTTTAAAGTATATTTTCTAAATATCAAGGCCAAAAATTTGTGCCCACTGTCGGATTTTCCAGAAAATCAAAATAAGGACAGACCACTATATATACTTGTCGAAAATAGTTTTTCTCGTACTAAACCTATTCCAATCCCTTCAAATCAACTCCAAAACTATTCTAATCCTACCATACACCTTCTTAGGGTGTCATGGGTTCCTAGACATCATCAAGACCAACATATACCAAGGGAATAATTATAGGATGACTTTATATATATATAACTCTAAAATTAGTGGAAAAAATGGTATAAACAACACAAGTCTTGCATGTTTTTGCTCAAAAATGATGAGATGAGTATGAAATGAATATGTATGAAGAAAAATAAATATGAGATGCTTACAAGTGATATGATGAGGTGATTAGAACCAAGGATTAAACCTAAACACCCTAGGTTTTTATTTCAAAACCTAAACAAGAGTGTATACTAGATTGTTTAACACTTGATTTGGAAAAACTTTGATGATTTCATCTAACACCTTGTAGTGGCCGGTTTTGGAGAGGAAGGAAACAAGAGAGAATGAAACTTTACTAACTTTTGAATTATTGATGTGAATGAAAATGAAGTGTGAAGTAAGTAACATAGAGTATATATGTAGATATGTAGAAAATTTTCTTACCAACCCAATTAATGAGGCACCCTCCCCTCATGACCGGTTTTGGGGGGGGATGTATCTCAAAAATACATTTTTTTTTTTTTTTTTATTTATTGTATATACTTGTATAATTTGTCAAAGATGTGTAAGTAAATGTGTATATATTATTAACTTGTAAGGTAAATGGTAACTTTTTGGTACAAGTAAAATTTTAATAGATTAAAATAGAGTATAATGATATTATAAAAATTGTAAAAATACATTCCTTGTGCAATTTGAGTGATAAAATAATTATCGTATAATTTTTAAGAAAAACGTCGTAATAATATAACTTTAACGATTTATATACCAAATAAATTCAAAACACTAGGTAAAGTCAAAATATAGTTTTTATAACTAAATGTAAGTATAAAAATATATCGGGATCATTTTTGAAAGTAACGGATTAAATATTCAAAATAATAACTCACGCGATAACGTTTATTAAATATAAAAAAATTACGCGTTAAATGTGAAATGAAATGCCATGAATGAATTAATATGATGCATATTTAATTTAAGAAATGACCGGAATTTGAGAATTGTGACATTCTTCCCATGTCAGTGGAATCATGTCCTCATGATTCGATTAACGATACTATGGTCCGAACCTCGACAAGAGTTCTAAAAGTTCATGCTCGTACGAGCAGTCTAAATGATCATATCAATGCCCATGCGTGGGTTCCCCATTCAACTAAGTACGTGCCCGTGATTAGATTTGATAGGGTAAACTTACCCAATATCGAACGTAGCTCTCAAAAGACCTTTAGGTTGTCGATTATAATCTAATCTCACAACTCATCAAACAAGAACTGTCATGAGATTAAACTAAACCGACTTGAGTAAACTTGTTTCTTAGCTCGACTTTCGCAACTCATCAAACAAGAACTGTCACTAGATCAAGCTAGGAAACAAGTTGTTAGAAAGGTAGGATTCACATCCTTGAATGAAGTCTTTTGAAAGATTCGCTCGATATTCGATTTGCTTACACAATCAAATCCAATCAACAAAATATATAACAACTAAGGTCGATATCAATAGGTCTCAAATTAATCAAGGTCGTGAACGTGGTAAGGATTGGAAGGAAGCTATGCACTCAAAATCATGTCGTATGAAATAAGGTAGTTGTGCGAAAGAATGTACCCGTTAAGCGTTGCGGGCTTCCTCGGTACCCAGATAGAATGCTCGACCACGTGCGGGAGGAATTTCAATGTTAGGTTCGGTGGACCTTCTATTGCCAATGCCAAGTTTGGACGATTACCTCCTTGATTGGGAGTTCTTTTCGGCTTTGGACAGGTATTGCGAAGGTGATCTAAACTTCCACACTCGTAACATGCTTTTCTCTGTCCTTGATTCCCAATTCTGTTTGAGCAATTTCGCGTGAAGTGGCCCGTCTGTCCACATTTGTTGCACCTTGGCAGCCTCCTAAGTGATGATAATTACATCGAGTGCACAAAGGATGTGGACACTGATATCCTTTGCGCTCTGGGTGGTCGCCCCATAGTTCAGGGTTATTCGCTTTGCCTCTTGTTTCCGATTCGGTCTCGGTTTCCCTGGTGATCCTCCCCGCCGCTTTCGTCCATTGTCGTTTGCTTTTGTTAGTTCTCCGGACACGATCACATCATTTGTTAAGCGATACCATACTCACATGCGCTGCGAGTGGTTGGGTTTGATGAGGTGACGTCCCTCCTAATTTTCGGTATCAATCCCCATATATATCGGTCAATCAACTTCTCCACAGTGGAAACCATGTGAGGAACCATCCTAGTTAACTCGTGGAAACGGATCGTGTACTTGTCGATCTCTACTCCTACCATCAAGTGGTTCCAAAATTCTTCTTCCAGTTCGCACTTCATCTTTTCTGCAGTATTCATCAGTTAGTAGTTTCTTAAATGCTTCCCAAGATAACGCATTTGCTTGCCCTCTTCCTCTAATCTGCGGTTGGTTGTTCCACGAGTCAAAGCTCGTCCACCGTAGTAGACCACAGAGAACTCAACCTTGTTTCCGTCAGCACATTTCGTGATACTAAGCTTCGACTCAACATTCTCGAACCAGGTTAGCAGTCCAATGGCACCTCGGTACCATGAAATTCCATTGGCTTGCATGTCATGAAAGTTTTGTAGCGCATCCTTGACCGCGTTTGAAGTACCTTCTCCATTGTTGGTTCGTCTAGCATCGAGATGTGTTATAATTTGGGTGAGTAGATCCGCTATTCCAGCAGCGTTGTTTTACGGATTGTCATTGTTGTTTGGGTTCCGTTGTTGTTACCTCCCGGCGTGTGTTTCTTGCGGCCATGATCCCACAGAGGACCAAAACATCGGGTTGAGCAAACGACATTGACGAAGTCGATGAGGTGTAGAAGCGGTGGTAATGTGTGTTATAGTGATCGAAATATGACAGGGATCGGGGACATGCTATGTCTAACAAGTCGAAAGATGGAAAAAGAGAAGATATGAACAAGATACGGTAATGTAGGCGTGAGCGTAAAACATGCTATGCATACCCACCCGACCAATGCAACCGGTGACCCAGACTCTAAAGACTTGACTAAACATGATTTAAAACTACCACTCTTATCATTGCATGGTTCTTCATAAATTAGACATAGTTGATCAGGCTATGTATAATTTATGATTAACGATGCAACGATAGGACTAGATGACTCGGATGATGTTCAATGTTTAATAAAATAAAATAAAAATTTTCCGGTTATAGCTGTGATTTTTATTTTTGAAAAATCGGCATTCTCTATAACCTTTGGCTCGGGTACCAATCTGTCACACCCTCGCCGGAGGCGGAAACACGAGGTGTAACGGAAGGGAACATAAGCACAAGATAATAGAACATACCAACATTAATATTTAAAAACAAGAGTACACCATTACAATACTAGTTTAGCCGTCATCGGCAAATATATTACAAAGTTTAGATTCCAAAATATGAGTTTTATTACATACGACTTGCAGCGACAAGTGAAAACTTCTTTATGCAAGACTTGATAGAAAAGCTTACTAACGATCACCTGAAATGCATGAGAGAAAAAACGGGTCAACTATGAAAATAGTTGGTGAGTAAACACGATTAGCAAAATAAGAAAACTCGAAGAAATATTCAAAGCTTTCGGTCAATGAAAATAGTCCACAAAGCAAAGGCATTGTGTATCCACTCAGTTCCAAGTTCGCCCATACAAAACTTGCAACCTGTGTGTACACAACCCATTGCACAAAAATATAGTCGTCAAGTAGTCAAGTGTAGCGGTCATAATAGTTCCCAAAGCAAAGGCATTGTATATCCACTCGGTTCCAAGTTCCGCCCATACAAAACTTGCAACCTGTGTGTACACAACCCATTGCACAAAATATAGCGTATCAAGTGGTCAAAATAGATCACAATATAGTACCAAGTATATAATAATTCAGGGATGCTCCGAACATGGGAGACTTTGCACTGCTCCAACAAGGGAGACTCCTTTGTCACTCGACCACCTAGGCGAGAATTATTGAGAACACTCCACCATTTAGGCGAGAATTATTGAGAACACTCCACAAATAGAATTATTGTGAACTCTCCACCGACAAGGCGAGAATTATTGTGAACACTCCACCGACAAGGCGAGAATTATAGTGATGCTCCAAACAAGGGAGACTTTATAGTGATGCTCCGAACATGGGAGACTTTAGGACAAGGTCATAACACGTACGATTCAATAAGTTCAAATAAGTCATAATTTCGTAATTAAGTTCAAGGATTTGATTCGAGTTCACAAGTTCTAGTCAAAAGAGTTCACAATTGTAAGGATCAATTTAATTCAAGTATGGTTCATGCACTCAGCCCAAAATATAGTAAAAGCGGTAAAAGGGGATGTGATTACTCACTAGCATAAAATGTTCAATAAGTTCATAAAACATAGATGGTTTAGTTCAAGTATAAATCATGCATTCCACCCCAAAACAATTTAAAGCATTTAAAAGGGGAGTCTGTGAATACTCACTTGATGAATAGATGCACGACAAAAAGTGGTTACACCGGAATGTAGCGTGAATCTCGAAACTGACCTATTATGAATGATATGATATGAAATAAGTCATGATGTAATGTTATGCACGCAATTCGGATGATATTTATACCATTTGTGAGTTTTGAAAATAATACTTATCGTCGAAAAATACTCTTTTGACGTCTTGACCACTCAAAAATCACTTTACAAGTATTTACGTCAAAATGTCATCCTACAATGGTTTTATAATGATTTATGGTGAAATTTTCACTTTTCGTCGTAAAACAATGTCGTCGGAATTTTCATGAAATTAACAAAAATGGCTTTGGAAAACTAGTCGTAAAACGGTGTACGTCGATCGTTAGAGAACGAACTCGACGGTTTTGGAAAGTTTGTATCGATATCTAAAAGTTTCAGTTCAGGAGTTTTCGTCATAAAGGTCTCGAACATAAAGATAATAGAGGTTAAATATGGTGATTTTAGTTACCGTAACACTTATCTCGTAAAAATAATATAGTTTTTCTAAAAATAATAGTTACGGCAAGTTTATGAAAACGTGTATATCTTAGTCGTTTCAAATCCGTTTTCTACGTATTATAAGTCCTTAGCTTCGTATCAAAGTATACTAATATATTTTTGACAAGTCGAAATAATTTATGAAGCTTAAGGCTCGTTTTTTGACTCGTACAAAATAAAAATAGTATGCTGAAATTTTCAGAAAATGAATATTTAATTCGTCCAAACTTGAAAAATCCATAACTTCTTCGTTATAACTCCGTTTTAATCCGTTCAAGCGGCCACGGATTTGTTTTAAAGTATATTTTCTAAATATCAAGGCCAAAATTTCGTGCCCACTGTCGGATTTTCCAGAAAATCAAAATAAGGACAGACCACTATATATACTTGTCGAAAATAGTTTTTCTCGTACTAAACCTATTCCAATCCCTTCAAATCAACTCCAAAACTATTCTAATCCTACCATACACCTTCTTAGGGTGTCATGGGTTCCTAGACATCATCAAGACCAACATATACCAAGGGAATAATTATAGGATGACTTTATATATATATAACTCTAAAATTAGTGGAAAAAATGGTATAAACAACACAAGTCTTGCATGTTTTGCTCAAAAATGATGAGATGAGTATGAAATGAATATGTATGATGAAAAATAAATATGAGATGCTTACAAGTGATATGATGAGGTGATTAGAACCAAGGATTAAACCTAAACACCCTAGGTTTTTATTTCAAAACCTAAACAAGAGTGTATACTAGATTGTTTAACACTTGATTTGGAAAAACTTTGATGATTTCATCTAACACCTTGTAGTGGCCGGTTTTGGAGAGGAAGGAAACAAGAGAGAATGAAACTTTACTAACTTTTGAATTATTGATGTGAATGAAAATGAAGTGTGAAGTAAGTAACATAGAGTATATATGTAGATATGTAGAAAATTTTCTTACCAACCCAATTAATGAGGCACCCTCCCCTCATGACAGGTTTTGGGGGGGGATGTATCTCAAAAATACATTTTTTTTTTTTTTTTATTGTATATACTTGTATAATTTGTCAAAGATGTGTAAGTAAATGTGTATATATTATTAACTTGTAAGGTAAATGGTAACTTTTTGGTACAAGTAAAATTTTAATAGATTAAAATAGAGTATAATGATATTATAAAAATTGTAAAAATACATTCCTTGTGCAATTTGAGTGATAAAATAATTATCGTATAATTTTTAAGAAAAACGTCGTAATAATATAACTTTAACGATTTATATACCAAATAAATTCAAAACACTAGGTAAAGTCAAAATATAGTTTTTATAACTAAATGTAAGTATAAAAATATATCGGGATCATTTTTGAAAGTAACGGATTAAATATTCAAAATAATAACTCACGCGATAACGTTTATTAAATATAAAAAAAATTACGCGTTAAATGTGAAATGAAATGCCATGAATGAATTAATATGATGCATATTTAATTTAAGAAATGACCGGAATTTGAGAATTGTGACAGCAGTTTACATTAATCGTCCATTTCACCCACCGTATCGTCCTAATACCGATTTTCACCAATCACCAAGTGGGTCAAGCGTTCCCCGCTTGAGCATGTTAATCTTGATATGAATATTGAGCAGTTAATGCAAGATTATGATCCTAAACATTATGTGAGCCGAAACTATCTGACTCGACATTATGCGAGTCAACATTATCCGAGTCAAGATATTTCGATGGGGTAAGCTTCGGGTCACAGTTCACAGCACGATTCGGTTTAAGGTTCCATTCCGGTTGAAGGCGATGACGGTGCCAAAGAGATGTCATATGTCAAATCAAAGAAGCCTTCGAGACATGTTTCAAAGGCTAAGGGCAAGAATGTCGCAACCCAAGAGCCAAAGCTCAAACCATGGACAAAGGCAGAAGAGGCCGTGTTGTACAAAGGCACAGAGGACTACATAACGTTGAGGAAACAAGAGATGGAGATGGAAGAGGCAAGAAGTCGACGCGAAAGAAGAGTTGAAAATGTAGAAAATTGAGCTCCAACATCGGCAAATTGAATTGATGGAAAAAACAAAACGGGGTCAAGACATAATTTTCTACAATTCAAAGAATTGATTCAAATTTGCTCTCACGACAACAACGTAAACTTATGAATATAAAGGCATCAATCAAGCAAATGTATAACTTAAATTCTTAGTTTACGTTTTTAGATACCTGTGTAATGTTTTTATTAGTATTCCAAGTATTGTAATGTTTAAGTTTTATTATTAATTAAGTTTAAATTTATTGTTTATGAAAATAATAATAATAAAATTAAAATAATTACTGCTGTGAATATTTGATGGTCTAAAGATCGCCGAAAAGTTATTATGCATAGCCTTAGAGTAGTGACACTGAGCCAAACATCAAACTCACAATACTAATCATATAATATAAACTATATTATCCTATATACTAAAAGGCAGGAACGTGAGTTTTGCACA
>OU343217.1:145324238-145398622 GCA_910596185.1 Chrysanthemum makinoi | reverse complement strand
ACCTCTTTTCCCAAACTCTCATTAATAGCTTTAAGTGATGCTAAATTATCTTGACAAGATTTAAAAGAACAAGTAGAACTTTTTGAATAATTAGATACCTCAGAATTTGATCCTAAAGATGAAGCATAGGCCATGAGAGAAAAGTTCTGCTCTTTTGAAGCTTCACTAGCCAGGAAAGCAGCATTGGGACCTTCTTCAATTTGATCACTCCAGTCATAGTCACCAAGTCCATCCTGAGTAACCAATGCAAAAGAAGATACTGGTTCTTCAGTTGTCTTCTTGAAGTTCTCATTCATCCTCTTAGGAGCCCTACACTCTTTTTCAAAGTGTCCCTTTGTCAGGACCGAATACTATAAGATTTATGTGGTTTGGAGGTCTTGGTTGGTGGAAGAAGATGAAGATCTTCATCCTTTTTAGAGAGAGAAACTAGAGAGAGGGAGGAGAAAACACAAGGATTTATTAAGAAACACACACAATACCAATAACCTAATGATTCACCTCACCCCTCATGGAGAGTCATGAGGGGTATATATAGGCTCTATCTTTGCCACTTACACGATACTAGTCCCTAAGGGCAAAGTGTACAACGCATCTAGTCCAATTCAAGTAAATGACGTTATCTTTATAAAAAGCGAGGCTAACAATCTCCCTCCAAGATAGCGTCACACGTGAATGGTTACAATGAGACGTATAAATACAAAACAAAGTAAATTACAATAGTAAAGAACAATGTTGACTTTCTTGAAGCCTTGAGTCTCGTAGTCTAGATCTTGAGGCAAACTTGAAGTTCTCCCTTCCGATGACCTCGGCATTTGATCTTCTTGTAGCTCACGAACTTCAAGCTGGCGGTCTAGTTAGGTTATTACTCCCTCCTAACTAGTGAGCCTTTTTTCTTTCTTTGCTCCCTCATGAACCGACAACACTCTTCCAACACGTCTTTAATCTTGAGACCAGCTTGTGAGAGAAAGTAAACTCTTGATCGTACAATGGTTGTGGTTCGGGAACATCATAACAACATAACTCACTTAGTATTGCATCCAAGTTGGTAAAAACCCTGATGTACACCACACTACTTCTCCTTCTTCAGTCTTAAGCAAAAATCCCTTCGTAATCCAAACACGGAAGATGAAATACCAACTTCTCCCTCCTGATGGTTTCGAGCTATCGGAATCATCATAATGTTGCGTACATACCGTATTACCTTCTTGATGCAATATTAACATCATAGCTTGATCATAATTTCTGTGAGAATATGTGTTGTTCCCCGTTCACTACCGTTTAAAAACAGTTTAAATGCATAAAACAAGTTAATAGTGAACTATGACTGAAATTAACATAAGAAAACACACTAAGTAATTTTCAACATAATATTCTTATTAGAAATAAATCAACAAAGAATACATTACCCAAGTAGTTCTTGTAATAGTACTTGGGATTGAAATGACAAAGTTGGTGACTCCTCTCTAAGCTCAGGCTAAGTCTGAGCACAACTCTTAGAGCTCACTGAGCTATCTCGGGAACTAAGTCGCATTTGGAGGAGTGAAAAGATGGCTTGCGTGTGTGTGTTTTTTTTACAATTCACAAGCTTAATCTTTTCACTCCATCTCTTATGCTATTTATACATGTATGAGATTTAACTCTTTCCTAAGTGACAAATCTGACATCATATAGAAGACAAAATCTTGAAGTATTTTGTCTCGTTTACAAAGACTATTCTAAGTAAGGACAAGGCGCTTTCCATATTTCGGTGATGACACTGAGCTGGTAAGCTAGCCATTCAGGGAAAGTTGACTTATGTTGATAAGGACTTCTTAATCTGATTCAAACTTCTCCGCCTTGTCCGCTCTTTCTTTAGTCTATTTATCCTTGATCTTCTTCTTGATTTGTCTTGATGTGTAAGTAGTTGGAGAGGTCTTAGGGATTGATGAGTTATTGTCATCAATCACTAAATCCATCATCTTCTTCTTGACTCAGTCTTCACCCTTTAAGTTCGCCTTCTTAGTGGAGAGACTTCTTCTCGCATACGTCTTGAGTGTCGAAGATGACTCTTTGAGAGGCTTTGCATTCATGACCGATTAGTGTTTAACGGAATAAACACTTGGGCTATTTCTATTCAAATCCTAGATTAAGGGGTTTGGGTATTTATTGAACCCAACAGTCTCCCCTATTTGGATATACAAATAGCCTAAGTGGTTGATCAGTGTAAGTGAGCAAATGGCTTCTTCCTCTTTGAATGTACTAATGAAAACAATAAGGAACACTGAGTAAATGAATAAAACATACATCGTTTATTGATCAGATTACATAGTTCCTATTACTAGTACAAAAGAGATAAATTAAGATGATCGGTCGGATGGATCCCTAGTGCTTCAAGCTTGACTTTCTTTGTGATCGGTGTTTCCCTGTCGGGATGATATTTTATCTTGGCATTTAAGTCATCCACGAGAATCGATATTTGCGAGGGTCGGAATTTGAGAAGCCAGCGGTATATAGCTTATCATTGTAGCTACTCTGCCTTATCAATATCGCTCCATCTTTGGAGCGGGTTTCCATACTCATCAATGAAAAATAGCCCTCTTCAGGTGTTCAATCACTAAGCAGTTCACAAACTTAACACCTTCGGTGGCTCCACTTTTCGAAGCAAAGCACTTTTATCTCAGGTTGGAACTCAACTCTTTTCCTTTTGCCGGTGGAAGTTTGTGGTTGAGATCCTTGAGGTGCTGATCAAAGCGGTGAATTGCTAGTTGGGTGGGTGCATCCTCGGCCGTTCATATCTTTTGCTAAGCATCTTCATCAGTTCCTTGACCACCTTATTTTGCTTCTTTCCAATGATCGGACCAAGTTCATCAAGTTGATGATCCCAAAGTCACTGAATTTTAGAGGATCATGAACCTCAAAGTGTCTTTTGTCATCCCCTCTGTAAACATTCATAGCCAATGGTTTGATGTTGGGAATAATCTTGAAATCGATTGATTTTTTGAGAAGCCTTGTTTGCTCATTTTCAGATTGTATTCCTCGGTTACGCTTTTCACGAGAGCTTGGTTTTCT
Organism: Chrysanthemum makinoi; assembly: GCA_910596185.1. NCBI lineage: Eukaryota > Viridiplantae > Streptophyta > Magnoliopsida > Asterales > Asteraceae > Chrysanthemum > Chrysanthemum makinoi. The sequence continues at coordinate 145,395,574 of OU343217.1, read as the reverse complement.
TTCTCTTTTCTTCATCTTGCTTTCTCATTGTAGCCATTTGGCGGCTGAGCATCCTTGAACTTTTGTCTGCGACCCTTTGGGAGCTTGCTTGCATCTAATCCCATATTCTCGGCTTCTTGCGACAACCTTTGCCAATGCTTCTCTGTTCTTTTTCTCTTCCTCAGCTAGTTTCAATCTTCTTTCTTCTTTAGCAAGATGTTTACTCAGTTTGTTGAGGTGTGAGTATTGAGTGTCGCCGATTTTATAGGGAATCTTCTTAGGCTCGGCGGTCGTCATTATGCCTTTGTCCTGGCCTGAAGAAGATGATGCAACTAAGGGTGGTGTTGTTGTGATAAGCGCCGGTGTTGTTGATGATGTTGGTGGGATGGATGAGATGGGAGTTCTTGTGATGGTGGTGATATTGATGTTGGCTCCCCTGGTGTGAAGAGGAGTTTCTTGACAATATTCTCCCCTCAAGCTGTTGCCGTGCGTCGGTGAGAGCAAGAGTTGGTGTTGGTCTTGAGGGGCGGAGCTGCTTGACCCTTGAAGGCTTGATAAATCTCGGTGATCATTGCCTTCATATGCGAGGTGTCGGTTTGAATACCGGTGACTTTTGCTTCCAAGTTTGCTTGTGAGATTTCAAGAGCGGTCATTACGGGCCCAAGATTCGGGCGAGATGAGGATGCACGAGCCAATGTAGCCACTTGCGTATTCAATGAGTCCAATGTAGCTTGAAGAGGCGGCGAGGGATGGAAGACCACGAACATTTGTAGACTTGAGCATATTGAGCGGTTCGGTGAGGTTTGAGGATTGTTTGGTACACCTCGTAGCTTCCAAGACTTTAGAGTTGGTTCTTTGGGTCTTCTTTGACAAACTCCCGATTTCATCTATCGTGGTACCTACACCTGAAGATGCACGAGGAATTTAGCCATGTTTTCATCCGGTCGGTGAATGTTGTCATACATCAGATCTCTATGCTCATGAACATTTTCATCGAAGCCCTGTACCTCTGCCTTTAGATCAGCATAACTTGCGGCTGACCTCGGTATGTTGTTACCACAATGTTTTAGTAACCCACGAGTATAGCTTCCTTGAAGCCACGGTGATCAGAGCCAAGCGCCTTCGGTGAGGGGAAGAACATTGTCAAACTCTTTGAATTCATCGAGCTTGAGGAGGATTGAAGTATGATCATCATGTTGGAGCGGGGACTCGGTAAGCTCCTTTGGATCGGTGAGGCTCTTGTTCAGCTTGAACCTCGGCGTCCATTTCTTCTCCAGGTGATAAGATTTCATCATCGGTCTCGGCGAGCTCATCTTTAGAGAATAATATCCGGTGACATCGGCAATTTTGAGCAAGGGGTTGGTTATGGGTTCCATATCAGTGGTGGTTTATATCCCTCGAGTCTTTGTCCCCGTTGACCCCTCGGACACGGTGTGCGTTTCCGTGCCTTCACTAGAGTCAGGATTGGTTGTGGGTTCCGTATCGGCGGGTTGTTCCTTTCCCTCCGAGTCTTTGTCCCCAGTGACCCAGAGAGACAGCGGTGGGCGTTCAGATGCCTTTAGCGAGTCGGTGATAGTTGTATCCCTATCGGCGGGTTGTTTGAGTCCTCTGAGTCTTTGGGAGAGATCGGTGTGCCCTCGGACAAAGGCTTGGATTTGCTAATGTCATCAATGGGCGTTGTGGAAGGCGCTCCCCTACCAGCGGGTTGTATGTTTCCCTCTGGATCTTGGGGAGTAGTAGGTGTGACCAAGGGCACTGATTCGCTCCCAGACGGTCAAGTTTTATCACTCAAGCCGACCACTTGTGAATGGCCGACCGTAACAAACTTAAAACAGTCCGAAAACGAATGCAATGAAGATCAGGAGAGTATAGTGTTTCCCCGGGTCGTTATGTCCCAGCGAGCTATGGGAAGAATCACCAAACGAATAGTGATCGAGAGATTTGAACGGAAAAAGAGATTTGAATTATTATAACTACGGAAAAAGTACATAAACTACAAGGGCTTAAATGCAAAAAAAAGAGAATTAAAAAGATAAAAAATATTAAATAAACGCTATCACTATTTGCAAAATGATGTTTTTGATTTTTCTTTTATAAAACTTGAATTAAAAACTACGTAACGTACAAATGAAAATATGAAACTGAAGCAGTATTAATCCTAAAAATATGAAAATGATATTGTTACAACCCTAATGATAAAAGAAAATTTCTAGAAAAAGAAAATTATTTTTAAAACTATTTATCTAATTATTATTATATAAAAACTATTTTTAACTATTTAATAATAGCCTAAAATACAAGAAAATATGAAATAAAACTAGAAAAATAAAATTATGACTTGGAAAAATCTAAAATAACAAAAGAGAATTTTCAAAACTATTTTTGTATTTTTCTGATTATTTTTGTATTTTCTATTAATTAAAAACTATTAAAAACTAATTAAATTGCTTAAAAATACATATTTAACTAAGAAAAATCTGGAAAAATATTTTTTTGACTTTTTATATTTATCTTAACTTAAGAAAAATGAAAAATTATTTTTTTGAAACTTTTCTTAATTAATTGTATTAAAAGCTAATTAAAAATGCTTAAAAACTGTTTTAAATTAAGAAAAATAGCAAATTGACCTAGAAAAATCTGAAAAATTCAAGAAAAGTCTAAAATAATATTGTGAATCTAGGAAAAATATAAAAATAGTGGGTTATGTGTAAGAAAATGCAACTTCTATGGCAAGTGCTTATGAATAAGCACTCTAAATAAGCCAAAGACCACAATAAGCTACCAACCTCTGCGAAGCTACAAAAGGCTAATAGTATCCAAATGAAACAAGTTACAACTGTCCTACACCTCTGAAATACAAAATGCTATGATTTGGATGATTTGAGACCAAGTGATAAAAGCAGTTTGAGGCCTACTTGTGGATTAAAAATAAGCACCTAGATAAGTGAAACTTAAAAAAGCGGATGAAGGATCCTAAAGAAGACCTGGCCAAGTGCTTATAAGCCAAAAACCAGACCTTGGTGAGCTAAGATGAGCTCTGTGCAAGCCACTGCACACACCACCTTGCAAACTTCGTGTATCTTTGAGTCAGTGCACAGGGCATTTGAGCCCATCTTGACAAGCCATTTTGAGCTTATAAAAAAAATTACAAAAATCTACTAAAATGGTGATAAGAAAACAGACCAGTTGAACTTTTTAAAACTACAATTTTCACTTGATTTGGCCCAGAGATGAACTCATGAAAATTCACCCCAGTTGGGCTCAAAATGGATTTTTCATGGTTTTTGACTTTTGAGAAGTTATGAAAAGTTGACTTTAATGAACTTTGAGACTAATTTGTGGATTGATCTTGATGTTAATTGATGAAATGAAGCTAATGCAAGCTATGCCTAAGATTTCTAAACACAAAACAGATTTTGATTTTTTTTTAAATCCAACAGATTAACAAATGAAGACAGTTTAATATGATGTTGACTTTTGAAGTTGCAGGTGCAGTTTTTAAGACAGATATGAGTCAGTATGAGCTAAACAAACCTAAACCAACAAGTCTCAACTTTTGGACAAACCTTAAACACAGCTTAAGTAGCAAATCCAAACACCACGTAAACAGCGATATGCAATCAAAGCGAGATAAACTCTTAACTAGCTACTATTAATGATCAAACCGAGTTTAGATAACTTAAATACAACTAATTAAGCGAGGTTTTAACTATTTATAACTACAAAGACAGATTATGCAATGAAACTTGAGAATAACTTACAAATGGTCCTTAGCCACAATGGCTTGATATCAAACAAACACAGAACACAAGTACCACTAGCCTATTCTAACCCATAAAAGCATCAAATTCAACCCAAATCCAGCTCTGCTTCAACCAATTCCATTTCCATTGCCCAATGATGATTTAGTTGACTTTCATTGACCAATAACCAAATCTGCTTGAAGCCGATGTATAAGCTTACAAAAAACTATAAATAGCTTATATAAGCTTAATTGAGTTTAAAAATAAGCTTCTAAGAGCTTATGCATAAGAGTTGAAGCCGACATTTGCAACAATGAGCACAAATATATGAAATGGAAATGCCACTTGAATTGATACTTGAAAATGGTTTATATTGATGAAATAACTTGAAGTGAGTACATAAAAACAAAAGATTACAGATTTTTAACTTAACTAAAACTTTTATATTAAAAATTGATAAAACACAAGATCCGAACTCAACTAGAGTCTATAATAACAATGATTGATCGAATGCACAGCGAAATAATAAGAACACAATCAAAGTTACCAACAAGGTTTTTCAAATAAAACTAATGATCCTCTATGGATAAGAGGTTTTTCTTTAATGTTTTTATCAAAAAGTGTCTTCCAATACAATAGACCTAAGTTCCTTTTATAGATAAGGAACACTATTCCCTTTCTTGGGAAAAGAACAAGCATGCAACTAAAGTACAAGCATGCAACTAAATAATAAATGTAAAGCCCATACGCATGCCCATGCTATCCTTGGGCAGTACACTAAAGCTATCCTCGGGCAGTACAATAATAAAGATGGGCTACCATTAAATATCTTGCGCCTCCCTATCCTACGTGGATTCACTCTATTAGCATAATCACGATTTACGCTTTACTACTTGAGTAGAAATGTAACATCAGAGAATCCACTTGTGCCGGCAGAAACCACGGCTTCACTACTTCCGGTAGATTCCACGGCCGATTACTTCAAGCTGTTTCACTACTTCTGTAGATTCCACGGCCAGTACTTCAATGTTTCACTACTTGATAGATTCCACGGCTTCAGATACTTCAACTGTTTCACTACTTGATAGAATAACTTCAGCATAGTTCCTACTTTGTATGTTTATTTTACTTGCAGAAACTCTTCTTGTGAGAATCCATTGTTTCTCGATCAGCCAGAATCCTTTGTTTCACAAATTCCCAACAATCCTCCCTTAAACTGGAATTTAAATGATACTGATTGTAGAAGCCAAGAGGATTGGATCATTTAAGTTCGGTTTCGATCTTTAATAATTTGAACTATAGGATTGAATCATTTAACGAAAAAAATTTCCCAACAATCCTTCCCAACAATCTTTAACACTTGAACAGAGGATTGTACTTTCGAGCATAGTAGCAAATAACCAAAGCAATTACATCTCTATAATGACCAAACTTTGAAACGCCAGGTCTTTGCAGCAACAAATGACATATGGTACATCAATACATATCAGTTTCAAACTATTCTCATCACATCCAGGTGTGTTAACTCTGTGAGAGGTGAATCATTGAAAATAATGGATTTGATGTCTCTTTACCAATAGCCATCACTACTGGAGTTGCCAAATGTTTAAGTTCGAAAACTATGGTACATGATAACCATCGATTTATCGACAAATCACAACTATATAAAGCGGATTTGACTTGTCTTTACCTGTAGCCGTTTGCTCAGGACTAGCCAACTCTTTGATGGAATGCCGTCATCATCATGGTGAGTTGATTACCATTTATGGATTTCCGCAGCCTTTACCACAAGCCATAATCTTGTGGGCTAGCCAACTCTTGTGTCAGAAAGACATGGTGAGATGAAAACCATGAGTGGTGTAGTAATGAACCAACACCAAAACCTGCAAGTAAGAGAACAAACCGAACACAGAGGTTAGATTTTTTTTTTTTTTTTTTTAAAACACTAAACACAAGACATTTTTTTTTTTTAAATAAATATAAAATTAAGAAAGAATAAAAATAACCAAGACATGTACAAGATACCAACAAGCAGCAGCAGAAACCAAAGACAAATGTAGTGTCGTGAGAAACACTAAGCCTCCCTCAGTATGAGGATCCAACAGTGCAAAAATGGTTAGACTAAAAATTACAACAATAAGCCTCCCCTTAGGCTTATGCCTCCCCTCAATCAATGCATCGACAGACTTTTGTTCTTGGGTACCCAGAATGAACGTTTCCTTTGAGTTTTCCTAGAATAACATGTTGAGGGCTTAACAACATTTGCCACACTAACTCCACCATGTGCCTTGGTCATATGAGATACATAAGGTGTATATGGTGAAAATAAGAACTTTTAGGTCTATAGGGCATAAGCCTAGCCTTCTGTTCCACCAACCGGTAGTCACGGTGAAGAATATCCTCCACCGGAGGGAACTGGAAAAGGCTTATGAAGCCGTTAGCAGAACAGATGCATACACCTTTGGTTTACCAGTAGGAACTGGTTTACCTGCTCTCACATGAGCATATTTGGGAACAAATGGAGGAATACTAGCAACATTAGTCCATGTGGGTCTAGAAGTCTTATGGCCGGAGGAAACACTCATCTTTTTCTCATGATAATCACAGTCTATAATAAGATGGAGTTTACTACCACACACAAAACAAGATTTCTTCTTAAATGACTTATTCTTAACACAACTTTGTTTATTACATTTAAACTTATCAAAAACAGATCTAGAAGCAAAATTGTGTTTAACGAATAAGCAAGCTGTTTTGAGCTCATCATCAGCTACTATGGACTTGGGTGTGGTCATGGATGTGTGCTTAGGTGAGCCAGACTTCTCACTTGAATCATATGAGGCATAGTCGATGGACTCTAGGTCGATGACTCGTCACTTGTAGAACAAGAGCGAGTGATAGGTTTGCTACTAATGTCAGGTAAGTCACTTGACTTTTGCCATATAAATGGTGTGATCCATCAAAGTCAACAGTAATGGTGGTCGTAGGCATGAATTCACCTCTTATAGGTCCATGGACAGCATGCAAATCGCCTTCCTTTTTAAAATTAGCTAAGCTTCTGGGTAGATTTACGCCCATCATTCCTAGCTTCCAATCCTACATACTTTTGAAAACCTAAACCTATTGGAGATGTCTGAGATTGACTAGTATAGATAATTCTATTTAAGCTTTTACCAGATATTTGCCATTCATTATTCCTAGCAATTTCCTCATCTAGTTTCTCCTTTAGCACTAGGTTCTCAGACATAGCTTCATCCTTTGCTTTCTCAGACAGTTTTAAGTAATTATTTGCAACTTCTAGATCAAACTGTAACACCTTTATCTTTTCTTCATAAGCTATTTGATTCTTTTGAAACCATACTTTTTGTTTTTCTAAGGTTTTTAAAGCATGTTTATAAGCTTCATTGTCAACATAGCATGCATTATACTTAGGTTTCATATCATCATATGCTTCTTTTAGTTCATTATATCTCTCTTTACAACTATAATCACAAGTATGTACCTGAGAGATGCCCATAAAAGCAATTGGCGGACTGGCAAATCCTTCAGCATAACCTTCAGCATCAACTTCTTTGCTTATCTTCTTGAAATCAACCTTTTCACCATACCTTGCTTTGAGAGCATTCCATATAAGACTTCCATCATCCATATGGCGAAAATCTCCTACATGATCAGCAGGAATAGATTTAAGCAAGATAGTTCTGGCCTTTGACTCTCTTTGCACAGCCATGTGTTCATCCGCAGTCGATGGAGGACGAATAATGAAGTTACCATCACGATCACGTCCAACCCTTTTTAAACTGTTGCCATTTTGGATCACCTTCCAGACATTCATATCATTATTCATGATCCAGTGTTCCATCTTTTTAGCCCAGACTTCGTACTCATCATCCATCAAATAAGGAAATATAACATCATCCCTATTATTATCAAATTCAGCCATGTTGAGGAGAAAAGATTGCACAGAGTGAATGTAGCATAAAATTCCAGGCAACAACCTTATGAACTTCAGCAGAAACAATAAAATAGTGGGGACCAAAATTTTGTTTAACCTTACGTAAACCTTCAGCAGACAGCGGAGAAAAAATTTGACTACGCGTGTGATCTCATGTGATAGACCTCTACACTTTGTAACCCACGTGATAACCCAATAGACCAATCAGATTAATGATCCACACCATAACCATCATACATCACCCCACATTGAATTTGTGAGAAATGAATAAAAATTCTGTCACCCAATCGGGTAACCCTTTTCCCCACGTCAACCAATCAAAACCCTCGGTGGGTTCACGAACATCCAGCGTGTTTATATCATACCACGACAAGAATATGGAAATCAAATTATTGACCCCATCAATCTTTTATGAATTCGTTTTTTTTTTTTTTTGGTGTTACTAAAAACTTGAAAATTTTAACTTACATGATGGTGTCTGCAGCAGTTTTCTGGCACGTGTATCTTTTGACTGAGACCTCAGATCAACAATCCCTTCGATTGGAAAGTTAGATGAGTATATAGAGAAGCTCCAGCCAAAATTTCAGCCTGATCCAACGGTTCACGAAAAAGTTATGATCGTTTGAAAACTGTGCTGCAGAAACATTACGAATTTTAAAGAAGCTGCGAATTTTGTATCGTCTTCGAAAAACCTTGTAAACTCAAGATCGAGAGCCACCCGCTTTGATACCAATTGATAAAACACAAGATCCGAACTCAACTAGAGTCTATAATAACAATGATTGATCGAATGCACAGCGAAATAATAAGAACACAATCAAAGTTACCAACAAGGTTTTTCAAATAAAACTAATGATCCTCTATGGATCTTTTCACCCTCTCTAAAGAGGTTTTTCTTTAATGTTTTTATCAAAAAGTGTCTTCCAATACAATAGACCTAAGTTCCTTTTATAGATAAGGAACACTATTCCCTTTCTTGGGAAAAGAACAAGCATGCAACTAAAGTACAAGCATGCAACTAAATAATAAATGTAAAGCCCATACGCATGCCCATGCTATCCTTGGGCAGTACACTAAAGCTATCCTCGGGCAGTACAATAATAAAGATGGGCTAGCATTAAATAATCTGCGCCTCCTATCCTATGGATTCACTCTATTAGCATAATCACGATTTACGCTTTACTGCTTCACTACTTGATTGATTCCACGACTGCATACTTCAAACGTTTCACTACTTGTTATGATTCCACGGCTTGTACTTCAAGCTTTGTTTCACTACTTGATAGAATAACTTCGACATAGTTCCTACTTTGTATGTTTATTTTACTTCAAGTGAAACTCTTCTTGTGAGAATCCATTGTTTCTCGATCAGCAGAATCACTGTTTCACAGAATTCCCAACAAAAACGACATTAATAAAAATTTAAAAACTAAAGACTCTCCTATCTTGCTTCTTCTTGCTTCCTTTTATACACCAAGCTTCTTCTCTCCTCTTTCTGAGCATATCCCACTAATTTCTTGGCCATTGGATGGCTTGATATCATCTTGGCCGTTGGATTGATTTTTTGGCCAAAACAAATATAAGCCAGGTGAGGTTGAGTGAAATAGGGGAAGGGTGCATTAAATGTATCTTGGCTTGGTGTGTTTGGAGTGATAAGGGTAGGGTGATGATGAGAGGGAAAGTGGGTTGAGTATTGCAGGTGGTGTGATGATGAAGATGGTATCCCGTGACTTGGAGGGAAAAGGTGTGAGTCAAATGGGTTTGACTGGTATATTAAAAGGGAAAGGTCCAAAATGTAATTGGAGGGGTCACAAGGGTAAAAGCGGGGGTCATTTGGGTTTTGACAAGGGTTCAAGGCTTGTAAAGGTTTAACAATCAAGGACTATTTGTGTAATTTCTGAAATTCAAGGGACCAAAACTGCCAAATCTGCAAAGTTGCTCCAAGGGACTAAAAGTGACAAGCTCCAATATTACAAGGACCAAACTTGACATTTTCAAATTTCCAAGGACCATTTTTGCCAATTTTTAAACTTGAAGGACCAAACTTGTAATTTCTCAAAACTTTTGATATTTTTCACCAAAGGACTAATTATGACAAGTTATGATTTTAAAAGGACCTTTGGTGACTTTTCTTTTGAAATAAGTGCTCAGGGACTATTTTTGACAATTTTTGAAACTTGGGGGACTGAAAGTGCCAATTATGCAAACTTAGCTCAATTTTCATCGATTTTTGAACATTTTGCATCTAAAACATATAAAATGCGATTTTGAGATATTTTCAGTATTTTGATGCATTTCTGAGCATTTTTAAGCGTTTTGCGATTCAGATTTAACAAAAAATAATGAGTATTTACACACTCATCAATCCCCCACACTAAACTATTGCTAGTCCCTAGCAATCTTTTGAAAAAACTTAATGGATTTGAATCTCTTTACCAAAAGCCATTACTTACGGAGTAGCCAAATGTTTGATTCAAGTAAGAACTATGGTACATGATAACCATGTGATTTTGAGCAAACCACCGACTTCCAGCGGATTTGATTTGTCTTTACCGGAAGCCGTTTGCTCTGGACTAGCCAACTCTTAGATAAATTATCAATATTATCTTTGGTGAGTGATTACCAATTATGGATTTCCAACCGCCTTTACCACAAGCCATAAACTTGCGGGCTAGCCAACTTTTCACTAATTAAAGATATGGTGAGTCGAATACCATACAATTTTAGGCAAATTGCAAGCCGTCAGCAGGATTTGAGATATCTTTACCAAGAGCGTTTGCTCTGGATTAGCCAATCCTACATTTTTAGACATGGCGGTTGATAACCATAAGTGAGTAAGTGCAAAACACTTACTCCAAAAAAAAAAAAATTTGGCCAAAAATGGGGAATTGGGTGGTATAATTACATGATAAAATTCGTGAGAATTCCCCACCACACTAGAAATGAATATTGCCCTCAATATTCAAAGTACCGGCGGTTATGCGGAAACATAGAACGTAAAAGGGAAATACTACGGCCATTATTTAGCAAGATTTTTGACTTATATATACACAACATGTGGGGCAACCCCCCCACACTAGGGTGTTAGAAAGATAGAAAGAAGTCAGAAATATGGGTGAAAACCCATATGGCATGCTCTTGTTTTGATTCGAGTCGCTAGCTTGACTCGATCCCCGTATTCATTTGTTCATGGGGAAAGTAACGTGGAAAACCAATCTCGATCGGACTTTCGTTCACAATGTTAATAAACATATGAACATCGAGAAAGTTCCACACCGCGAGATATAACCGCGGTATTGTTAATAGTAGAAACCATAAAGGATGATACCGGGGTCAAAAATGGTGTCCTCATTCCCGAAAGAGAAAAGGGAAAGAGCAACCACACCATCTGTGAAGAATGGAATAAAGGCGTACATGAGAATGCAAGTCCATTCTTCATCGAGAGAGAAAGCAAATCACCGGTTTGACACTTTTAAGCTTAAACTTGAAGCTTATATGGTGATTTTCAATAAGATGTCCGGGAGGGAGGGTGGGAAACGGTTCTTCAATCAACAGATTTTCCAAAAAATGATGTCTCCCTCCGGATCAAAGTAAGTATTATCAATTCCTGTTGGAATTGACTCATTACTAAGAAAGGCATCGACTTCATTCCAAAAGTTGTCGTCTTCCTCATCAGGAGTGAGAGAAGGGATGGAAGAGTCGGGAATAAGACTAGAAGATGATGGATCATTTTTGAGCAATTCATCAATGGGAAGAATGTCTCCTATTGGATCACAAACATCATCATCCAATTCGGATGGCGAAGAAGAGTTTGGTTTCATCCACGAGTTAACAAACTCGATCACGACAAAGGATTAGGGGTGGGACAAGTGGTGTGCTCTTAGAGCTAGCAATTTCCACCACTTCGATGAAGTCTCGATTCTAGATCATCATCCTCAAGAACACTCTTGACTTCCCTGGTACAACTTTCAAACCATTTGTTTGAACCAGGGGTGATTTTCAAAGCTTTTAACTCAGCCCGTTTTTGGTGACTTCTCTTAACCGTGAAATTTGAGAGTGTTGCATTGAATCTTTCAGATCTTTGATCAATTGTGGCAACACTCTGTTTGGGACAGAGGTTTGGAGTTACGGTTGATATTCAACGTGAGCTCTTCGTTGTCAACCCGTATGGTCAACTCTTGACAAACACATCAATCATAGCACGACTCGTTCTCAAGAAAGCTCTCCCTAAGATGAGGGGAACTCTAGGATGCTGCCGAAGTCTACTACAACAAAGTCAGTAGGAAAGTGAAACTTTCCCACTTTCATCACGACATCCTCGGCTATCCCAAGTGGGCGAGTTATGTGTGCGGTCCGCTAGCTTTCGAGTGTCATACAAGTGGATGTAAGTTTAGGAAGAGCGTTTCTTCCATCTTTGAGAGTGGCATGAGGTTAATGCTAGCGCCATGATCGGCAAAGAACGCGAGCATTGAACCATCCCCAAGAAATCACACGGGATTAAAACACGCGGGTCTTCAAGCTTTTGGGAAGCTTCTTGAGAAGGACGGCGAGCATTGCTCATTGAGAGGGGTTTTAGCCAACTCAGATAACTTATGTTTGTTGGTTAGTAAGCCTTTAAGCGTGGATGCAAATTTAGGCATTAGAACGAGAGCATCAACGAAGCTTATATCAAAGTGTAGCTCATTGAAGATTTGGAAAAATTTTTCCATTTGCTCTTTGTTTTTGTCTTTGAGCTTCTCATCATTCATTCTTGATGGGTAAGGAAGTTGACTAGACTTTTGAGCCGGGATGGAAGTGTTTTTACGGCTCGAATTTGTCTTGAACCGGGTTCGAACTTAAAAGCTTACTACCGAAGGTGGGACGTGTCTTGCGATACCGTGGGCTTGAGAAATGCACCTTGTCCGTTGTATCCTTGGTAACTTGACTCATTGCTCATGGTGGAGGAGGCATTGGAGTAGGTCCATTGATGCGTCTTACCACTACAGTGGTGGCGGCTTTCAACTCGGCATTGGGATTAGGAATTGTATTGCTTGGGAGTCCTCCGAGATGTGAAGCTTTGTTCATATTCATGTTCATGAAACTACTCATCATATTCTTCAACTCATTTGTCTGCCGAGACAATGTGGTATCAATTTCCTTTCTTAGCTCAACTCTCATGTTATTGATTTGAGTCTGCATTGAACATATGCTTGACTCAGTGATTTTCATGAAGTCATTTGGTAGGGGAGCTTGAGAAGGTTGTTGATAACTCTGGTGATTTGGAGCTTGATAAGGTTGGTTGAAATTGTTCCGGTTTTGATTGAAATTTTGAGAGTTATTGAAGTTGTGTCCTTGATTGAACAAAGCGATTTTGATTGCCATGGTTTTGCAGGAGGAAACCGGTGGTGTCATACCGCTAAGTGCACGGTAGTGAGGATCAACTTGTGGTCGGTATTGATTGTGGTTTACCGAAGCTACGGGAGCTTGGTAAAGGGAAGCATCGGTTGCTTGACAATCATAATACGCGTGTGGACCACTACAAGTTTCACACACCTTGTTTACGGCTTTGATTGGTTCCGGCTTATGAATTTCGCTTTTGATTTCCTTTACATCTTTGATCATACAACGGATGGCGTCCGTTAGAGCGCTATCGGGCGGCTAACTTCGGAAGAGTTACTAGATGAAGAAGTAGGAGTGTTTGGAGTATTGACTTTGTTGCGAGAAATAGGAACTTTTGATTTTTGCTCGAAAATCTCAATCACATCTTTAGGTCTACGATTCAAGATATTGCCGCCTGCGGCTGCATTCAAGGAATCTTGATCGTTACCGTTCAACCCATTGTAAAAGATATTGACTTGTTGAAGCTCCGTGAATTCATGATGGGGGCATTTCATGAGGAGATCTTTGAATCTCTCCCATGCCTCTCCAAAGTTTTCATCGAAATTTTGACGAAATCCAGAAATTTCATTTTTAAGATTAGTCGTCTTTGATGGAGGGAAGAAATAATTGACAAACTTTTGAACAAGATCCTCCCAAGTTTCGATAGATCGAGGGGGTTCTTTTTCCACCAAATCCGGCTGTCCCCTCAAGTGAGAATGGAAAAAGCATCAACTTGATTACTTTTTGTGGCACATCCTTGAAATTGATAGTTGAAGTCAGCTTGTTAAACCAACGGATGTGTGCATACGGGTCTTCACGGTCAAACCCGTGGAATTGATTTGTAGACACAAGTTGGATCAAATGTGTCTTCAATTCAAAGTGATCAGAATTGATTACTGGTAGGATGATGGCATCTCCATAACCCTCGGTGGATGCACGGAGCATTTCCACCATAGTTCGTTCGATGCGCCATATTGTTGCTTGAAATAGTACGAATCTCGGGTTCGACTATTTGGGCAGACGTCTGAGCGTCTTCTAGGAATTTCTGCTAGATCACGCAAAGGACTCAATGATCTAGAAGAAGCGAGTCGCATACTAGAAGCGTAACGAAAACAAGAGAATTATGAAAATGGGGAAAGAAGATTCTTTTTGAGTTTTTTACGGTTTTGACAAGTAGATATAACAACAAATCCAATTAAAACAAAATCGAGGCAAAACAACGGTGAACTTAAACCAATAATCACAAGATGAATGGCTTCTTTGAAAAAGGTACACCAATCACAAGGACACAAAGGCAAGTTTTAATCTTTGGTTCGGGAACTTATTATGGTCGTACCCCGGTTAGGTAGTACACTGCCTTGGTTTGCGGTGGTAATCTTTTATGTTGTTATTATTAAGAAAATGACAAATCTTTTTGTATTTTTATATTTGATACATATATAGAAACAAAAGAAAATATTTTTGTGTTTTATCGTTTTGGATGTTTTTGGGTTTTTGGATTTTTTAATAAGAAAATATATATAGATATAGATAGATGGTATGAACAAAGAGTGAATATTCAAATTACTAATCTGCTAGACGGAAGATAATCCGCAGCTCACTCGGCGGCGTAAAAATTTGATTACGCTCCCGAGACGGTCAAGTTTTATCATTCAAGCCGACCACTTGTGAATGGCCGACCGTAACAAACTTAAAACAGCCCGGAAACGAATGCAATGAAGATCGAGGATATAGTGTTTCCCCGGGTTGTTATGTCCCAGCGAGCTGTGCGATGGATCACCCAACGAATAGTGATCGAGAGATTTGAACGGAAAAAGGGATTTGAATTATTATAACTACGGAAAAAGTACATAAACTACAAGGGCTTAAATGCAAAAAAAAGAGAATTAAAAAGATAAAAAATATTAAATAAACGCTATCACTATTTGCAAAATGATGTTTTTGATTTTTCTTTTATAAAACTTGAATTAAAAACTACGTAACGTACAAATGAAAATATGAAACTGAAGCAGTATTAATCCTAAAAATATGAAAATGATATTGTTACAACCCTAATGATAAAAGAAAATTTTTAGAAAAATAAAATTATTTTTAAAACTATTTATCTAATTATTATTAATTAAAAACTATTTTTAACTATTTAATAATAGCCTAAAATACAAGAAAATATGAAATAAAACTAGAAAAATAAAATTATGACTTGAAAAAATCTAAAATAACAAAAGAGAATTTTAAAAACTATTTTTGTATTTTTAGATTATTTTGTATTTTCTATTAATTAAAACTATTAAAACTAATTAAATTTTAAAATACAAATTTAATTATGAAAAATCTGGAAAAATATTTTTTTGACTTTTTATATTTATCTTAACTTAAGAAAAATGAAAAAAAAAATTTGAAACTTTTCTTAATTAATTGTATTAAAAGCTAATTAAAAATGCTTAAAAACTGTTTTAAATTAAGAAAAATAGCAAATTGACCTAGAAATATCTGAAAAATTCAAGAAAAGTCTAAAATAATATTTTGAATCTAGGAAAAATATAAAAACAGTGGGTTATGTGTAAGAAAATGCAACTGCTATGGCAAGTGCTTATGAATAAGCACTCTAAATAAGCCAAAGACCACAATAAGCTACCAACACGATACGAGAAGCTACAAAAGGCTAAAAGTATCCAAATGAAACAAGTTACAATTGTCCTACACCTCTGAAATACAAAATGCTATGATTTGGATGATTTGAGACCAAGTGATAAAAGCGATTTGAGGCCTACTTGTGGATTAAAATAAGCACCTAGATAAGCTGAAACTTAAAAGCAGATGAAGGATCTTAAAGAAGACCTGGCCAAGTCCTTATAAGCCAAAAACCAGACCTTGGTGAGCTAAGATGAGCTCATTGCAAGCCACCCACACACCACTGTGCAAACTTCGGTGTATGTTGAGTCGAGTGCACAGGGCATTTGAGCCATCTTGACAAGCCATTTTGAGCTTATAAAAAAAATTACAAAAATATACTAAAATGGTGATAAGAAAAGCAGACCGTTGAACTTTTAAAACTACAATTTTCACTTGATTTGGCGAGAGAGATGAACTCATGAAAATTCACCCCAGTTGGGCTCAAAATGGATTTTTCATGGTTTTTGACTTTTGAGAAGTTATGAAAAGTTGACTTTAATGAACTTTGAGACTAATTTGTGGATTGATCTTGATGTTAATTGATGAAATGAAGCTAATGCAAGCTATGCCTAAGATTTCTAAACACAAAACAGATTTTGATTTTTTTTTAAATCCAACAGATTAACAAATGAAGACAGTTTAATATGATGTTGACTTTTGAAGTTGCAGTGCGGAGTTTTTAAGGCGATATGAGTCAGTATGAGCTAAACAAACCTAAACCAACAAGTCTCAACTTTTGGACAAACCTTAAACACAGCTTAAGTAGCAAATCCAAACACCACTTGTAAACAGCGATATGCAATCAAAGCTGAGATAAACTCTTAACTAGCTACTATTAATGATCAAACCGAGTTTAGATAACTTAAATACAACTAATTAAACAGGTTTTAACTATTTATAACTACAAAGACAGATTATGCAATGAAACTTGAGAATAACTTACAAATGGTCCTTAGCCACAATGGCTTGATATCAAACAAACGAGAACACAAGTACCACTAGCCTATTCTAACCCATAAGCAGCTCAAATTCAACCCAAATCCAGCTCTGCTTCAACCAATTCCATTTCCATTGCCCAATGATGATTCAGTTGACTTTCATTGACCAATAACCAAATCGCTTGGCGATGTATAAGCTTACAAAAAACTATAAATAGCTTATATAAGCTTAATTGAGTTTAAAAATAAGCTTCTAAGAGCTTATGCATAAGTTGAAGCATTTTAACAGTGAGCACAAATATATGAAATGGAAATGCCACTTGAATTGATACTTGAAAATGGTTTATATTGATGAAATAACTTGAAGTGAGTACATAACAACAAAAGATTACAGATTTTTAACTTAACTAAAACTTTTATATTAAAAACGACATTAATAAAAATTTAAAAACTAAAGACTCTCCTATCTTGCTTCTTCTTGCTTCCTTTTATACACCAAGCTTCTTCTCTCCTCTTTCTGAGCATATCCCACTAATTTCTTGGCCATTGGATGGCTTGATATCATCTTGGCCGTTGGATTGATTTTTGGCGTAAAACAAATATAAGCCGGTGAGGTTGAGTGAAATGGGGAAGGGTGCATTAAATGTATCTTGGCTTGTGTTTTGGAGTGATAAGGGTAGGGTGATGATGAGAGGGAAAGTGGGTTGAGTATTGCAGGTGGTGTGATGATGAAGATGGTATCCCATGACTTGGAGGGAAAAGGTGTGAGTCAAATGGGTTTGGTGGTATATTAAAGGGAAAGGTCCAAAATGTAATTGATGAGGGGTCACTTGGGTAAAAGGAGGGGGTCATTTGGGTTTTGACAAGGGTTCAAGGCTTGTAAAGGTTTAACAATCAAGGACTATTTGTGTAATTTACGAAATTCAAGGGACCAAAACTGCCAAATCTGCAAAGTTGCTCCAAGGGACTAAAAGTGACAAGCTCCAATAGTACAAGGACCAAACTTGACATTTTCAAATTTCCAAGGACCATTTTTGCCAATTTTTAAACTTGAAGGACCAAACTTGTAATTTCTCAAAACTTTTGATATTTTTCACCAAAGGACTAATTATGACAAGTTATGATTTTAAAAGGACCTTTGGTGACTTTTCTTTTGAAATAAGTGCTCAGGGACTATTTTTGACAATTTTTGAAACTTGGGGGACTGAAACTGCCAATTATGCAAACTTAGCTCGTTTTTCATCTGATTTTGAACATTTTGCATTTGAAACATATAAAATTCAGTTTTGAGATATTTTCAGTATTTTGATGCATTTCTGAGCATTTTTAAACGTTGTGGAAGGCGCTCCCCTACCAGCGGGTTGTATGTTTCCCTCTGGATCTTGGGGAGTAGTAGGTGTGACCAAGGGGCGGCGTGATGTATCGGTGTCCTTCATTGTCACTGGGGTGATTGTTGCCTAGTCAGTGGGTGTCTTTTTGGTCAAGGGCTTTTTGTGCCTCTTAGGTACGTTGTGCTCACGAAGCCTCAGGGGACCTGAGACTTTGGTTTAGTCTTAGTCCCAGTCACGAGACTCCCCTTTTTCTTTTAGGAGCAGGGTTTGGAGACACTGATCCACTTTGATTGTTTACAGCAATCATGCGGGCCGTCAATTCAATGGGAGTGACGAGGGATGGGTCCTTTTGAAAATATGAAGGGCTCGGGATGCCGGTAAATTTCAAATTTTCATCACGAGTATAATTTGAACCAGTAATGATTGCGAGCACAAGAGACAAACATAGGATACGAAATGTACTTCGTCCTAGTTTTGCTCTGTAGCTTCGTTACAAGATCACTGTAAATGATCTCCCCTATGTCGACGGTGACCCCATTCATCAAGCAGTATGCCATCATCAACTGAATAGAGTTAACTTGTTAAGTGGATGAGTGGTTCCCGCCGAGGACCTGAATCACAAAAGTGAAGAGGATCCTCCAAGCCACGGGGAATGAGCTTTTAGTGACTGGGGTCTTGTCCAAAAATTTGGATCTAAAATGATTTGTTTTAACCCATCCTTCACTGTGGAGGGTTTAGGATGGGCGACATAAACACCTTTGTTATAATCTAACCCTGTTGTAGTGCAAAACGTTTTAAAATCTAGGGTGTATTGTTCCCCCATTAAGCCGAACACGATGAGATACTCCCGAGAGGTCTAAGGTTATTCTCATCATGAGAAGGTGTTGGGTCAAAGGCTCTAGCTGTAGCCCAAAACTCTCGAGGTAGTTTGGGTACAATCTGAGGACATTTACAAAGGCCGTTTGGAGTGGGCAGTTGAATAAAAATTTTATAATGTCTTTATAGGTTGGGACATTTTCGGGATATTCAAAATTTCCTATGACATTATTTGTTTTAAATTCAACATTAGTAAGATCCCTACGAGAAGCAAAGCGGAGAGATTGCGTTCTAGTCATTTCCATTAACAAAGATTTTAGGATTTAAGAAATGTTTTGACTAGAAAAATCAAAGTATTTAGATCTCTTCAAGTTTGTGATGAAAAACTTTTGTAAATGTTTACAAGAAGGGTTTTCCAAAAGAGGTTTAAGGAGTTTTGAGCACACAAATGTTTTTTTTGAAATGATTTTGAGAGTTTTGTTGAGAAAAGATTTGTGTTTGTTTGTTTGTGTTTGAAGAGGGTATTTATAGAGTGATAAGAGGGGTGTTTTGTGCACAAATGGGAATATTATGAGTTGGTTTTTGAAAGGCGTTTGAATTTCCACATTTAATGCTACCACTCCATTACCCGCAACAAAATCCTGTTTTTCAAGGAGCGATTGCGTGCAGTACTTTTCAGAGATAAAATATCAATTTGATATTTTTGTGAGAGGCATTAAATGCCAAGTGGGATGACATTAAGACAAAGAGACATATATTCCTTTATTAAATTGGCATAGTTACCAACCTAGGACATTAAAGTAACGGATACTTGGATCATTTAGTTACTTATTCAATGCTCTTTGTCAAGTGTCAGGGACCCTGAATGAGTCTTACTTATTCAGTGAGAGGTTTATTTTGGGTGTCCAGGGAGGATGAACCATTTGAGAACTTCTGAGATTAGTTTTGGATACTTGACTTTCAATGTCAAGCATTCCCAATTCAGCTTTCGGTCTCTGAAGGTGGGTTCATCAAGGGTTTGGTGAAGATATCAACCAGTTGATATTCAGTTGGGATGAAATGAAGTTCTATGTCTCCTTTCATTATGTGATCCCTGATGAAGTGATATCGGATATCAATGTGTTTGGTTCTTTGGTGAAGGACAGGGTTGTTGGAGATTGCAATTGCACTAGTGTTATCACAGAAGATGGGCACCATTTTGTAATGGATGTCGTAGTCGGCGAGTTGACTTTTCATCCATAATACATTGGCACAACATCCTGCGGCTACATATTAGACCGGTGAGGACATAGCCACGATTGTTGCTTCTTTGCACTCCAACAGACCGGTTTTCCTCCAAGAAATTGACAGGACCGGAGGTACTTTTTCTGTCCATGTTGCGCCCAAGATAATCGAATCGAGTAACCCTTGAGATCAAACCCTAAGAATTTTGGATAATAGAGTCCAAGGCTTGGGGTTCCCTTCAGGTACCTGAGTATTCTCTTGGCTGCAGTTAGGTGAGATTCTTTGGGATTAGACTGATATCTTGCTATTAAGCAGTGAAAATTGTATGTCGGTCTAGTAGCGGTTAGATACATCGATGATCCAACAATCCCTCTAAAATGAGTTTGATTGACTGATTTGCCGGTGGTCGAGGTCCAAGGTTGTTAGGTGGGACCATTGGTGTCTTCACTGAGGTATAGTCAAATATCTCATATTTCTTCAAGAGATTTCTGGTGTATTTCTCTTGACTGATGGATATTCCTTTATTAGTTTGCCTGATTTGTAGTCCAAGAAAGTATGTAAGTTCCCCATCATGCTCATTTCAAACTTCTTTGTCATTAGTTTTTAAAACTGTTTGCAAAGTTTGTAGTTTGTTGAGCCAAAGATGATATCATCAACATACACTTGGACTAGTATCACATCTTGTTGGGTTCTATAGACAAACAGTGTGTTGTCTATCTTTCCTCTGACAAACTTGTTTTGTATCGGAAGGTGAGAGAGTTTCATACCATGCCACAGGGAGCTTGTTTAAGTCCATAGAGGGCTTTATCAAGCTTCTGAACATAGTCAGGGAATTCACTACTCTCAAAGCACGGAGGTTCTTGAACATACATCTTCTTTCAAATCACCATTTAAGAATGCACTTTTAACATTCATTTGGTAGACCACGAAGTTCATGTATGTGGCATATGCAAGGAAGATCCCGATGGCTTCCATTCTTGCAACAGGAGCAAATGTCTCATCATAGTCAATGCCTTCTTGTTGATTGTAACCTTTGGCTACCGGTCGGCTTTGTTTTTAATGCGACAGTGCCATTTTCATCGGTTTTGTTTCTAAAACCCACTTCATTCCTATGACTACTACATCACGAGGACATTTGATCAAGGTTATGACCTTGTTTTTATCAAAGCATTGCGGTTCTTCTTGCATAGTCTGAACCCAGCTTGGGTGTTTTAGAGCTTCAGTGACATTTTTGGGTTCTATTTCTGATAGATAATCGGCATATAGACATTCATTGGCCGGCTGCAGTTAGATTAGCAACCATGCTTGGTGAGCATGCCCTCGATTGGGTTCACCAATGATGTTTACTGAGCTCAATATCTGAGATCTTGTCCACTTACTTTGTGGTCTAGGATCTGAGTTTGATGAGATCACTGGAAGTTCAGGTGTGAGATTGGTTCACGGGATCAACGATTCATTTTGAGCATCTGTTATGATGTCTGATTCGGTTGGGTTTCATGAATCACGGGATCACGAATAATTGGTTCATGTTACCTATCCTGGCTGGGGCCGATAGATTATCAATGAATTCACTGATTATTGGTTGGGGTAGGTTGTGAGGTAAGACATAATATGAGATGTCAGCATCATCTTGATATGAGGAATTGAATTGATGGTGAACTCATCGGGAGGATATCTTGATGAGTCATCAATTCCTATTTCCTCCACTGAGGTGTTAGTGAACTGATGCTTTCGAACTTTCATCAAAGGTGACATGAAAGGTTTCCTCAACTTGTTGTCTCCTTGTGTTAAAAACCATGAAGGCTTTGGAGATCAGTGAGTAGCCTAAAAAGTATCCATCATCAGCTTTTGCATCAAACTTGCTTAGATGATCCTTGTGGTTATGAATGAACACAGGACATCCAAATACATGAAAATAGGCGATGTCGGAAGTCTACCTTTGAAAATCTCATATGGGGTTTTGTTATGTCTTTTGACAATGATTGACCTGTTTTGAGTGTAACAGGCAGTTTTTGATCTTGCCATCGAAATGCTTTGAGAGAGCTTGAGCCATTTAACATGGTTCTAGCGGCCTCAATGAGAGTTGTTTTTCCTTTCAAGCAACCCCATTTTGTTCAGGGGTATATGAAGATGTGAAATTTTGAGAAATTCCTTTTTCATCACAGAAACTCTCAAGCTCTTGATTTATGAACTCAGTACCATTGTCGATTCGATTTGTTTACGATAATGTCATTCGGTTTTCAATCTTCTGATGAATGACATTATTGTATCACCGCTGATTCTTTTGGAAAGAAAGTATACCCAAGTGTATCTTGAGAACTCATCAACAATGACAAGTGTATACTTTTCATGCTGGATTGATCTGGGGTATGGTCCAAAGAGATCTATGTCTTGAGGAGATGAAGGACTTTTGATGGAGAAATTTTGTTTGGTTTTGAATGATGCTCGTGGTGTTTACCCTTTTCACAGGTGAGCATGGTTTGTCTTTTGCAAAAACCAATGATGGTAAGCCAAGGACCTTGTTTTGTTTTGCCAAGTTGTTGAGGGTTTTGAAGTTTAAGTGTGAGAGTCTTTTATGCCACAGTCAATTGATAGTTTCAGTGGCTTTGGCAAAGAGACACGTTCCATCTTGGGAGAGTGTTGTCATGTCTAGCACATAAACATCATCTCTCCTAGGAGCTATCAACACAACTTCCTTATTAGCATTGAAAATGGTACCTTGTTTATCATTGAATTGTACAATGTATTTAGCATCACATAGTTGACTCATTAAGACGATGAGATTGTATTTGAGACCATTGACATAGGCTATTCTAGAAAACTATTCCATTACAGTTTCTTGAACCATAACCTTCAGTGGGACATGATGAGTTATCACCAAATACTACCTTGGGCCCTGGTTCCTTTACATACTTGTGAAGATATTCCTTCACACCAGTCATGCTTCTTGAGCATCCACTGTCTAGATGCCAAATAGGCCCACATGTCTCTACACAAGCAGTAAACTGAATTAGTTTCTCTTAGTGACCCACTTACTAGTGGGCTTGGGTCTCAAGGTCTCTCTGAAATTTGCAATCGACTCATGGTGGAGTGGTTGTGTGCACAGTGCTACCACAGGTTTTGCATTTAGAGGCTAAGGATGACTTAGTGACTCTAGGTTGTTTGGAATTTCTCCTTGCATGAATGACACCGTCATGTTGGGATGTCTCATGACGTGGATTACATATATCACAGCATGTATTCATGAGACAATCATCTGATGATGATCATTAAACCCCAGTGAGGGCCAGAGGAAAAGGTTTTGCTCTATTCTTTGGAGCAGCTTTGGAGGATGAAGCATATTGATGACCAACTTTGGTATAGTTTGCGGCCGACATCTTGTAGATGATCTGCTGATCACGTGATCATCCTTTTGTAGATCATGCAAAAAGGATTCTATAACAATTATCGATGGTATGGCGTGTAATGACACGGCTCACACTTTTGTTTGTTTTTGGAGGTTGACTTAGACTTTGAGGAACTGGAGGAAGCTGGCTTTGTCTCTAGATTGGTTCAGGGGACCTTTTCAATGGAATCCATTTTTGATAAGCTTTCTCAGAAAGTTCATCGGTTCTTGAATATGGTCGACTTGATTGGGGACAGAGGATGTTGACGTCTCAGTAGGAGTAGACTCTTGTTGGATTTGTTTTGCTTGTCTTTGTAGGATGGTTCTACCAAGTCCAGACCTTTCTTTGGGTGAATGAGGATTGAATTGTAGTGGGTAAGCTCGGAGCTTGGATCGGCCCACGAAGAGATTTCAGTGGTGGCGGTGTTCGGTCTGCTTCGCCCAGACTCAGAGATGTGTTCGGTACCACTGGTCATCTCGGGGAAGTCTAGCATGCTCTTAAGAGCTTGGCTCTCGGGCTCAAGAATCCTTCGAGTCGAAATTTGGAAGCTTACTCGGGATTCACCCGTTCAATCCAATCACTGGAATTGGGATCAGCCAACATATTTGTAATCATGACACCGGACAAAAATGGCTTGGGAGGCTGGTCTTTGTTGAGAGGGTCAGGGAGATGATCTTCACCTATGACTCTCTTCTTGCTACTAGGGGCACCCACAACATCAAAGACCACAGGATTCTTAGCGGTCCAACTATTAAGAATATCATTTGCCTTTTAAGTTCATCTTGAAGATTCGATTTCTTTTAACTAGTTCGGTGTTTTGAATTTGCAAAGTGGCGGCCTCAAGCTTTGCTTGTTTTAAAATAAGCTATTCATACCTACACTTATTCAATTCAAAACATAACTTGTTGTACTTAGAAAAAAGATTGATCTTTGCTCTTCTACGAACTTAAGGTCTACATTTAGATAATTCATGTAAGGCCCATGTCAGTCATCATCCATAGAAAGTAAAATGTTTACCTTCTTCATTGTGATGTTGACCCATTCTCCATTTATGGCATGATTCTTTCCAACAGCAAGCTTGTCCTCTTACGAGAGGGCCATCGATTACTGTGACATGCACAATTCATCATCGGATGAGGCGGCTCTTCATCTAGTCGAAGGTTTGACGAGACCCTTGTTTTACCACGCATAGATTGAACATTTTTGTTGTTTCGAGGGCGGCCTCAAGCAATCAAGCTTAGCTTGCTTTCTTATACTTAACTTCATAATCAATGGTTTTGTTAAGATCAGATTTGTTTTGAACATTTTGATGAGGCTGATAGATTTTGGTTGAAATTTGCTAAAGCCTTGTGATTAGATCGATGGTTTGTAGAGGGTTGAAGTTGTTTTGAAAAGCAGTCTTTTGCAAAATGGCCTCTTTTATGACACTTATAGCATTCAGTGTCTTCAGTTGTTTTAGCAGTTGAAAAACCTTTGTTTCTTTTATAAACCTTGAGTTAGCAAGGAGTGCTCTTTCACGAAATTGACATTGGTCATTTAGGTACTTCTCACTTGATCTCTCATCAGGCTCATCATCTGAGTTTTCTTGGAAATCTTGAACCACATTGTTAGAAAAGCGTTGAAATTGGTGATGAGGTGGTGGTGGGGACTTCTTGACTTCCGAGACTTCTTTAAATCGGGTATGCGTCTGTTGATGAGGTTTTCCTCATAGACAAATTTCCCATAAATTGAAGCTCAAGATTTTGGATATGATTAGCATTCCTAAGTCCACGAGAAAATTCAACCACTTCTGGAGGGAACTTGTTGACAAAACCAATGTTGATTTCATGTTTGGACAACTTAACACCATCATTTGAAAGTTCATTTAAAAGAGTTTTGTATCGGTGTAAGTTTGAGAGATTTTTTACGAGTCCTTAGCCACGAAGGTGTTATACTCAAGTTTGGTCCATTATCTGTTTTCCTTGGTGTCGGATGGTCCTTCATGACTATGAACTAGGTCATCGAGGTTTTCTTAGTTGTACTACGACTTATAGCAGACTCCATAATATCGTCGGGGAAGACAAGATATTATGATACTTTTGAGTCTTTGGTCACGGTTGACCTCTTCATCACGGGTCCATTGAGCTTGAGGTTTGGGCAACCCTTCAGGCGAGTCTTTGGGATAAATGGACCTTCATTTATGCACTTGATATAATAAGGTTCCATCCCAATCAAATAGCAAAGCATTCGCTTTTCCATTTGTTGAATTTGCCAACTTCAAGTCTAGGGGCAACAGCTGAATAAGCTCCACCCTTTTATCGACTAGTTGGGGTACATCAATTTGACCATTTAGGATCTAATTTAAAAACTTTTAGAGGCTGACTAAAAGCGAGGTTTTATAATTAGCCTTGCTCTACGATACCACTTGTTGTTCCCGTTCACTATAGTTTAAAAACAGTTTAAATGCATAAAACAAGTTAATAGTGAACTATGACTGAAATTAACATAAGAAAACACACTAAGTAATTTTCAACATAATATTCTTATTAGAAATAAATCAACAAAGAATACATTACCCAGTACTTGGGAATAGTACTTGGGATTGAAATGACAAAGTTGGGTGACTCCTCTCTAAGCTTCAGGCTAAGTCAGCACAACTCTTAGAGCTCACTAGCTATCTCAGGAACTAAGTTGTATTTGGAGGAGTGAAAAGATGGCTTGCGTGTGTGTTTTTTTTTTACAATTCACAAGCTTAATCTTTTCACTCCATCTCTTATGCTATTTATACATGTATGAGATTTAACTCTTTCCTAAGTGACAAATCGACATCATCTGAGAGACAAAATATTTGAAGTATTTTGTCTCTGTTTCTAAAGACTATTCTAAGTAAGGACAAGGCGCTTTCCATATTTAGGTTGATGACGAGCTTGTAAGCTAGCCATTGGGGAAAGTTGAGTTATGTTGATAAGGACTTCTTTATCTGATTCAAACTTCTCCCGCCTTGTCCCGCTCTTTCTTCATCTATTTATCCTTGATCTTCTTCTTGATTTTGTCTTCATGTAAGTAGTTGGAGAGGAGTATTAGGGATTAGATGAGTTATTGTCATCCTCACTGAATCCATCATCTTCTTCTTGACTTCAGTCTTCACCAGTTTAAGTTCGCCTTACTTGAGTGGAGAGACTTCTTCCTATTGCCCGTTGGATTTGGATTTCACATACACATCAAACCATAACACTGAAAGTATATAATGGTGAGTTCTAGAGAAAGTTAGAGGTTTAGGGCTTAGTAAGAGAAAGAAAAACTATTATTATGAGCTCAACTCTCTACACTTGGGAGGTAGAGTATTTATAGATCTTACATAAATGCGTACTGCGAGTGGATCGGGGCATGAGGTGGGTAAGACCGTCCAGGTCTCCGGTGTTACTTAACAAAATACTACTTAACTAAATATAACTATGACTCTGAGAGCATTCGCGATTACATATACTTGGGTGACCGACTCTTTATCTAGGAATTTCTAATTCCTAACAATCTCCACCTAAGGGAGGTCACCTCAAACATATACTAAAATGACATTGAATACAATCAGATATTACATTAACAATTGATCTTGCATTCTTGATGTAGTACTTTGCTCGGCTTCGTAGTCATTGATTCCACTCATTGCATGTTTGGTTAATCCAAGTGGAGGTCTTTTCTTGATCCGCGTGATAATAATGTTGAGCGGCTTTGAGATCATCAGCAATGAAAATCTCTGATACATCCATTGTGGTGTTGGTATTATGTGATGTTGTGACTTTCGGACCGACATGCTCACATTCGGGATCATGATATCTTCTCATCAGAGTAGCGGAAGCTTTAGTTGATTCATGATATTGGCGGCAGTAAGAATCTTAGTATAGAAATATGAGCAGGTTATGTAGATATGCACCAATCATGATTTCTTGATTAAGTGTGGATGGTGAGCATGCGGCTTTGGATTGACTCCTCATTACTGATCATTTGCTGTCCAAATGTACCTGCAAACAACGGTTAGCAATAAAACACGAAAGTGTCTTTGATCACTTTTGAATTGAGGTACGGCCCACGGTTCCCGTTGATCGGTACAAGTATGCGCACGTGATCGAGGTAGGATTCGAAGAATCTCCTTGGCAGGGGTTTTGGCATTCTAGCTTTCAAGCGGAGCGTCTCAAAGAAGACAACACGGAGTGAGTGAACCACAAATTGAGATTCAGATTGATGAAAAATGATTTGAAAAACAATGGCGTATTGCTTGAAGAAAGAGTTTTTTTTGCACGACGAAGGTTTTATGAGAAAGATCAATTTTCAATCAAAATACTTTTGTATTAGAGAATGAGTACACATTCGACGTGCTAGCGAAAAGAAGAGATTACGCATCGAGCGGTTTTTCTAAGTATTTTCAATGGAGATGAATAAATGAATGAACCATTGATTTTCAAAAGTCAATTCATTCCGGACCAAGGTTGATTCAAAGCAGATAATTGTTTCTATCGTTGTCACAAGTTTGATCTTCTGAAGATCTCACATGTTACCTACCAAGAGCTTGTTTGATGTTGGCTCTAGAAGGATTTCCATCTTCATCGTGAATACTTTTACATACCACTCCAGATGTTGCATGGCTAATACCACAAGGATAATCGTAGGACTCTTGATATATACTTACTTTCCACATTGTGGTGAAACAGCGGAGTCTTCATGAATTTTATTTCCTAATGAGATATTGTGGATGATCTCTTGGCTCTAGACTCAATAGTGCATTTTTGGATTCTATGTCGGAGACTAGGGAGAGGTCTCCTTCTTCAATATCAACAATCTCTAAGGAGAAGTCGATAGATATATGTCGGTTCCCCGTGAGAATGAAACAAGCCCTTTTAAGAGGAACTTGAGTAGCTTGGGAAGTTTAGTGCGGTTGCATCCTTTGGGTCCATGATGTCTTGTCTTCAATACTAGTGTTACCTTAGTAAACACCGGTAGCATATGTATTGAACCGGTTTTACGCCCTAAGGTTGAATTATTGGAGGGCTATTTCTTTTCACCCTTTTCACATTCAATTCTTTTCATTCTTCAACCCCTTGGTGCTTACGAGACTTCATAACTAGAACCTTGTTGGGTTTATTCGATTACTAGCTCGTCTCGATCCGCACTCTTCCCATTTCTCACTTTTCTCCTTTTTCAATATACCTAAGGACTCTACACTATCTAGTGGATTGTCCCTGGGTAGATCCCTCGACTCTGGCGGATCGTGGGAACTAATACCTAGCCTTACCATCCTTATAACTCCATGCATAAAGTAAATTGAATTGGTCTTTTGGTATTGCTCTTTCCTTCATGAAACCAATCGAAAAATCATTTGGAAAAACAATCAAGGTACTTGTGATCCGAGATCAAAGCATTTTGTACCTTAATAGTTTTGATCATTTTAGAAATGCTCCCCTCAACATGTGCATATGATATTGAAATTGTTAAGCACATGGAGGCAGAAGGACTTTGAAATATTTTCTTTGATCACTATTTTCATTGAAAAAGCCATTTGATTTTCTTTGGTAAATTCTCCCCCTCAATATGTGCATAGGATAAGATAAATCATTTTAACACATAGAGGCAAGAGTTCTTTTGAAGCACATCCACGAATCACAAAAGCCATTAAGAAAACCATTTGAAAACTCAATCAAGGTACTTTATAAGTCTCTTTAAAAAACTTTTTGTACCTCGATAGTTTTGCTCCCCTGATATGTGCTTCAGTTGGCGTTTAGCACATATGGCGGCGGCGTGCAATTAAATCAAAACGATCACCTTTTATCAAATTTCATTATTAAATCACAAATTCTCCCCGATCAAAAATATCAAACCCTTTGAGATTTTGGATCCCAAGATCAATTAGGTTTAGAAAATGGGAGAAAATGTGGCCTTGTTTAAACACTCATCGGTTTTGGATAAATCCTCCTCCTCAACATGTGCATTGTGTATTTTGAAATCGTTTGGCACATGGAGAGTGCCTTTGAAGGACTAAAACCAATTCCATTTAAAACAGATTTGAGATTTAAATCACGATCTTTGATCAAAAATATCCAACCATTTGAGATTTGTGATCCCATCTGATTTAAATTATTTAAAAGATTTTGGGGAAAGACGTGGCAAGATTCAATTTTGAAAGATGACAGAAAAGGACCATTTTAAGACACTAAAGATTGTTAGTGTCAGGTATGATAGTTTTAAGAGATCTTTAAGTAAAATAAAACAATTTCACAATCAAACAAAACAGAAAAAATTTCATTTTGAAAGACCTTGATTCAAAAGAAAAATCATACCATGACATAACATTAAATCTTTAGATCACCACATTTTACAAAGCGGAACTTTTATGAAGAACTATTGTTTGAAAATATTATATTTTAAATCACTCTCCCCTCAATGATGTGAAGTCAATAATTGAGTGACTTAGGTTTTGATAAAAGAAGTCCGGTGATTTTCAAATTTTAGTTCAATTTATTTTCAAAACAATATTTTTCCATTTTCAAAACAATTCAATCAAATTATTCAAAATTGTTAAAAAAATGGTATCTGCACAAAACGTTAGGTGGTTGAGAAGCTTTAAGTTGTTCTTTGTAGGGCTTGGAAGAAAACGTCTGCAGTCGGTGAGACCTCTACGTTGCATTTAATGCCGGCTCTCCAACTAAAAGTCAATTAAGCTACTGTTTCTTCATTTGTCAACCCAAGATATATAGTTACCCTTTCCTTTTGGCATCCAATCATCTTCAATTGTGGGATCCGGATCGGGAACATTCTTTTATACCAATATATACGCATACGTTAGTCTACACGCAACATATATGGTGAATGCGACATCACCCAAACGACAATCGACTAATTAAAGTCAATTCAACATAACAATCACATCGCGAAAATTATGGGAATCATGTGTTTATCAAACTCTAATCATCTAATCCTAACAATCATATCCTAAGCACCTAGTCCTTCAACATAGGTTAACATCATTTTCAATTAAGCATGAGGATAATTAAGAAAGTCCGTTAGATGATATAAATTTGAAAACATTATCCCCTCATCAATGACTCATTTTATAAAAGATTTAAAAAGCGAAGTCATTGATTGAGTTTCAAATATCTGAAAACTCTGAATCGATTGTTTTAAAGCGACTCATTTTCCACCATTTTGAAATACAACAAATATTTTTACGAAGAATTTTTTAGGCGGAAAAACATTTGTGTAGGAAACAGCGATCCTTCGACATACTTTCCTCAAATTGTTTTAGAATAAGTGCACAAAATTTTGAAAAATGGTTTAGCGCGACACTTTCCTTTCTTGAAGAGCGGGTTTTATATCTGAAATAATAGCAAGCCATAGTTTTAAACGGGTTAGAGTGGAAGTAGCTGCAACCATTTTTTGAAGCGGGTTACGATGAAATAGCGTAAGCCATTGATTTGATTATGGCGTTTTAAGCGATGAGATCGGATTTTAAGACTTTAAACTCCATTGATAAACATGCATGTATATCTTTTGAAAACAATTGAATGCCAAATAACTTTTAATTTAATTGAAATCATTCTCCCCCTCAATCAATGACATAGGTTGTTGATTGAGAGATTGATCTTTTGACAAATAAGTCCAGATGATTATCAAAAATAGAGACTGAGTTATTTTTCAAAGCAGTTAGTTTTCAGCAGATAAATGTTTATAGAATCAGAGCATGGAATTTTGAAAACAGGATAAAGTATGGCTCTGTTCTTTCTTTGAAAAAGCGGGTTACTGCTTGAAATGACAATAAACCATTGTTTCTCCTTCTCCCAAATTTTTTTTTTTTTTTTTTTTTTTTTTTTTTTTTTTGGAATTCGAACAACATCTAAAGTCCCGTGTCATTCTTTGAATGACAGCACAAAGACCGTAGATATTATCGAACCGAGAAAAACATGACAAAATGACAATATTTTTTGAAGATTTTTTGAATTTTTCGATTTTATGGTTTTGAAGGTTTTATATTTTTCTATTTGATTTTTTTGAAGGTTTTATAATTTTGTATTTTGTTTTCGAATAAATATTTACAAGAGATAAATTAGTTTAAGAGAATGATGAAATGAGTACGAGATAAAGATAGATCGTTCAGCACGTTGTAGAAGAAAGGAATCAACATCTCTTAAACTATCGCCACCAAAGCATTCGAGGCTTCTAAGAAAATCGTCTGGACATGAGCCTTCTCAATTGGAATCTTTGGTAGCTTCCCCCCAAACCGACAAACATCGAATAAAGACCATTTCCCTAAGAAGTAAGTTGAATACAAAGCGGTCTCATTGATTGAAGCTCAGCACCCTGAAGAACACGAGAAAACCGAAGTAACAAGTTGAAACATTGATCGTCTCAGTGGTTATCAAATCCGGATTAAATGATTACGACCGATCACATGAACCTGTGTGCATCCCGATGTACACCTTAATCTTCGAGATTGACCAGTTGTCTATTTAGGGGAACAATATATCAACATCTTCATTTTACCAAGTGCATTCCAGTTATATAAAATATAACCAATCAGCACATAATGTACACATGTACCCAACAAGAGTAGAGACGATGACATCCATGTAACATGTTGAGTCACTAATCATCTCTGTGGATGTCAACTCTGAAATAACTGAATTAGCTCGATCAAGTGAACATGTTGTGCATATAAGGAAGCACTTTATCATTATCCGTATATAAGATGTCGATAGGCAGTATCATCTCACGTTCCAAATATTCTTCTCACATTTCTTCCAATTGAACACTGAAGTAACATAAACCAAAGGTCTCCAGAGACCACTTCCCCCAAATAGTTGGAATAATATATCCTTCCCCCAAATGGTTTTGATACCTCAGAATCAGCAAAACATAATATATCCATAAACTTGAAATCTTGTGAGAAGAACTCAAATAGCCCAAATGAATCCTGTGAGAATCAACTGCTACATAATCTCTCTCTGACTATCTTTATCAACCCATATGTAGACAATTTGAAGTGACCACTGTTGAAGAAAAACCCAATATACCAAACTTGAAACTGAAGTCGAATTCCCCGCATTTGTGTCTTAAGCTTGCACTTAAAGATGGAAGAACGGTGTCGAGAATCTATGCTTCAAGCAAATCTCTAAGTACTCACACTCAAACAAGGTATGAGACATTAACACCTCTTGATATTATCCACATTGTCATCTGCATGTGACACTGAGTAAAACAACGTACCTCCTAATAGTGATAGTTAACCAGGTCTTCAACCATCCACTCCGACTGCTGGTAACTAGATAAACCAAGCCTTCAACTCAAATTCTTAAGCCGAGCAAGTTATCAAATAAGAACACGCCTTTGTGAAGGTCAACTTCAATCTCAAATAAGTGATAAATGATTAACTCTGAAGTAATCAACTTGTGTCAAATGCCCAACATGTGAATAAACATACAACCGGATGTACATTCACCCACTGAATGAACCGGAACAAATGATGCCTCAACATCAATGTATTCTTCCTAAAAGTATTCATGTAGAGACTGATCTGGAGGATACACCAATAACTTCAAGCGGATGAGGTAGACATTTTCCTTGAAGTTCATGTGGTTGATTTATAGCATGCACGATGTGAGGAACAATAATCCATGAAGATTTGGCAAAGGAATACCAAAGAGTGGATCATTATTCATGAACAATAATCCGTGAAGATTTGGCAAAGGAATACCAAAGAGCGGATCATTATTCATGAGTGCAACTGCAATATTATGATAATCATTATCAACGCCTTGAGGAATAATTGGAGATAGGGCTTTTTGAGTAGTCTGAGTTGTACTTCTTTGATGATCATCAAACATATCTTGAACTCATGAATCACATATTCTTTGATGATCATCAAATATTCGCTAGCGGTTGTAAATTCTCATCAAACATATCTTGAACCAATGAATCCCAAACAATAAATCCCATTTATCCTTAGTGAGTGAAACATTAGGCGTTGGAGGAGAGTCATCAAACTTTAAGTCGTATAACCATTATTCAAACATCCATCATCATTTAGTATATTCACTCTTCTCCCCCTCAAAAATTGCATCCGAAGTTGCCATTTTTGATTTAGCAAGTGAATAAGAATATACATTAATGAATGTAGATCCACTGGATGACTGAATGAGCATGGGAGAAACATGAAGCTTGTTGATGAAGAATGTCGATGAGAATGGTCATAAACATGAAGATTTCTCTTCTTCAGAAGATAAAGCGCACTGAAGCGTACACTTTTCTTTTCTTTGAGTACGGGCCTGAAGTGTTAACTACAGACGCCATAATGATGAAGTATGAGGCCTGAACTGATGTGAACAGACGTCATTGTTTAGAGCCCAATCATATGTTTAGAGCCGCCCGAATCCAAATACCAAGGGACGACTTGTACGACCTGCTTTGGATAACAGACGAAGACAGAGAATTGGAAACATTGGATCCCCACGTGCTCATGGGGTCTTTTGGTTAGCACAAACAATCTTTGAATCAGCAGAAACCCTAGGTGCAATGTCATTGTCACTAGGAGCTAAACTAGTAGAAGCATCAGACTTAGTCGAGGGACATTTTGTGCTTAATGGGATTATTCTCAGTTGCTTCCAAACCTTAACAGGCACTACTCTAGGCATAGTGGGTCAAGTTAAGGGGCAAGGTTTGCCATTCGTGAATATTCGACCTGTTGGCTTCCACTGAATTCCTACATTGGTAAAAACCT
The DNA here is from genome assembly GCA_910596185.1 of Chrysanthemum makinoi. Classification (NCBI taxonomy): domain Eukaryota; kingdom Viridiplantae; phylum Streptophyta; class Magnoliopsida; order Asterales; family Asteraceae; genus Chrysanthemum; species Chrysanthemum makinoi. The sequence goes on along the minus strand of OU343217.1, from coordinate 145,361,430 downwards.
TCCCTGTAGGTTTCCATGATTGCTTAATCTGTTTCGCTCTCCAAACTTTCTTAAATGGGTTATGAATCTTAGACCTCAGAAATAACACATCACATTTATCATGATTACCAGAAATTAAACATTTTTTACATGTTTTGCAGATAGCATAAGGCCTCGAATTAATTTTAGTAAGCTTAGAGCTAATACTAGAACTAACACGATTCTTTTTGTTCAAATCAAACTTCTTGTCCCTATGGTGTTCTTTCACTTCCTTATCATGATCACTTTTAGTTTGCGTAATCCTATCCTTTTTTGCATAGCTTCTAGGTTTTGACCGCTAACTTTAGTGTCAATCTTAACATCTGTAGAAGTAACGATGGGAACATTACATGGCTTCACTACTTTCTGCATTCTTGGTCTAGAAGTGCTGGGATCTGAAATTCTAGGAGGCACATCACAGGTTGCTTGCTTGAATTTCGACATGGAACAAGGCATATCAAGGGTCACATGATTGGCTTTAGGCATAGAACAAGGCATCACAGCTTTGCCTTTTGCACCTAAGAATAAGGATTTAGGACATGTTGCAATTACACATTCTAGCAGCTCTTGAGATCGTTTGGCCTGGAGGCAAGCAAACCTAACTTCACTATCAAAGGGTTTGTTAATGAAATCCTCTTCGACAATCTCACGGAGACATTCTAGACTATCCTTAAGGTAAGCACAGTAGTCATGAAAAGCATGTTCATTATTCCTAAGATGAGGAGGAATATATTTAACTGTCACAGTGTATTTGCAGTCTGAGGGTGACTTTGAGACAACATTCTTATTGAAAACAAGTGGCAGTTTCCCATTTCCATGACTTCTCAGATTCTCAATTTCCTTTTGTAAAGACGTTATTTTTTCGTTGTTTTGGTCACGGGTGACTTTCATTGAATCATATAACTCTTTAAAGTGTCGTTTAACTTTTTCATTTTCTTCGAGAAAACTCTCGTTTTCCTTTAGTAATGCATTGACTAAGTTTTGAAGATGAAAAGTTTGAGGTATGAGAATCTAAAGGAGGAGGCATTGGGGATCCAGTCACTTCCTTCTTTTCACCTTTCAGTTGTGAGACTTGGGTTTTCAATCTTCTGATCGTGTTACAATGAGCTCGAATCTGTTCATCACGTTTGCTAATTTCAAAAACTGCATCAAATCAGGAGCATCCAAGGATGTCTTGATATTTGAGGTTTTAACATTTTTTTAGATGTTGATATTTTAATTGCAAAGCAAGATGCTCAACTTCTAATTTAGAAAAATGTTTCACCAGGCTATCATGATCATCCTGTTTAATTTTCTCATGCAATTTATAATTAGTTTTTTCAAGCTCAATGACACGATCATGGGAGACTTTCAGAGGAGCAGATAATTCATAAAATTGGGAGGCATTAATGGAACAATTCGTAGCAGTGTAAAACACATCTTGAGTAATACAATCAGAAATAAGATTCTCATTCAAGGTATGCAAGTTCTTCCTCTCAATCTCATTATATTTTAATTCTCGCTCATTTACTAACCTCAACTATCATTGCATCAAATTCCTTTTCCATTTCTTTAATATCGGATTTTATCCCCTTTTTAAGACTCTCAAAATGATCTTTTAGTTGTTAAGAAAGACATGACATGACCAGTTAGATAGCATTCTTTTGTTTGCTCAAAACCCCTTTCCCTTCAGTTATCCCAGTGGGTGTGATCCTTTTCTTACAAGTTTTCTCAAAATCGACAAATAGTTGAAGAATAACATATTGACTGATTAAGGTCTTGCTCTTAGTGGCAATAGTTCTAGGAACTAAATGCATTGGTGTATTTGGAGGATACACAGTCGCTTTAGGGAATTTCCTACAAGGGGGATTCTTTTCAACAAGATTTTCAGCTTTTTGCAAGTCCATATCCTTTTTCCAGAACACTTGTTCAGGGGTCAATAAAGTCTGAGGCTTAAACATGCTTAAGGATATCCAATTTTACTTAGTGTAATCATGGGGTTTTATCGTTATCTTGTTCTTTTTACACTCAGGATCTTCTAGCTTCTTATTCATTTTCTCCCTAGTGACTTCATCTGATTTCTTATCTTCCTCAGTGCACTCAGCGCAACTAGGTTTCTATCTAGGCTTAAGGATCTCATTACCATCATACAGTACCTTATGAGCTTCTCTAGCCTTTTTACAAGCCTCAGGGTTTGGTTCATCAACTAAGGCAACACTATGTTTGTCACTTAGAACTCTATGCTTAGTGATCATCTGAGTAGTCTGAATGGTGTTTCCTTGTACGTACAACTTATTTTCAAGCTTGTTTTTCAAGGTTTTTAGATTAGAAAAATCATTCAAAAGTTTTGTCCTTAGCACTAAATTATTGCTTAAGCATTTTAACATTTTCTTGAAGTTCTTGTTTTTGCTTAGCAGTTTTAGAAAGCTTTTCATGTAAGGAGTTTAACTCTTGTTTTAACACTTCTTCTCTAAAATTACTTTTTCTAATAATTGTACGCATTTGGTTATCCAACTCCTGCTCACGAGTAGTTAACTCAAACTTAGCACGCTGTTCATAGATGGCAACCTAATCCTTATATATGTTAAGCTCAGTGGTAAGGGAATCATCTGGAACAAATGCAGCGTACTCATGCAGTTCATAATCATCATTTTGAGTAGAAGATGCACAACTAGGTACAACAGAAACTTCCATGCAACTTACCTCAGCATTGACATTCATAGGCTGTGACGGGTGCATCTCTATCTTGGGTACATCCGAAGCTTCCATGGAGCGTTCCTTTGCATTAACTTGCACAGGTTGTGTGTGGTGCACCTCTCTCTCTTGTGAGATTTTGACACGAAGATTTCATTTTTGCATTATCCGACTCATCATTTTTTGTTGTCACTGACATTCTGCATTCAGCAACACTCGATTCTTCAACAGATACATTACCCAACTTATCACAACAATCTTTCATCTGCACCTGACACACATTCACGTCTTCATTCTTTTGTGCAGATTCTTCAATGTACTTTTTCACATTATCCATGAGTTGGATAAATGTTTCAATGAATTCCTGAATTTCCATTCCAGTATGTTTTTGAAGGAAATTCCAGTCAAGTGTTGATCGTAATCTGCTGAATATTCCCCACTGATGAATGGCTGAAATTGTTTGTAGATTACTTGAAGAGCTGCACTGGAACCATCCTTATGAACCTCTTCATTGGTAAGTTGCAGCTTTAAATGTTCTAAGTTCAACAGCAAGCTTCTTGTCAATGTAGGTAAGCCTGGCGGAAAAGAGCACTACATGTTCGATCCCCAGCTATGGATAACAGCGTATGAGGTGGTAAAGTAGCTGATAGGGCTCAATGCTGCATTCCATTTTCATGGCATTCTGTAGCAGGTGCAATTCATTCTCATTGTACTCAGAACATGAAGATCTCACATCCTCATTGTTTAATTCAAACATCTTTAATCGTTCAGTGTAGCATCATTAACATTATTATCCACAGCATCATACAATTTAAGCACTTCTGAAATCACTAGGTCAGTAGAGTAAGACATGATGTGGTAGAATGCACGGGATTTTACAAGTCTATGATTTAAACGAGAAATAGAATCTTTCGCGGGATTTTACTAAAATTAAGACCAAACCGTTAAGCAATGACCAATGGAATGTGTTAAGATGACTGATGGATCGACACAATGATAGACAATTGTGTGTTAGGACTTATGATTGTTTGTGGGATAAGCAGAGATGTTGTTTGGTTGTGATTTGGGTTGGTTGTTGCACGATTTTATGGAGAAATTTAGGTCTAAAAACTTAAAAGCACAATAACTTCCTTTTGTAGAGGATTTGGGCCTCGAAAAATTAGTTTCACAACATCGTGGTGAAACCTCACAATATTCAGGCTGTTCCGGTCGTTTTGACAGGTATTTCGCTGAAACGGAGTTACGGTTAAAAAGTTATGGCCGTTTGAAGTTTTGACGTTAAAAGTCAACTTTGGTCAAACCTCTTCTTCGTAAAATCAACCAAGTCGCAATAATCGCTAAGTATAAGATAATGCACAAAGTCGCAAACACCTAATTCGCTACACCACCAAGTCGCTAAAGTCCCAAGTCGCTAGACAAATGCAAGTCGCTAAGTAGTAACTCGCTAAGCCTCAAGTCGCTAGCAAAATTTTGGCAGCAATTCGCTACTCAAGTCGCTAAAGATTCAAGTCGCTAAAGAGCAACTCGCTACAGACCAAGTCGCTACCACCAAGTCGCTACCACCAAGTCGCTACCCGTAGTGGAGAGTCCACTACTTGTACTGTTAATCGCTAGGTCTAAGTCGCTAGCTCCAAAACTGTAACTCGCTACAAAATTGTGAAGCAAGTCGCTACGAAGAAAGAGATCCGTATATCAAGTCGCTAGCAAGAAAAACCACATAAACATCACTTTTCAATCCAAAAACAACCCAACCAAGATGATTCAAGCTTACCAAATGAAAACCTAAACACTTGTGATGATTCTAAACATAAAAGTACTAACAAAATCCAAGCTTTAACACAAGAAATCAACCAAATGATGCAAAAACCACTAAACTTTTTCAAACTCAAAACCACCTAAAAACCACTAGAAATCCAAAGATGTGCAAGATATGATCTAACCATGGCTCTTGATACCAATTGTTGGATATTGGATTTCACATACACATCAAACCGTAACACAAAGTGGGCGTATAAAGGTGAGTTCTAGAGAGAGAAAGTTAGAGGTTTAGGGAACTTAGTGAGAGAAAGAAAAAATATTATTATGAGCTCCAACTCTCTACCTTGGGAGGTAGAGAGTATTTATAGTCTTACATAAATCGCCACAAACGGGATGTGGATCAGGCATACAGTGGGTAAAGACCGTCCGTTCACGGTGTTACTTAACTAAATATAACTATGACTACGAGCTTTCTAACGATTACATATACTTGAGGTGACCGACTCTTTAATACCGGGAATTTCTAATTCCTAACACACTGGAGCAACGAATCAGACCTGATGCAGACAACAACAACATACTATCACTACCATCACAAAGAACAAAGATCAAAGAACAAATAAAATGATGACGTCATAGCAGAACTGTTCAAAGGAAACAATTTCTCTACACTGGGGAGATTGTTCTAATCAAGACACTTCTTCTTACAAGAAAGAAGAATGTCAGAAGACGTCAAAGCTACTATTACATCATCACCTACATCGTTTATCACTCTTTCATTCATCACCAACACTTAGGGGGAGATTGTTGGAATCACTCCTAAACATTAATTCAAGTGTTAAGTGATTCATATGTAATAGTTAGCTTATTATGGCCTTTAAGTTTGTTATTAAGCTAAGGCTTATGTAGAAGGCCCATAAGCCTTGGCCCAAGCCAATAAGAAGGGAAGGAGTCTAGAAGTGTTGCCCTAGCTCCTTGCCCTATAAATACTCTTGTATAACCCTCACTTGAGGGTTGGTTGTTCTCTTTTCTATTTCACTCTTTGCATTAACCTTTCTCTCATTATATCGTGTGTTTGGATAAGGGTTCAACCGATCCTCTCTTTATCTATTTCTTCTATTGCTGCTTGTGTTACATATATGGTGACCTAACAATTAATCTAAAAACCGTGAGACTAAAGAGATTGTTAAAAAAAACTTAACAAACTACTTAAAACTTGTTAAATCTACATTTAATCTATAGTATAATCTGATTTAAAGCTAAATTTAAGTGACCTAATTGACCAAATACGTATTAAACTAAATTTGACTCGATATAAAACACAGATCCAAACACGCAGGAAGAAAAATAAGCAAATCCATAGACCTAATTATGTTCCAGATACAATGATCTAACATTGTGTCATTCGTTTGTTTCAATATCATCATCAGTAACATAAAAATGTATCTAAAAATTGATCACAATAGCAATCACAGACTCAAACCATAAATAAACTTCCTATCAACATCAATAATCTGCAAACTACGCATACCAGAATAGCAAAGTAATTTCAACTTCTAATTTATTTACTCACTCAGGTGAGAATGGTGTTGCATCGACATCTAAAGTAGCAGCTACATGGATTCCGCTGAGAAAAAACATAACGATATTATTAGATGTGTATACCTAAAATTTAGCCATAATAGATAAACAAAACCTAATAAGCTATATAAATCAAATAAGCTCAACTGATCAGCAGCAGCCAAACAGTCCTATTAGGGCACTTTTGAGCACTAGCACAAGCTTATAAACAATAACACTTACTTTTGAGAACTGAAATGACTTAAACAGACACTTGAACTAAATTTTGACACAAATTAACGCTTACTTGGACTCAATAAGCAATATGACTCAAAAAGCTATTATGATTAATCTAAAAACCATGAGACTAAAGAAATTGTTAAAAAACTTAACAAACTACTTAAAACTTGTTAAATCTACCTTTAATCTATAGTATAAACTGATTTAAAGCTAAATTTAACTGACTTAATTGACCAAATAGGTATTAAACTAAACTTGACTCGATATAAAACACAGATCCAAACACGCAAGAAGAAAAATAAGCAAATCCCATAGACCTTAATAATGTTCCAAATAAAAAGATCTAACATTGTGTCATTCGGTTGTTTCAATATCATCATCAGTAACATAAAAATGTATCTAAAAATTGATCACAATAGCAATCACAGAGTCAAACCATACATAAACTTCCTATCAACATCAAATAATCAGCAGACTACGCATACCAGAATAGCAAATTAATTTCAACTTCTAATTTATTTACTCACTCAGGTGAGAATGGTGTTGCTTCGGCATCTAAAGTAGCAGCTACATGGATTCCGCTGTGAAAAAAACATAAACGATATTATTAGATATGTATACCTAAAATTTAGCCATAATAGATAAACAAAACCTAATAAGCTGTATACATCAAATAAGCTCAATTGATCAGCAGCAACCAAACAGTCCTAATAGGGCACTTTTGAGCACTAGCATAAGCTTATAAGCAGTAACACTTACTTTTGAGAACTAAAATGACTTAAACAGACAGTTGAACTAAATTTTGACACAAATTAACGCTTAATTTGACTCAATAAGCAATATGACTCAAAAAGCTATTATGATTAATCTAAAAACCATGAGACTAAAGAAATTGTTAAAAAACACTTAACAAACTACTTAAAACTTGTTAAATCTACCTTTAATCTATAGTATAAACTGATTTAAAGCTAAATTTAAGTGACCTAATTGACCAAATAGGTATTAAACTAAATTTGACTCGATATAAAACACAGATCCAAAAACGCAGGAAGAAAACTAATCAAATCCCATAGACCTTAATAATGTTCCAAATACAAAGATCTAACATTGTGTCATTCGTTTGTTTCAATAGCATCATCAGTAACATAAAAATGTGTCTAAAGATTAATCACAATAGCAATCACAGAGTCAAACCATAAATAAACTTCCTATCAACATCAAATAATCTGCAGACTACGCATACCAGACTAGCAAATTAATTTCAACTTCTAATTTACTTACTCACTCAGGTGAGAAGGGTGTTGCTTCGGCATCTAAAGAAGCATCGAGGATTCGATTCCGCTGAGAAAAAAAAATAAACGATATTATTAGATATGTATACCTAAAATTTAGCTATAATAGATAAACAAAACCTAATAAGCTATATACATCAAATAAGCTCAACTGATCAACAGCAGCCAAACAGTCCTAATAGGGCAATTTTGAGCACTAGCACAAGCTTAAAAGCAATAACACTTACTTTTGAGAACTGAAATGACTTAAACAGACACTTGAACTAAATTTTGACTCAAATTAACACTTACTTTGAATCAATAAGCAATACGACTCAAAAAGCTATTATGATTAATATAAAAACCATGAGACTAAAGAAATTGGTAAAAAACTTAACAAACTACTTAAAACTTGTTAAATCTACCTTTAATCTATAGTATAAACTGATTTAAAGCTAAATTTAAGTGACCTAATTTACCAAATATGTATTAAACTAAATTTGACTCGATATAAAACACAGATCCAAACACGCAGGAAGAAAAATAAGCAAATCCCATAGGCCTTAATAATGTTCCAAATACAATGATCTAACATTGTGTCATTCTTTTGTTTTAATATCATCATCAGTAACATAAAAATGTATCTAAAAATTGATCACAATAGCAATCACAGAGTCAAACCATAAATAAACTTCCTATCAACATCAAATAATCTGCAGACAACGCATACCAGAATAACAAATTAATTTCAACTTCTAATTTATTTACTTAATCAGGTGAGAATGGTGTTGCTTCGGCATCTGAAGTAGCATCTGCATAGATTCTGCTGAGAAAAACACATAAACGATATTATTAGATATGTATACCTAATATTTAGCCATAATAGATAAACAAAACTTAATAAGCTATATACATCAAATAAGCTCAACTGATCAGCAGCAGCCAAACATTCTTAATAGGGCACTTTTGAGCACTAGCACAAGCTTAAAAGCAATAACACTTACTTTTGAGAACTGAAATGACTTAAACAGACACTTGAACTAAATTTTGACACAAATTAACACTTACTTTGACTCAATAAGCAATATGACTCAAAAAGCTATTATGATTAATTTAAAAACCATGAGACTAAAGAAATTGTTAAAAAACTTAACAAACTACTTATAACTTGTTAAATCTACCTTTAATCTATGGTATAAACTAATTTAAAGCTAAATTTAAGTGACCTAATTGACCAACTAGGTATTAACCTAAATTTGACTCGATATAAAACACAGATCCAAACACGCAGAAGAGAAATAAGAAAATCCCATAGACCTTAATAATGTTTCAAATACAATGATCTAACATTGTGTTATTAGTTTGTTTCAATATCATCATCAGTAACATAAAAATGGGTCTAAAAATTGATCACAATAGCAATCACAGAGTCAAACCATAAATAAATTTCCTATCAACATCAAATAATCTGCAGACTACGCATACCAGAATAGAAAATTAATTTCAACTTCTAATTTATTTACTCACTCAGGTGAGAATGGTGTTACTTCGGCATCTAAAGTAGCAGCTACATGGATTCCGCTGAGAAAACAACATAAACGATATTATTAAATATGTATACCTAAAATTTTATCCATAATAGATAAACAAAACCTAATAAGCTATATACATCAAATAAGCTCAACTGATCAGCAACAGCCAAACAGTCCTAATAGGGCACTTTTGAGCACTAGCACAAGCTTAAAAGCAATAACACTTACTTTTGAGAACTGAAATGACTTAAACATACACTTGAACTAAATTTTGACACAAATTAACACTTACTTTGACTCAATAAGCAATATGACTCTAAAAGCTATTATGATTAATCTAAAAACCAAAGGACTAAACAGATTGTTAAAAAAAACTTAATAAACTACTTAAAACTTGTTAAATCTATCTTTAATCTACAGTATAAACTGATTTAAAGCTAAATTTAAGTGACCTAATTGACCAAATAGGTATTAAACTAAATTCGACTCGATATAAAACACATATCAAAACACGCAGGAAGAAAAATAAGCAAATCCCAAAGACCTTAATAATGTTCTAAATACAATGATCTAACATTGTGTAATTCGTTTGTTTCAATATGATCATCAGTGACATAAAAATGTATCTAAAAATTGATCACAATAGCAATCACAGAGTCGAACCATAAATAAACTTCCTATCAACATCAAATAATCTGCAGACTACGCATACCAGAATAGCAAATTAATTTCAACTTCTAATTTATTTACTCACTCAGGTGAGAATGGTGTTGCTTCGGCATCTAAAGTAGCAGCTACATGGATTCCGCTGAGAAAAAAACATAAACGATATTGTTAGATATGTATACCTAAAATTTAGCCATAATAGATAAACAAAACCTAATAAGCTATATACATCAAATAAGCTCAACTGATCAGCAAGCCAAACAATCCTAATAGGGCACTTTTGAGCACTAGCACAAGCTTAAAAGCAATAACACTTACTTTTGAGAACTGAAATGACTTAAACAGACACTTTAACTAAATTTTGACACAAATTAACACTTACTCTGACTCAATAAGCAATATGACTCAAAAAGCTATTATGATTAATCTAAAAACCATGAGACTAAAGAGATTATTAAAAAAAACTTAACAAACTACTTAAAACTTGTTAAATCTACCTTTAATGTATAGTATAAACTGATTTAACGTGAAATTTAAGTGACCTAATTGACCAAATCGGTATTAAACTAAATTTGACTCGATATAAAACACAGATCCAAACACGCATGAAGAAAAATAAGCAAATCCCATAGACCTTAATAATGTTCCAAATACAATGATCTAACATTGTGTCATTCGTTTGTTTCAATATCATCATCAGTAACATAAAAATGTATCTAAAAATTGATCACAATAGCAATCAAAGAGTCAAACCATAATTGAACTTCCTATCAACATCAAATAATCTGCAGACTACGCATACCAGAATAGCAAATTAATTTCAACTTCTAATTTATTTACTTACTCAGGTGAGAATGGTGTTGCTTCGACATCTAAAGTAGCATCTACATGGATTCCGCTGCGAAAAACACATAAACGATATTATTAGATATGTATACATAATATTTAGCCATAATAGATAAACAAAACCTAATAAGCTATATACTTCAAATAAGTTCAACTGATCAGCAGCAGCCAAACAGTCTTAATAGGGCACTTTGAGCACTACACAAGCTTAAAAGCAATAACACTTACTTTTGAGAACTGAAATGACTTAAACAGACGACATTGAACTAAATTTGACAAAAAATTAACACTTACTTTTACTCAATAAGCAATATGACTCAAAAAGCTATTATGATTAATTTAAAAACCATGAGACTAAAGAAATTGTTAAAAAACTTAACAAACTACTTATAACTTGTTAAATCTACCTTTAATCTATAGCATAAACTGATTTAAAGCTAAATTTAAGTGACCTAATTTACCAAATAGGTATTAAACTAAATTTGACTCGATATAAAACACAGATCCAATCACGCAGGAAGAAAAATAAGCAAATCCCATAGGCCTTAATAATGTTCCAAATACAATGATCTAACATTGTGTCATTCTTTTGTTTTAATATCATCATCAGTAACATAAAAATGTATCTAAAAATTGATCACAATAGCAATCACAGAATCAAACCAAAAATAAACTTCCTCTCAACATCAAATAATCTGCAGACAACGCATACCAGAATAACAAATTAATTTCAACTTCTAATTTATTTACTTAATCAGGTGAGAATGGTGTTGCTTCGGCATCTAAAGTAGCATCTGCATAGATTCTGCTGAGAAAAACACATAAACGATATTATTAGATATGTATACCTAATATTTAGCCATAATAGATAAACAAAACCTAATAAGCTATATACATCAAATAAGCTCAACTGATCAGCAGCAGCCAAACAATCCTAATAGGGCACTTTTGAGCACTAGCACAAGCTTAAAAGTAATAACACTTACTTTTGAGAACTGAAATGACTTAAACAGACACTTTAACTACATTTTGACACAAATTAACACTTACTCTGACTCAATAAGCAATATGACTCAAAAAGCTATTATGATTAATCTAAAAACCATGAGACTAAAGAGATTATTAAAAAAACTTAACAAAACTACTGAAACTTGTTAAATCTACCATTAATCTATAGTATAAACTGAATTAAAAGCTAAATTTAAAGTGACCTAATTGACCAAATAGGTATTAAACTAAATTTGAATCGATATAAAACACATATCCAAACAGGGAAGAAAAATTAGCAAATCCCATAGACCTTAATAATGTTCCAAATACAATGATCTAACATTGTGTCATTAGTTTGTTTCAATATCATCATCAGTAACATAAAAATGTGTCTAAAAATTGATCACAATAGCAATCACAGAGTCAAACCATAAATAAACTTCCTATCAACATCAATAATCGCAAACTACATACAAGAATAGCTAATTAATTTCAACTTCTAATTTATTTACTCACTTTCGGTGAGAATGGTTGTTGCCGGCATCTAAAGTAGCGACTACATGGGGTCCGTTGTGAAAAAACATAAAAGATAGTATTCGATATGTATACCTAAAATTTAGCCATAATAGATAAACAAAACCTAATAAGCTATGGACATCAAATAAGCTCAAAAGCGATCGTGACCAAAGCAGTCATAATAGGGCACTTTTGAGCACTAGCACAAGCTTAAAAGCAATAACACTTACTTTTGAGAAATGAAATGACTTAAACATACACTTGAACTAAATTTTGAAACAAATTAACACTTACTTTGACTCAATAAGCAATATGACTCAAAAAGCTATTATGATTAATCTAAAACCATGAGGACTAAAGAGATTGTTAAAAAAACAACAAACTACTTAAAACTTGTTAAATCTACCTTTAATCTATAGTATAAATGATTTAAAGCTAAATTTAAGTGACCTAATTGACCAAATAGGTATTAAACTAAATTTGAGTCGATATAAAACACAGATCCAAACACGCAGGAAGAAAAATAAGAAAATCCCATAGACCTTAATAATGTTCCAAATACAATGATCTAACATTGTGTCATTAGTTTGTTTCAATATCATCATCGGTAACATAAAATGTATCTAAAATTGATCACAATAGCAATCCACAGTCAAACCATAAATAAACTTCCTATCAACAAAACCATAATAAATTTCCTATCAACATCAAATATCTCCAAACTCACGAGATACCAAATAGCTAATTAATTTCAACTTCTAATTTATTTACTCACTCAGGTGAGAATGGTGTTGCTTCGGCATCTAAAGTAGCAGACTACATGGATTCCGTAGAAAAAACATAAACGATATTATTAGATATGTATACCTAAAATTTAGCCATAATAGATAAACAAAACCTAATAAGCTATATACATCAAATAAGCTCAACTGATCAGCACAGCCAAACATCCTAATAGGGCACTTTTGAGCACTAGCACAAGCTTAAAAGCAATAACACTTACTTTTGAGAAATGAAATGACTTAAACATACACTTGAACTAAATTTTGACACAAATTAACACTTACTTTGACTCAATAAGCAATATGACTCAAAAAGCTATTATGATTAATCTAAAACCATCGAGACTAAAGAATTGTTAAAAAAACTTAACAAATTACTTAAAACTTGTTAAATCTACCTTTAATCTATAGTATAAACTGATTTAAAGCTAAATTTAAGTGACCTAATTGACCAAATAGGTATTAAACTAAATTTGAATCGATATAAAACACAGATCCAAACACGCAGGAAGAAAAATAAGAAAATCCCATAGACCTTAATAATGTTCCAAATACAATGATCTAACATTGTGTCATTCGTTTGTTTCAATATCATCATCAGTAACATAAAAATGTATCTAAAAATTGATCACAATAGCAATCACAGAGTCAAACCATAAATAAACTTCCTATCAACATCAAATAATCTGCAACTACGCCATACCAGAATAGCAAATTAATTTCAACTTCTAATTTATTTACTCACTCAGGTGAGAATGGTGTTGCTTCGGCATCTAAAGTAGCACTACATGGATTCCGTTGAGAAAAACATAAACGATATATTAGATTCGATGTATACCTAAAATTTAGCCATAATAGATAAACAGAACCTAATAAGCTATATACATCAAATAAGCTCAACTAATCAGCAGCAGCCAAACAGTCATAATAGGGCACTTTTGAGCACTAGAACAAGCTTAAAAGCAATAACACTTACTTTTGAGAAATGAAATGACTTAAACATACACTTGAACTAAATTTTGAAACAAATTAACACTTACTTTGACTCAATAAGCAATATGACTCAAAAAGCTATTATGATTAATCTAAAAACCATCAGACTAAAGAGATTGTTAAAAAAACTTAACAAATTACTTAAAACTTGTTAAATCTACCTTTAATCTATAGTATAAACTGATTTAAAGCTAAATTTAAGTGACCTAATTGACCAAATAGGTATTAAACTAAATTTGAGTCGATATAAAACACAGATCCAAACACGCAGGAAGAAAAATAATAAATCCCATAGACCTTATTAATGTTCCAAATACAATGATCTAACATTGTGTCATTCGTTTGTTTCAATATCATCATCAGTAACATAAAAATGTATCTAAAAATTGATCACAATAGCAATCACAGAGTCAAACCATAAATAAACTTCCTATCAACATCAAATAATCTGCAAACTACGCATACCAGAATAGCAAATTAATTTCAACTTCTAATTTATTTACTCACTCGGGTGAGAATGGTGTTGCTTCGGCATCTAAAGTAGCAGCTACATGGATTCCACTGAGAAAAAAACATAAACGATATAATTATATATGTATACCTAAAATTTAGCCATAATAGATAAACAAAACCAAATAAGCTATATACATCAAATAAGCTCAACTGATCAGCAGCAGCCAAACAGTCCTAATATAGGGCACTTTGAGCACTAGCACAAGCTTAAAAGCAATAACACTTACTTTTGAGAAATGAAATTACTTAAACATACACTTGAACTAAATTTTGACACAAATTAACACTTACTTTGACTCAATAAGCAATATGACTCAAAAAGCTATTATGATTAATCTAAAAACAATCAGACTAAAGAGATTGTTACAAAAAACTTAACAAACTACTTAAAACTTGTTAAATCTACCATTAATCTATAGTATAAACTGAATTAAAGCTAAATTTAAGTGACCTAATTGACCAAATAGGTATTAAACTAAATTTGAATCGATATAAAACACATATCCAAACACGCAGGAAGAAAAATTAGCAAATCCCATAGACCTTAATAATGTTCCAAATACAATGATCTAACATTGTGTCATTCGTTTGTTTCAATATCATCATCAGTAACATAAAATGTATCTAAAAATTGATCACAATAGCAATCACAGAGTCAAACCATAAATAAACTTCCTATCAACATCAATAATCTGCAAACTACGCATACAAGAATAGCTAATTAATTTCAACTTCTAATTTATTTACTCACTCAGGTGAGAATGGTGTTGCTTCGGCATCTAAAGTAGCAGCTACATGGGGTCCGTTGTGAAAAAAACATAAACGATAGTATTCGATATGTATACCTAAAATTTAGCCATAATAGATAAACAAAACCTAAAAAGCTATAGACATCAAATAAGCTCAACTGATCAGCAGCAGCCAAACAGTTATAATAGGGCACTTTTGAGCACTAGCACAAGCTTAAAAGCAATAACACTTACTTTTGAGAAATGAAATGACTTAAACATACACTTGAACTAAATTTTGAAACAAATTAACACTTACTTTGACTCAATAAGCAATATGACTCAAAAAGCTATTATGATTAATCTAAAAACCATCAGACTAAAGAGATTGTCAAAAAAAACTTAACAAATTACTTAAAACTTGTTAAATCTACCTTTAATCTATAGTATAAATGATTTAAAGCTAAATTTAAGTGACCTAATTGACCAAATAGGTATTAAACTAAATTTGAGTCGATATAAAACACAGATCCAAACACGCAGGAAGAAAAATAAGCAAATCCCATAGACCTTAATAATGTTCCAAATACACTGATCTAACATTGTGTCATTCGTTTGTTTCAATATCATCATCAGTAACATAAAAATGTATCTAAAAATTGATTACAATAGCAATCACAGAGTCAAACCATAAATAAACTTCCTATCAACATCAAATAATCTCCAAACTACGCATACCAGAATAGCTAATTAATTTCAACTTCTAATTTATTTACTCACTCAGGTGAGAATGGTGTTGCTTCGGCATCTAAAGTAGCAGCTACATGGATTCCTTGATGAGAAAAACACCGTAAACGATATAATATATATATGTATACCTAAAATTTAGCCATAATAGATAAACAAAACCAAATAAGCTATATACATCAAATTAGCTCAACTGATCAGCAGCAGCCAAACAATCTTAATAGGCACTTTGGGCACTTTTGAGCACTAACACTTACTTTTGAGAATGAAATGACACAACACTTGCTTAAAAAATTAACACTTACTTTGCAATAACAATATGACTCAAAAAGCTATTATGATTAATCTAAAAACCATCAGACTAAAGAGATGAAAAAAACTTAACAAATTACTTAAAACTTGAAATCTACCTTTAATCTATAGAAATGATTTAAGCTTAAACATCCAAAAACGCAGGAAGAAAATAAAATCACTTGAACTAAATTTTGAGAATGGTGTTGCACAAGAAAATAACATAAATGATATTATTAGATATGTATAACTAAAATTTAGCCAATTAATAAGCTATATACATCAAATAAGCTCAACACTAGCACAAGCTACTTTGACACAAATCAATAAGCAATATGACTCAAAAAGCTATTATGATTAATCTAAAAACCATGACACTAAAGTGATTGTTAAAAAAAACTTAACAAACTACTTAAAACTTGTTAAATCTACCATTAATCTATAGTATAAACTGAATTAAAGCTAAATTTAAGTGACCTAATTGACCAAATAGGTATTAAACTAAATTTGACTCGATATAAAACACATATCCAAACACGCAGGAAGAAAAATTAGCAAATCCCATAGACCTTAATAATGTTCCAAATACAATGATCTAACATTGTGTCATTCGTTTGTTTCAATATCATCATCAGTAACATAAAAATGTATCTAAAAATTGATCACAATAGCAATCACAGAGTCAAACCATAAATAAACTTCCTATCAACATCAATAATCTGCAAACTACGCATACAAGAATAGCTAATTAATTTCAACTTCTAATTTATTTACTCACTCAGGTGAGAATGGTGTTGCTTCGGCATCTAAAGTAGCAGCTACATGGGGTCCGTTGTGAAAAAACATAAAAGATAGTATTCGATATGTATACCTAAAATTTAGCCATAATAGATAAACAAAACCTAATAAGCTATGGACATCAAATAAGCTCAACTGATCAGCAGCAGCCAAACAGTCATAATAGGGCACTTTTGAGCACTAGCACAAGCTTAAAAGCAATAACACTTACTTTTGAGAAATGAAATGACTTAAACATACACTTGAACTAAATTTTGAAACAAATTAACACTTACTTTGACTCAATAAGCAATATGACTCAAAAAGCTATTATGATTAATCTAAAAACCATCAGACTAAAGAGATTGTTAAAAAAAACTTAACAAATTACTTAAAACTTGTTAAATCTACCTTTAATCTATAGTATAAATGATTTAAAGCTAAATTTAAGTGACCTAATTGACCAAATAGGTATTAAACTAAATTTGAGTCGATATAAAACACAGATCCAAACACGCAGGAAGAAAAATAAGAAAATCCCATAGACCTTAATAATGTTCCAAATACACTGATCTAACATTGTGTCATTCGTTTGTTTCAATATCATCATCAGTAACATAAAAATGTATCTAAAAATTGATTACAATAGCAATCACAGAGTCAAACCATAAATAAACTTCCTATCAACATCAAATAATCTCCAAACTACGAATACCAGAATAGCTAATTAATTTCAACTTCTAATTTATATACTCACACTTGTGAGAATGGTGTTGCTTCGGCATCTAAAGTAGCAGCTGCATGGATTCCACTGAGAAAAAAACGTAAACGATATAATTATATATGTATACCTAAAATTTAGCCATGATAGATAAACAAAACCAAATAAGCTATATACATCAAATTAGCTCAACTGATTAGCAGCAGCCAAACAGTCATAATATGGCACTTTTGAGCACTAGCCCAAGCTTAAAAGCAATAACACTTACTTTTGAGAAATGAAATGACTTAAACATACACTTGAACTAAATTTTGACACAAATTAACACTTACTTTGACTCAATAAGCAATATGACTCAAAAAGCTATTATGATTAATCTAAAAACCGTGACACTAAAGAGATTGTTAAAAAAACTTAACAAACTACTTAAAAATTGTTAAATCTAACATTAATCTATAGTATAAACTGATTTAAAGCTAAATTTAAGTGACCTAATTGACCAAATAGGTATTAAACTAAATTTGAGTCGATAGAAAACACATATCCAAACACGCAGGAAGAAAAATAAGCAAATCCCATAGACCTTAATAATGTTCCAAATACAATGATCTAACATTGTGTCATTCGTTTGTTTCAATATCATCATCAGTAAGATAAAAATGTATCTAAAAATTGATCACAATAGCAATCACAGAGTCAAACCATAAATAAACTTCCTATCAACATCAAATAATCTCCAAACTACGAATACCAGAATAGCTAATTAATTTCAACTTCTAATTTATTTACTCACTCAGGTGAGAATGGTGTTGCTTCGGCATCTAAAGTAGCAGCTACATGGGGTCCGTTGTGAAAAAACATAAAAGATAGTATTCGATATGTATACCTAAAATTTAGCCATAATAGATAAACAAAACCTAATAAGCTATGGACATCAAATAAGCTCAACTGATCAGCAGCAGCCAAACAGTCATAATAGGGCACTTTTGAGCACTAGCACAAGCTTATAAGCAATAACACTTACTTTTGAGAACTGAAATGACTTAAACAGACACTTGAACTAATTTTTGACACAAATTAACACTTACTTTGACTCAATAAACAATATGACTCAAAAAGCTATTATGATTAATCTAAAAACTATGAGACTAAAGAAATTGTTAAAAAACTTAACAAACTACTTTAAACTTGTTAAATCTACCTTTAATATATAGTATAATCTGATTTAAAGCTAAATTTAAGTGACCTAATTGACCAAATAGGTATTAAACTAAATTTGATTCGATATAAAACACAGATCCAAAAACGCAGGAAGAAAAATAAGCAAATCCCATAGACCTTAATAATGTTCCAAATACAATGATCTAACATTGTGTCATTCTTTTGTTTCAATATCATCATCAGTAACATAAAAATGTATCTAAAAATTGATCTCAATAGCAATCACACAGTCAAACCATAAATAAACTTCCTATCAACATCAAATAATCTGCAAACTACGCATACCAGAATAGCAAATTAATTTCAACTTCTAATTTATTTACCCACTCAGGTGAGAATGGTGTTGCTTCGACATCTAAAGTAGCAGCTACGTGGATTCCGCTGAGAAAATAACATAAATGATATTATTAGATATGTACAACTAAAATTTAGCCATAATAGATAAACAGAACCTAATAAGCTATATACATCAAATAAGCTCAACTAATCAGCAGCAGCCAAACAGTCATAATAGGGCACTTTTGAGCACTAGCACAAGCTTAAAAGCAATAACACTTACTTTTGAGAAATGAAATGACTTAAACATACACTTGAACTAAATTTTGAAACAAATTAACACTTACTTTGACTCAATAAGCAATATGACTCAAAAAGCTATTATGATTAATCTAAAAACCATCAGACTAAAGAGATTGTTAAAAAAAACTTAACAAATTACTTAAAACTTGTTAAATCTACCTTTAATCTATAGTATAAATGATTTAAAGCTAAATTTAAGTGACCTAATTGACCAAATAGGTATTAAACTAAATTTGAGTCGATATAAAACACAGATCCAAACCGCAGGAAGAAAAAATAAGAAAATCCCATACACCTTAATAATGTTCCAAATACACTGATCTAACATTGTGTCATTCGTTTGTTTCAATATCATCATCAGTAACATAAAAATGTATCTAAAAATTGATTACAATAGCAATCATAGAGTCAAACCATAAATAAACTTCCTATCAACATCAAATAATCTCCAAACTACGGATACCAGAATAGCTAATTAATTTCAACTTCTAATTTATATACTCACACTTGTGAGAATGGGGTTGCTTCGGCATCTAAAGTAGCAGCTGCATGGATTCCACTGAGAAAAAAACGTAAACGATATAATTATATATGTATACATAAAATTTAGCCATAATAGATAAACAAAACCAAATAAACTATATACATCAAATTAGCTCAACAACTGATCAGCAGCACCAAAACACTCATAATATGGCACTTTTGAGCACTAGCACAAGCTTAAAAGCAATAACACTTACTTTTGAGAAATGAAATGACTTAAACATACACTTGAACTAAATTTTGACACAAATTAACACTTACTTTGACTCAATAAGCAATATGACTCAAAAAGCTATTATGATTAATCTAAAAACCGTGACACTAAAGAGATTGTTAAAAAAACTTAACAAACTACTTAAAACTTGTTAAATCTAACATTAATCTATAGTATAAACTGATTTAAAGCTAAATTTAAGTGACCTAATTGACCAAATAGGTATTAAACTAAATTTGAGTCGATAGAAAACACAGATCCAAACACGCAGGAAGAAAAATAAGCAAATCCCATAGACCTTAATAATGTTCCAAATACAATGATCTAACATTGTGTCATTCGTTTGTTTCAATATCATCATCAGTAACATAAAAATGTATCTAAAAATTGATCACAATAGCAATCACAGAGTCAAACCATAAATAAACTTCCTATCAACATCAAATAATCTCCAAACTACGCATACCAGAATAGCAAATTAATTTCAACTTCTAATTTATTTACTCACTCAGGTGAGAATGGTGTTGCTTCGGCATCTAAAGTAGCAGCTACATGGGGTCCGTTGTGAAAAAAACATAAACGATAGTATTCGATATGTATACCTAAAATTTAGCCATAATAGATAAAAAAAACCTAATAAGCTATAGACATCAAATAAGCTCAACTGATCAGCAATTGCCAAACAGTCCTAATAGGGCACTTTTGAGCACTAGCACAAGCTTATAAGCAATAACACTTACTTTAGAGAACTGAAATGACTTAAACAGACACTTGAACTAAATTTTTACACAAATTAACACTTACTTTGACTCAATAAACAATATGACTCAAAAAGCTATTATGATTAATCTAAAAACTATGAGACTAAAGAAATTGTTAAAAAACTTAACAAACTACTTTAAACTTGTTAAATCTACCTTTAATATATAGTATAATCTGATTTAAAGCTAAATTTAAGTGACCTAATTGACCAAATAGGTATTAAACTAAATTTGATTCGATATAAAACACAGATCCAAACACGCAGGAAGAAAAACAAGCAAATCCCATAGACCTTAATAATGTTCCAAATACAATGATCTAACATTGTGTCATTCGTTTGTTTCAATATCATCATCAGTAACATAAAAATGTATCTAAAAATTGATCACAATAGCAAGCACAGAGTCAAACCATAAATAAACTTCCTATCAACATCAAATAATCTGCAAACTACGCATACCAGAATAGCAAATTAATTTCAACTTCTAATTTATTTACTCACTCAGGTGAGAATGGTGTTGCTTCGGCATCTAAAGTAGCAGCTACATGGATTCCACTGAGAAAAAAACATAAACGATATAATTATATATGTATACCTAAAATTTAGCCATAATAGATAAACGAAACCAAATAAGCTATATACATCAAATTAGCTCAACTGATCAGCAGCAGCCAAACAGTCATAATAGGGCACTTTTGAGCACTAGCACAAGCTTAAAAGCAATAATACTTACTTTTGAGAAATGAAATGACTTAAACATACACTTGAACTAAATTTTGACACAAATTAACACTTAATTTGACTCAATAAGCAATATGACTCAAAAAGCTATTATGATTAATCTAAAAACAATCTGACTAAAGAGATTGTTAAAAAAAACTTAACAAATAACTTAAAACTTGCTAAATCTACTTTTAATCTATAGTATAAACTGATTTAAAGCTAAATTTAAGTGACCTAATTGACCAAATAGGTATTAAACTAAATTTGAGTCGATATAAAACACATATCCAAACACGCAGGAAAAAAAATAAGCAAATCCCATAGACCTTAATAAGGTTCCAAATACACTGATCTAACATTGTGTCATTCGTTTGTTTCAATATCATCATCAGTAAAATAAAAATGTATCTAAAAATTGATTACAATAGCAATCACAGAGTCAAACCATAAATAAACTTCCTATCAACATCAAATAATCTGCAAAGTACACATACCAGAATAGCAAATTAATTTCAACTTCTAATTTATTTACTCACTCAGGTGAGAATAGTGTTGCTTCGGCATCTAAAGTAGCAGCTACATGGATTCCGCTGAGAAAAAAACATAAATGATATTATTAGATATGTATACCTAAAATTTAGCCATAATAGATAAACAAAACCAAATAAGCTATACACAAAAAATAAGCTCAACTGATCAGCAGCAGCCAAACAGTCCTAATAGGGCACTTTTGAGCACTAGCACAAGCTTAAAAGCAATAACACTTACTTTTGAGAACTGAAATGACTTAAACATACACTTGAACTAAATTTTGACACAAATTAACACTTACTTTGACTCAATAAGCAATATGACTCTAAAAGCTATTATGATTAATCTAAAAACCGTGAGACTAAAGAGATTGTTAAAAAAAACTTAACAAACTACTTAAAACTTGTTAAATCTACCTTTAATCTATAGTATAAACTGATTTAAAGCTAAATTTAAGTAATTGACCAAATAGGTATTAAACTAAATTTTACTCGATATAAAACACAGATCCAAACACGCAGGAAGAAAAATAAGCAAATCCCATAGACCTTAATAATGTTCCAAATACAATGATCTAACATTGTGTCATTCACTTGTTTCAATATCATCATCAGTAAAATAAAAATGTATCTAAAAATTGATTACAATAGCAATCACAGAGTCAAACCATAAATAAACTTCCTATCAACATCAATAATCTGCAAACTACGCATACCAGAATAGCAAATTAATTTCAACTTCTAATTTATTTACTCACTCAGGTGTTGCTTCGGCATCTAAAGTAGCAGCTACATGGATTCCGCTGAGAAAAAAACATAAATGATATTATTAGATATGTACAACTAAATTTAGCCATAATAGATAAACAAAACCTAATAAGCTATATACACCAAATAAGCTCAACTGATCAGCAGCAGCCAAACAGTCATAATAGGGCACTTTTGAGCACTAGCACAAGCTTAAAAGCAACAACACTTACTTTTGAGAACTGAAATGACTTAAACATACACTTGAACTAAATTTTGACACAAATTAACACTTACTTTGACTCAATAAGCAATATGACTCAAAAAGCTATTATGATTAATCTAAAAACCATGACACTAAAGTGATTGTTAAAAAAAACTTAACAAACTACTTAAAACTTGTTAAATCTACCATTAATCTATTGTATAAACTGAATTAAAGCTAAATTTAAGTGACCTAATTGACCAAATAGGTATTAAACTAAATTTGAATCAATATAAAACACAGATCCAAACACGCAGGAAGAAAAATTAGCAAATCCCATAGACCTTAATAATGTTCCAAATACAATGATCTAACATTGTGTCATTCGTTTGTTTCAATATCATCATCAGTAACATAAAAATGTATCTAAAAATTGATCACAATAGCAATCACAGAGTCAAGCCATAAATAAACTTCCTATCAACATAAATAATCTGCAAACTACGCATACCAGAATAGCAAATTAATTTCAACTTCTAATTTATTTACTCACTCAGGTGAGAATGGTGTTGCTTCGGCATCTAAAGTAGCAGCTACATGGATTCCACTGAGAAAAAAACATAAACGATATAATTATATATGTATACCTAAAATTTAGCCATAATAGATAAACAAAACCAAATAAGCTATATACATCAAATAAGCTCAACTGATCAGCAGCAACCAAACAGTCCTAATAGGGCACTTTTGAGCACTAGCACAAGCTTAAAAGCAATAACACTTACTTTTGAGAACTGAAGTGACTTAAACATACACTTGAACTAAATTTTGACACAAATTAACACTTACTTTGACTCAATAAGCAATATGACTCAAAAAGCTATAATGATTAATCTAAAAACCATGAGACTAAAGAGATTATTAAAAAAAACTTAACAAACAACTTAATACTCGTTAAATCTACCTTTAATGTATAGTATAAAAAGATTTGAAGCTAAATTTAAGTGACCTAATTGACCAAATAGGTATTAAACTAAATTTGAGTCGATATAAAACACTGATCCAAACACGCAGGAAGAAAAATAAGCAAATCCCATAGACCTTAATAATGTTCCAAATACAATGTTCTAACATTGTGTCATTCGTTTGTTTCAATATCATCATCGGTAACATAAAAATGTATCAAAAAATTGATCACAATAGCAATCACATAGTCAAACCATAAATAAACTTCCTATCAACATCAAATAATCTGCAAACTACGCATACCAGAATAGCAAATTAATTTCAACTTCTAATTAATTTACTCACTCAGGTGAGAATGGTGTTGCTTCGGCATCTAAAGTAGCAGCTGTTGGAATCACTCCTAGACCTTAATCAAGTGTTAGTGATTCATATGTAATAGTTAGCTTAATATGGCCTTTATGTTAGTAATTAGCCTTAGGCTTATGTAGAAGGCCCATAAGCCTAGGCCTAGTCTAAAAAAGAATAGGATGGGAACTAGGAGTGTTATCCTAGCTTCCCTCCTATAAATACCTTGTTATAACCTTCACTTGAAGGTTGGTTGTTCAATTCATTTCTCTTTCACTACCTCACGCATAACCGGTTTAATAATCTTACGCGTAGTGTTTGTGTGTGCGTTGTTCAACCAATCTTTCTTCTCTATTTCTTCTATTGATGCTTGTGTTGTAAAACTAGTGACCTAACAGTGGTATCAATCGCCTACTAGTTGGGTGAATCGTTATTGCTTTTGAAGTGGGTTTTTGGTCCAACGCGTAAAGCTAACAAGATACTTTGGTTCGCTTATAAACACGTTTTTTACACTTTTTAATCCAAGATTCTTGTAATTTCAATGTTTTAAGGTGTTAAAATAACTGTTTTTGGCAAAAAGTTTCAAACTTTATGCGTGGATCATAATTTTTAAGCTTGTACGAGGGTTTCATCCTACGCGTAACCGTTTTAGGAGTTTTGGCTCATCAAGTTTCACACTTTTGTGTTATTTTGGTGATATTGAAGCTATCTCATCACAAAAATCTGGTTTAGAAACATCTTTGGGCAAAATCATTTTTATGAGTAAAGCTACGCGTAACAAAACCCTAATCGGTAAGCGTAACTTTATCCTTTGTTTGATCTTCAGTTTCGTGGTTTACTCCATCTTTTTTTGCTTGGATAAGCCTGAAAATATGTCGACTTTGGATATCTTTTGCACTGTGATAGTGTAAAAGATCACTTGGGATAAAACCCTAAAATTACGCATAAGCATAAAGCTTACGCGTAGAAAATCCTACGCATAAGATTTATCTTACGCCTAAGCTTAGTCTTACGCATAAGGTAATCCTACGCCTAAGTTTTCTACGCCTAACTTTTTGTTTTACGCATAACTTTAGTGCTTTTTCCTTCCTTACGAGTAAGCTAAACCTACGCGTAACTCTTGCTGTTACGCGTAACTTTGGTGTTTTTACGCATAAGTTCTACTTGGTTTATTGTGATTTCTACGCCTAAGGATACTTCATCAACAAAGGTTCATTCGACTACAAAGATTCATTTTACCAACACAAGTTTTCAACATGTCACAACCACCATACTCCAACTATTTCCCTTACACTTACTCTCAACGTCAACAACAACTAAGTCCACAACATCAACAATGGAATCAACAACAAGCAATTTATCAACAACAATTTAATCAACAACATACTCCACAACTTGTTGCAATTCCACAACCTCAAATGGTTCAACCACCACCAAGTCTTCAAGTTCAACCCTACACAAATGAATTCAATCAACATCCATCAAGGAACACTATGAAGGAACCCACTTGGTTTGCAAAGATGTGTGAAGCTTTAAGCAGTCAACAATCAATTCATGAGGCTGGATCACTTGATAGACCTCCAATGCTCACTCCAGGAAACTACGATCAATGGGTGATTAGGTTCTTTAGGTTTTGTGATCTTAAGAAGCCACATGGAAAGTTATTAAAGAAGGTTATCTTGGAAGGTCCATTTCAGATGCCTACTGTCATCGTACCCGGCGATCCAAATGCTAATCCACCAAGAGATGAACAATCAAACATTGCTACTGTTGCAGACCTGAATGCAGAGGAACTTCTACACTATGAAGCTGATGAGCTTGCAATGCAATATATCCTCTTAGGATTACCTAACCCAATTCTTCGAAGTGTTGATGCTCAAAAGACTGCAAAGGCAATGTGGGAACATATTCATCTTCTTATGGAAGGATCTGCACTCAATCAGGAGGATATGGAATCCAAAATTTACTTGGCTTATGAACACTTCATGATTGAACCTGGAGAGACACTAGAGTCTTATCATCATCGATTCTCAGACATCATAAATGATTTGGATAAACACAACATCATCATGCCAAGAATTGCAATTAATACTAAGTTCCTAAGTAGTCTTGGTCCTGAATGGGAGAAGTATGTCATTTTTCTCCGTCAAGCGAAGAACATGCATCATTCTACATATGGATTGTTGTACGATTACTTGACGCCTCATGAAAAGGAAGTTGATAGGGAAAGGAATCTCCGTGCTCAAATTGCTTCACCTTCACATCCGGAAAATCAACAACTTGCCTTGTATGCTCAAAACAGTTATCCTCCTCAACCAGCAACTCAACCAACTGCTACAATCACACCATATGATCCTTCACAGCAACAATCTCAAACTCAATTGGTTCCATACAACAACAACAATGCTCAAGCACTTGTCAGTGAAGCTAATGAGGAATCTGATCCGTTCGAAGCATTGCAACAAGGATTTGTTATGATTGCTAATGCTTTTAGCCGTTATACAAACAAATCCAATAATCGTATTCGTTCCTCATCTAACACACGGAATCAAGCTGTTGTGAACAATGGAAGAGTTGAAGTTCAGAATCGTAGTTATGGTCGTCAGATGGGCGGTGGTCAAGGGTTTAATGCTATGGGTAGGAATAACAACAGAGCTCAAGTGGCAGAACAGGGAAATGCTCAGAATGGGTTGAATGGTCTTCGATGCTACAATTGCAATGAGAAGGGACACCTGGCTAATGCATGCCCAAAGCCGAGGACTAGGGGCAGTGCTTATCACAAGGAGGCTTTACTTTTGGCTCTTAAGGATGAAGCTGGTGGAACTCTCACAGACAAGGAACAAAGTTTTATGGCAAATGCAGACTCAGATGATGATATGGAGGACTTGCAGGCCAATGCAGCTGTTATGTTGATGGCTAACATGCATGAGTTACATATGAGTGACACAGGCCCAGTGTATGACACTGATGGCTTGTCTCAGGTACCCGAACAAACCATATTCATCTCTGATCTAATATCTCCGCCAACATATGAATCCGGCAAGGCTCAAAATGTTCAAAATGAGTCGTCCACATCTCATTCCGACGATTTTCAACTAGACCCCGTAGTTATATATGACGATCAAGATGACCTTATGGTTTCCCTTGATAATCAAATTGATTCCGTGGTTATACTTGAGGATCTAAGTAATGATCATGTTGTGACTCACGTTGAACACGCCGAACTTTTGCCTCATCCAGATTTTGCTCGTTTAATACAAGACCAACAAACCGTAGTGGAAGAATGTCGTGCAATTAATCAGGACTTGAAAAGTAAAAATGCACTGTTAACCAAGGATTTTGAATGTTTACAAAAGCAACTGAACTTTTTCAAAACTCAAGAAAAATGTGAAAAAGGTTTTGAAGCAGCCTTTGCTAAATCTCATCAAAACGAAAAATATTTAGAGAGACAGATGCGTGATCTAGCCGCTTCGAAGAATGCTTTGCTGTCTGAAATAGAACAACTGAAACATGAACATAAAAAGCAAATTAACGCTCTCACCTTGGAAAATCAAAAAGCTAAGGCTGAGTTGTTAACTTGTCAAAAATAGTTCTCTGCATACAAAAAGCATTCAACGAAATGAATAGATGATCATCTTGAAGAAATCATCGGCTTGCAAAACAAACTTAAAGAGTTTTAAACTGTTGTTTACAAACATGGTGAGTCGGTAACAGCTATTGAAAAGTTTACTTTAAAACCAAATCCAAATGGCTATGGACCGAATCTTGCTGATTACAAACCTAAGCTTTCAACCAAAGCATTCAAACCAAATCCTGAAGTTTCTAGTGCAGAATATAAAATTGATAATTCTGTTATGAGTGTTGTTGAATATCATCGTCAAGAGGAATTAGATGCAGAAGACGAGAGTCGATCAAAATTAGAAACTGTTGTTTACTACAAACCTTTTAACTATTCAAAAGCGGTCACTTTCGTCACACCAACGGATTCTTCTAACACACCCAGGATTATCATAAAAACATCTGAGTCTTCTAATGTTAATCCCAAACCAGATTATGCACAAACTTATGGTCCTTTACCTTCCATCAGTGAAGTAAACTCAAAACCTGAAAATCGCAAAATTCTTAGATATTTTGACCTTTTCATGGCTGACCTCAAAACTTTACAACATGAGATAGAATATCATTCTGAAATCAAAGTTCAACATTTTCAATCGCCTCTGGCGCGAGAACAAAGAGACATTTATCAGAAAAATCTTTTACCAAATGTTAAAAATTTGAAAAATTGTGCATTGTCTTGGGAACGGGACTTTTGAGAAAACAGAAACATCTATTTCTAATACTAAACGTAAAAAGAAAATGTTGAGAAAAGATTTTGATCGACTCTTGGAAGATGTCATCTGTGCTGATGTCCATAATGCTGTGTTATTGAATTCTTTGTCATATGCATCTGATTATATCTCTGCTGATACTGTTGATTCTGTGGTAACTGTTGAGAACACTGATAATGTGCTTCAGATCGAGTCTTTAAAAGTTGATAATGAACGATTGTCAAACGAGCTTTCTAATGCAAAACGTCGTCTCAATTGGTGTCAAAAAGATATTCACGATCAACAACTTGCTTATCAAAACAAAATCGCCCAGTTGCGTGAAAAATCTTCTGATCCAAAAATTGAGCAACTAGATGATCAAAACGTGTCTTTTAAGTGTCAAATCTCAAAATATGAACAAGAACTTGCAAGAGTTAAAAAGGAATATGGTGTCATATTTGATTTACTCAAACAGACTCGTGATGAAGCATCTAATGAACTTGATCATTATCTTGCACACACTAAAGAAGTTATGCATGTTGCTGGAAATCTTCGGTCTGAAAATCAAGATCTGATTCACACTATCTTTAAGTTAAGAGAAATGTTAGGAAAGTATGAACAACTTCCGCCTACCGTGATTAAGAGAATAGCCCCAGTAACACTTAGTAATCGTGAACCTAGAATCCCTACTGCCAAATCACAAGCTGCTAACGTGCTTCCTTCTACTGAAACAGGAATAGTTGCGTCTTTTCCAAACGTCCGCACTTCACAGCCTAGGAGCACTACATCGAAGAATAGGAAGTTGCGACCTAAGAAAAGATCAATAAGGAATGCTAAAGTAGAAGAACACCCTAGGACTATGAATAAGACTCACGTTGCTTCCCCTATAGATACTGCGTCTTGCAAATGTAATAGAAATAGTGATGTAACGAATGCTAAACCTTTAAGTACTTTTGATATTCAGTCTGATGCACCTTGTGTTATTTGTCGTAAATGTATGAATTCTGATTGTTATGACAAATGTGTTGCTAAATCAATCATCTCTCGTTTAAGGAATCCTAAGAATCGGAATACCTCTAGGCCCACTAATCATTCTAAGTCTGTGCTTGGTAGACCGCCCTCTTTAGATTCTAAGAAACACATTGCTGTCTCTGTAGCTCCAGTTTCACCTCCTAGGAATGTAGTACCACCTAGTGCATTCACTAAGACTAAAGCAAATACTAGTTGAAGATGGCAGAAATGGATATATAACACACTAGGATTTAAATGGATACCTAAAGCTATTGATGTGTGTATGTCTACTATAACTGCTCCGGAACCCTCTAACATTTCGGGTTCCACATCTACTTCTATTCCATCTGTGTCGTCTGTGTGTAATGCAGGTGATACAGATCATTCTCTGGATTGTTGATAGCGGATGTTCCCGACACATGACAGGCAACCTTAAACTGTTATCAAACTTTATTGCAAAGTTCATTGGTACTGTCAGATTCGGGAATGATCACTTCGCAACTATCATGGGCTATGGAGACTATATCAATGGGAACATCGAAATTAGCAGGGTTTATTATGTGGAAGGCCTCGGTCACAATCTGTTTTCAGTAGGTCAGTTCTGTGATGGAGATTTGGAGGTTGCTTTCAGGGAGAAATCTTGTTTCATTCGTGATCTAGAAGGAAACGACCTCATGTCTGGCTCGCGTAATTCAAGTCTGTACACTATCTCTATGCAAGACATGGTTGCTTCATCTCCCATCTGCTTACTTTCAAAGGCAACATCAACAAAATCCTGGCTATGGCACCGTCGTCTATCACATTTAAACTTTCAAACTATAACCAATCTTGCTCGACACAAACTAGTTGATGGACTCCCACGATTTCGGTATTCAAAAGATCACCTTTGCTCAGCTTGTGAACAATGGAAAAGCACTCGTGCTCATTTTCCTTCAAAAGTGGAACACAGCTCTCAGCATGTGCTTCATCTTCTTCACATGGATTTGTGTGGCCCAATGCGCGTGCAAACAATCAATGGCAAACACTACATCTTAGTAATTTTTGATGACTATTCACGCTAGAATTGGGTCTACTTTCTTCGAAGCAAAGACCAAGCTCCACATATGATCATCACCTTTCTCACGAAAATACAAGTTCAGCTCCGAAACACCGTCAGACAAATCAGAACAGATAAAGGAACTGAATTTGTTAACAAAACTCTTCGTGATTTTTATGAGAAAGTGGGGATTCAGCATCAGACATCTATTGCACGTACACCAGAACAAAACGGAGTTGTTGAAAGACGAAACCAAACGTTAGTGGAAGCTGCAAGAACAATGTTAATCAATGCTAAACTCCCAGATTACTTGTGGGCAGAAGCTGTATCTACTGCATGCTATACTCAAAACCGTTCAATGATTACCAAACGCCACAACAAAACACCTTTCGAGCTTGTCCACAACAGAAAACCGAATCTCAAACACTTTCATGTATTTGGATCTCTTTGCTATCCGAATAATGATCGTGATGACTTTGGCAAGCTCAAAGCCAAAGCTGACATTGGAGTCTTTATTGGATATTGTGATAATTCTAAAGGTTTCCGAATCTGGAATCGTCGAACAAAGGAGGTTATGGAAATGATTCATTCTCATTTTGATGAACTTACGGAAATGGCTTCTGAGTATAACAGCTTGGAACCCGGTCACAACTGCTTAAACTTCCCCCAAACCCCATCATCAGCTGATACAAGCCCTCAGCTTAATCGTCAACAAATGGAAAGACTATTTGCTCCTCTGTTCAGTGACGATATTGATGAACGTGCTCTAGGTGTATCCGCTGTTTCCGCTGCTCAACCTGATAATACTCTAATACCTGATACACCTGCTACAACAACTACTGTTGAAGATGCACCACCAGTTGACTCTACTACAACAGTTGAACAAACCGCTTCCAACAATGATGAACCGGCTGATGATGTTTTGAATGAAGTACCCCCACCTGCAGATTTTGATCCAAATGCGTTCTTCAACCCTTTTGCTAATGAAACCGCTGCACCTGATGTCGCGGAATCATCTTCAAGCCATTTGAATCCTCAAAATCTGCACAACGTATACCAACATCAACCCTCTACACATCGATGGAAAAAAGACCATCCTCTGGAAAATATTATTGGCAACCCGAATCAACCAGTCGTTACAAGACAACGTCTTCACACAGACGATGAACATTGCATTTATGCACTCACTGTCTGCCAAACTGAACCCAAAAACATTAAGGATGCAATGACAAAAGATAACTGGATTAAATCCATGCAAGAAGAACTCAACCAATTCAAACGTCTTGAAGTATGGGAACTGGTTGCAAGACCATCAGGGGTCTACGTCATTGGTCTAAAATGGATTTGGAAAAACAAATTGGATGCTGAAGGGAATGTCATCAGAAACAAGTCACGTTTGGTGGCTAAGGGTTATAGACAGGAAGAGGGTATTGACTTTGAAGAATCATTTGCTCCAGTCTCTCGTCTTGAGGCTATTCGGATATTTCTGGCGTTCGCAGCTCATATGAACATCACGGTCTTTCAGATGGATGTCAAAACTGCTTTTCTGAATGGTCAACTGAAAGAAACAGTTTATGTCAGCCAGCCAGAAGGATTCGTTGATCTCGCGCTTCCGAACCATGTTTACAAACTGAACAAAGCTCTGTATGGTCTCAAACAAGCTCCTCGAGCATGGTATGATAAGCTATCATCTTTCTTCATTGCCAATAATTTTACCAAAGGTTCGGTCGACCGAACTCTTTTCATACAATATCACGGGGAACATATTTTAATTGTTCAAATTTATGTGGATGACATCATTTTTGGGTCAACTCATAAAAAGTACTCAATCGCTTTTGCAAAACTAATGAAGAAACATTTTGAAATGTCCATGATGGGTGAACTTACGTTCTTTCTAGGACTACAAGTTCATCAATCACCCCGTGGTATTTTCTTGAGTCAGTCCAAATATGCCCTTGAAATTCTGAACAAATTCGGAATGAATACTTGTGATACTTATGCCACACCAATGGAACATACCAAGAAGCAGGACGCTGATTTGCATGGGAAATTGGTTGACCCTACCAAATACCGTAGTATTATTGGGTCTCTCATGTATCTAACAGCCAGCAGACCTGATATTGTCTTTGCCGTTTATCTTTGCTCCCGTTATCAGTCGCGACCAACTGAAACCCACCTCTCAGAGGCTAAAAGAATCCTCCGATACATAAAGGGAACCATTAATTTGGGGATCTGGTATCCGAAGGATTCTGGTTTTGAACTACTCGCTTTTTCAGACGCTGACCACGCAGGATGCTTAGACTCTCAGAAAAGTACTTCAGGAGCACTACAATTTCTTGGTGACAAATTGGTATATTGGCAATCGAAGAAGCAGGATTGTACATCGCTGTCCTCAACGAGCGGAATATGTAGCCATGTCGGCGTGTTGTGCTCAAGTCATTTGGATGAGAACACAACTCAATGACTATGGTTACGTATTTGACAGAATACCGATGTACTGCGACAATCGGAGTGCTATTGCGATCTCATGAAACTCAGTTCAGTATTCGAAATCAAAGCACATCGATCTTCGATATCACTTCATCAAGGACCACGTGGAACAGGGTACTGTTGAATTATACTTCGCGGGTACAGAATACCAATTGGCAGATCTTCTCACCAAAGCCTTAGCTCCTGCTAGGTTTAATGAGTTGGTCCACAGAATTGGTATGAGGTGTTTGACTCAAGAGGAACTGGATGACCTCTTAAAACATTCTTAAAAACCAGTCAAACACCAAAACTTCTTTTGTAAATATTTTTCAAAAACAAAATACAAAAATATAAAATCCGATAAAACAACAAAAATATTCTTCTATCTATATTTCTTTTAACATGGCAAGTATAACTCTTCCGTCAACACTCAAATCTTTCAAAATTCAGTATTTTTTCCGATCAAGTGTTGAGGGGGAGAAAATAAATACTTAACTGTTTCAAAATAACTATGTACTTGCATGTTAGCCTATCCTGGTTGTTTCTTTAAATTATGGTGGTCACATCTATGGTTTCTGACACTCCTCGGACTAAAATTTATAAACTTTCATTATTTATTAAGTCGATGGGGAGTGTTGTCAAGTTTCTGTCTTAAAATCCTTCGTTTGGTAACCAAAATGGAAGTTAAAAGGCTTTGGATGAAAATGGAAAAGGTGGAGGGACTAAAACTGCCTAAAGATTAAAGTTATTTTAATAAAAACACCTCCACCTAACATAATCCACACATTTATTACTCATAACCAAACAAATCCTACGCACAAAAATCCTTCTTCAAATCCGGTTATCTGATCTTCAATTTGTAAGTGATTTTGTGTTCTTAACAAGTTTTTAAACAATGGTTTTGAATTTCATGCGAATCCAACGGTTAAAACTTAAGATTCAAAGACTTTTGTGTTTTACGCGTAAGGGTTAGAACACATGATCATGTTTTGTGTGTTAGTGGTTAAAAAGATTGTGTCAAAACGGTTATTTTACATCACTAATACGATTCTTAAACACAAAACACACCCAGAAACATGTATTGATTGAATTTGGAAAACTAGGGTTTATGCGTGGTTTTGGGTATTTACAAATGTGAATGTTTTTGGTCAAAGAGATAGTTGTGTGATGTTGTTATCATGGTGAATTGATGATATCCAGGCTTTAAAACAACCCAGAAACACTAATTGATTATAAATTAGAAATTAGGGTTTAATGTTCTTGAGAATTGGGTATTTTTAATTCACTGCGAATTTGATGTTAAAACTTGGTTATTACACTCACATGACATCTAAGAACTACCAGAAAAATTTTTGTGCAAAATCCATGGCTAAAAATCTTAAGCGTAATCTATGAACTATTAGGGTTTAGGTCTACGCGTAAGACTTTTTACGTGTAAACTGTTTGATGAGTTTCATGCCACGATCTGTTGTAGAATGAATGTTAATGTTAATATTGATGTTATGGTGATGTTATTTCAGGCTTGCTACTCGTAAAACTCAGAATCAAGGTTGTTAACCATCTACGCATAAGGATCACCTTACACGTAGCATGTTATGCGTAAGAGAAATCTTACGCGTAGCGTTACGCGTAAGGTTCTACAAAGGGACTACGCGTATCCTGTGAAGGATATGCGTAAACAGTGATGACCTTTACGCATAAGGTCTACTCTTACGAGTAAGCCTTACGCGTAAGATTTTTATATCGCTACTGCGTAAGCTTTACGCATAAGGTCCCCTTTTCCTACGCGTAAGCAAGGATCCTACGCATAAGCTTGCATCTACGCGTATATTTCTCCTGTTTACGCATAAGCTACCATTTCTACGCATAAGCCTTGATCAAACCTTCATTATGAATTGTTACGCGTGCAAACTTATAAATAAATAAATCATTACGTCACGAAACCAATAATGTCACAAATAAGCTTAAACGTTCAATATGTTGTGTTAAATAAGTGATAACATAAACTTTAAAACTTAAAGTTAACTAACTCACGAAACTTATCGCGACGTCATTGGACTATTGAACAAACAAGTGACTTTGGACTCGTAACTATCATTGACATTGCACATTCAATAATTAGACAATAAAACCTTCTGTTGACTAACATTATGTCTTTCGATATGTTGGTTCTTTTGGCTAATGTTATTTCAAATCCGCGACATGGCTGTCAAATGAATGTGGATGCACCAAATGTCCTCACCATTGTGATATCTTCCCACTGGCTATCCTATGAAGATTGGAAAGAACAATCTTAGAGTTGACTTTGAAACTCTCACCTGCTTGGAATCTTCTTGTCTCATTGCAGTGGATATTCTGAAGAATCATCCCTATCGGAACATGCTCATCAACTCTGCCTTTACTGTTCGGAGATCTACATACAGCAATTCTGGAATACAATGCAGATGGTCAAAGGTCAAAATTTTGTGACGGTGACGCTCAATCACAAGCAACTCACCATCACTCCTGCAGACTTAAGGGCGTTCTCCTCATTCCCGACATCATACCAACTGAATTCTCTGCTGCACCTCTGAAGAGCGGTTCGCAATTCTTGATCAATATTAGGTACGACGAAGCTTCAGGGTTTATCATTAAGCATTCTCACGTGGATCTCAAGAACATCCCTCAGCCTTGGAGAACCCTTTATATCGTCATCACAAAATCCATTTCTGGTCGTGATAGCGGCTACGAGCATCCCAAGCTCGTGGAACTGCAAATTTTCTGGGCTCTAATCAACATGAATCACATCGAAGTTGAAGCTCTGATTTGGGATGACATGATGACATTCCTCAAAAAGCTTGGCTCAAAAATTCCCTACATCAGATATACTAAACTGTTGATCCAGAGAGCACTTGGGTACAACCCTGACATCCCCAAAAGAATCAATGACCCCGAAAATCTCGACATGATGTCTGAACCTACTCTTACAGTCAGATTTAAGGAGTCAACGACTAAGAAACAAGGTGCTGTGTTTCCAGATCACCTTCTCTCAGATGAACTCAAACAGCTCTATTCTTATAAAAGATATTTGGTTGTGGTGGAAGAGAACAAAGTTGGTTTCCTCGATGAAAAATCTTCTGGTACGCCTACAAGAAAAACCAGAAGAGGAAGTGCAGGAAGTGCTGCAAGTACTGAGAGTCAGAGGAAGTTCCCCAGGAGGAATCCTCCACGAAAGAGGACAGTTCCCGCCAAGGAAGTTGTTCCTATTCCCGTACCTAAGCCTGAACCGCGGAGAAAGCTAATTGACGAGGACTCGGAGGGTACTACATCAGATGAAGAGACTTTCTACTCTGAAACTGCTAAAGATGACACTACAACTGTGCCTAAACCTCCCAGTCCTCCTGCTGACCTAGGAAAAGGGAACACTCCAGTACTTGTGCCTTATGAAGAAAGTTCAGATGAAGAGCAATTGGATACATCATACAAGAAAAAGTTCAAATTCCTTAGACTCCAACACGTTGCGAAAGAATTTGCTAAAGATCAAATGGGTGGCCCCGGAGGATCGAGTGGTGGAGTTCAATCTTCACCAGGTCCTGATGCGGTTAATCAACCCGATAAGGGATCTGGTGCCACCACTCTTGAGCAACAACAAAAGCGCGTGGAAGATTCTATTGATTACAACATTGAAGAACCAGAATCTGAGAAGTTAGAGAAGGTAAAAGCTGATGAAGAAGCTGCAGCCAAAGCTGATGAACAAGCTAAGTCTGGAAATGAAGAAGATGTTGAGTATGATAAGTTTCTCTAGATAGTCTCGTCATCACGGTCAAAGGAAGAAACTTCTGAGCCACCAAAGGACCTGGAGTCTCCTTTCATCTCATCATCATCAGATTCATCTTCTCACTCTTCACCACCACCATCAAAAAGAACAACTA
>OU343217.1:145216164-145324138 GCA_910596185.1 Chrysanthemum makinoi | reverse complement strand
TACATATCTAATAATATCATTTTATGTTATTTTCTTAAGCGGAATCCATATTTGCTACTTTAGATGCGAGCAACACCATTCTCACACAGTGAGTAAATAAATTAGAAGTTGAAATTAATTTGCTATTACGGTTATGCGTAGTTCTGTGATTATTTGATGTTGATAGGAAATTTATTTGTGGTTTGACTCTGTGATTGCTATTGTGATCAATTTTAGATACATTTTATATTCTTGATGATGATATTGAAACAAAAGAATGACACAATGTTAGATCATTGTATTTGGAACATTATTAAGGTCTATGGGATTTGCTTATTTTTCTTCTGCGTTTTGGATGCGTGTTTTATATCGAATCAAATTTAGTTTAATACCTATTTGGTCAATTAGGTCACTTAAATTTAGCTTTAAATCAGTTTATACTATAGATTAAAGGTAGATTTAACAAGTTTTAAGTAGTTTGTTAAGTTTTTTTTAACAATCTCTTTAGTCTCACGGTTTTTAGATTAATCATAATAGCTTTTAGAGTCATATTGCTTATTGAGTCAAAGTAAGTGTTAATTTGTGTCAAAATTTAGTTCAAGTGTATGTTTAAGTCATTTCATTTCTCAAAAGTAAGTGTTATTGCTTTTAAGCTTGTGCTAGTGCTCAAAAGTGCCCTATTGAATTTGTTTGGTGCTTCTTGTCAGGTTGAGCTTATTTGATGTATATAGCTTATTTGGTTTTGTTTATCTATTATGGCTAAATTTTAGGTATACATAT
Source organism: Chrysanthemum makinoi (assembly GCA_910596185.1). Classification (NCBI taxonomy): domain Eukaryota; kingdom Viridiplantae; phylum Streptophyta; class Magnoliopsida; order Asterales; family Asteraceae; genus Chrysanthemum; species Chrysanthemum makinoi. Next base: position 145,323,379 of record OU343217.1, on the reverse strand, counting down.
ATAATTATATCATTTATTTTTTTTTTCTCAGTGGAATCCATGTAGGCGCTACTTTAGATGCGAAGCAACACCATTCTCACGGTGTGAGTAAATAAATTAGAAGTTGAAATTAATTTGCTATTACGGTAGTTTGGAGATTATTTGATGTTGATAGGAAGTTTATTTATGGTTTGACTCTGTGATTGCTATTGTGATCAATTTTTAGATACATTTTATATTCTGATGATGATATTGAAAGAAACGAATGACACAATGTTAGATCATTGTATTTGGAACATTATTAAGGTCTATGGGATTTGCTTATTTTTCTTCCTGTGTTTGGATCGTGTTTTATATCGAGTCGAATTTAGTTTAATACCTATTTGGTCAATTAGGTCACTTAAATTTAGCTTTAAATCAGTTTATACTATAGATTAAAGGTAGATTTAACAAGTTTTAAGTAGTTTGTTAAGTTTTTTTACAATCTCTTTAGTCGATGGTTTTAGATTAATCATAATAGCTTTTTGAGTCATATTGCTTATTGAGTCAAAGTAAGTGTTAATTTGTGTCAAAATTTAGTTCAAGTGTATGTTTAAGTCATTTCATTTCTCAAAAGTAAGTGTTATTGCTTTTAAGCTTGTTCTAGTGCTCAAAAGTGCCCTATTATATTTGTTTGGCTGCTTTGTTGTCAGTTGAGCTTATTTGATGTATATAGCTTATTAGGTTTTGTTTATCTATTATGGCTAAATTTTAGGTATACATATCTAATAATATCTTTTATGTTTTTCTCAGCGGAATCCATGTAGGCTGCTACTTTAGATGCGAAGCAACACCATTCTCACGAGTGAGTAAATAAATTAAAGTTGAAATTAATTTGCTATTACGGTATTGTTAGTTTGGAATTATTGATGTTGATAGGAAGTTTATTTATGGTTTGACTCTGTGATTGCTATTGTGATCAATTTTTAGATACATTTTATGTTCTGGATGATGATATTGAAACAAATGAATGACACAATGTTAGATCATTGTATTTGGAACATTATTAAGGTCTATGGGATTTGCTTATTTTTCTTCTGCGTGTTTGGATCATGTTTTATATCGAGTCGAATTTAGTTTAATACCTATTTGGTCAATTAGGTCACTTAAATTTAGCTTTAAATCATTTATACTATAGATTAAAGGTAGATTTAACAAGTTTTAAGTAGTTTGTTAAGTTTTTTAACAATTTCTTTAGTCTCATGGTTTTTAGATTAATCATAATAGCTTTTTGAGTCATATTGCTTATTGAGTCAAAGTAAGTGTTAATTTGTGTCAAAATTTAGTTCAAGTGTATGTTTAAGTCATTTCATTTCTCAAAAGTGGTATTATTGCTTTTAAGCTTGCTAGTGCTCAAAAGTGCCCTATTATGGTGTTTGGGCTGCTGTGATCAGTTGAGCTTATTTGATGTATATAGCTTATTAGGTTTTGTTTATCTATTATGGCTAAATTTTAGGTATACATATCTAATAATATCTTTTATGTTTTTTCTAGCAGGAATCCATGCGCTACTTTAGATGCGGAAGCAACACCATTCTCACACGGTGAGTAAATAAATTAGAAGTTGAAATTAATTTGCTATTCTTGGTATGTAGTTTACTGATTATTTGATGTTGATAGGAAGTTTATTTATGGTTTGACTCTTTGATTGCTATTGTGATCAATTTTTAGATACATTTTTATAGTATGATGATATTGAAACAAATGAATGACACAATGTTAGATCATTGTATTTGGAACATTATTAAGGTCTATGGGATTTGCTTATTTTTTTCTTCTGCGTGTTTGGATCTGTGTTTTATATCGAGTCAAATTTAGTTTAATACCTATTTGGTCAATTAGGTCACTTAAATTTAGCTTTAAATCAGTTTATACTATAGATTAAAGGTAGATTTAACAAGTTTTAAGTAGTTTGTTAAGTTTTTTAACAATCTCTTTAGTGTCGGTTTTTAGATTAATCATAATAGCTTTTTGAGTCATATTGCTTATTGAGTCAAAGTAAGTGTTAATTTGTGTCAAAATTTAGTTCAAGTGTATGTTTAAGTCATTTCAGTTCTCAAAAGTAAGTGTTGTTGCTTTTAAGCTTGTGCTAGTGCTCAAAGTGCCCTATTAGGACATTTTGGTACTGCTTGTCGTTAGTTGAGCTTATTTGATGTCCATAGCTTATTAGGTTTTGTTTATCTATTATGGCTAAATTTTAGGTATACATATCTAATAATATCATTTATATTTTTTTCTCAGCGGAATCCATGTAGGCGCTACTTTAGATGTCGATGCAACACCATTCTCACCTGAGTGAGTAAATAAATTAGAAGTTGAAATTAATTTGCTATTACGGTATCGTAGTTTGCGGATTATTTGATGTTGATATGAAGTTTATTTATGGTTTGACTCTGTGATTGCTATTGTGATCAATTTTTAGATACATTTTTATGTTCTTGATGATGATATTGAAAGAAACAAATGACACAATGTTAGATCATTGTATTTGGAACATTATTAAGGTCTATGGGATTTGCTTATTTTTCTTCTTCTGCGTTTTGGATCTGTGTTTTATATCGAATCAAATTTAGTTTAATACCTATTTGGTCAATTAGGTCACTTAAATTTAGCTTTAAATCAGTTTATACTATAGATTAAAGGTAGATTTAACAAGTTTTAAGTAATTTGTTAAGTTTTTTAACAATTTCTTTAGTCGATGGTTTTAGATTAATCATAATAGCTTTTTGAGTCATATTGCTTATTGAGTCAAAGTAAGTGTTAATTTGTGTCAAAATTTAGTTCAAGTGTATGTTTAAGTCATTTCATTTCTCAAAAGTAAGTGTTATTTTTTTAAGCTTGTGCTAGTGCTCAAAAGTGCCTATATAGACATTTGGTACTGCTGTGTCAGTTGAGCTAATTTGATGTATATAGCTTATTTGGTTTTGTTTATCTATTATGGCTAAATTTTAGGTATACATATATAATTATATCGTTTATGTTTTTTCGAGTAGGTCCATGTAGCATACTTTCTGAAGCAACACCATTCTCACGGTGTGAGTAAATAAATTAGAGTTGAAATTAATTTGCTATTAAATTATCCGTAGTTTGGAGATTATTTGATGTTGATAGGAAGTTTATTTATGGTTTGACTCTGTGATTGCTATTGTGATCAATTTTTAGATACATTTTTATATTCTTGATGATGATATTGAAACAAACGAATGACACAATGTTAGATCATTGTATTTGGAACATTATTAAGGTCTATGGGATTTGCTTATTTCTCTTCTGCGTGTTTGGATCTGTGTTTTATATCGACTCAAATTTAGTTTAATACCTATTTGGTCAATTAGGTCACTTAAATTTAGCTTTAAATCATTTATACTATAGATTAAAGGTAGATTTAACAAGTTTTAAGTAATTTGTTAAGTTTTTTTTGACAATCTCTTTAGTCGATGGTTTTAGATTAATCATAATAGCTTTTTGAGTCATATTGCTTATTGAGTCAAAGTAAGTGTTAATTTGTTTCAAAATTTAGTTCAAGTGTATGTTTAAGTCATTTCATTTCTCAAAAGTAAGTGTTATTGCTTTTAAGCTTGTGCTAGTGCTCAAAAGTGCCCTATTATGGCTGTTTGGTACTGCTGTCAGTTGAGCTTATTTGATGTATATAGCTTATTAGGTTTTGTTTATCTATTATGGCTAAATTTTAGGTATACATATCTAATACTATCTTTTATGTTTTTCTACTTGGACCCATGTAGCTGCTACTTTAGATGTCGAAGCAACACCATTCTCACCTGAGTGAGTAAATAAATTAGAAGTTGAAATTAATTAGCTATTCTTGTATGCGTAGTTTGCAGATTATTGATGTTGATAGGAAGTTTATTTATGGTTTGACTCTGTGATTGCTATTGTGATCAATTTTTAGATACATTTTATGTTCGATGATGATATTGAAACAAAAGAATGACACAATGTTAGATCATTGTATTTGGAACATTATTAAGGTCTATGGGATTTGCTAATTTTTCTTACTGCGTGTTTGGATATTTGTTTTATATCGAGTCAAATTTAGTTTAATACCTATTTGGTCAATTAGGTCACTTAAATTTAGCTTTAATTCAGTTTATACTATAGATTAATGGTAGATTTAACAAGTTTTAAGTAGTTTGTTAAGTTTTTTAACAATTGTCCGGTTTTAGATTAATCATTATAGCTTTTTGAGTCATATTGCTTATTGAGTCAAAGTAAGTGTTAATTTGTGTCAAAATTTAGTTCAAGTGTATGTTTAAGTCATTTCAGTTCTCAAAAGTAAGTGTTATTGCTTTTAAGCTTGCTGTAGTGCTCAAAAGTGCCCTATTAGGAATTTGTTTGCTTTGTGATTAGTTGAGCTTATTTGATGTATATAGCTTATTAGGTTCTGTTTATCTATTATGGCTAAATTTTAGTTGTACATATCTAATAATATCATTATATTTATTTTCTTAGCGGAATCCACATAGATGCTACTTTAGATGTCGAAAGCAACACATTCTCACTTTGGTGATAAATAAATTAGAGTTGAAATTAATTTGCTATTAGGTATGCGTAGTTTCTAGATTATTTGATGTTGATAGGAAGTTTATTTATGGTTTGACTCTGTGATTGCTATTGTGATCAATTTTTAGATACATTTTTATATTCTTGATGATGATATTGAAAGAAACGAATGACACAATGTTAGATCATTGTATTTGGAACATTATTAAGGTCTATGGGATTTGCTTATTTTTCTTCTGCGTTTTGGATCTGTGTTTTATATCGAATCAAATTTAGTTTAATACCTATTTGGTCAATTAGGTCACTTAAATTTAGCTTTAAATCAGTTTATACTATAGATTAAAGGTAGATTTAACAAGTTTAAAGTAATTTGTTAAGTTTTTTGTAACAATCTCTTTAGTCGATGGTTTTTAATTAAATCATAATAGCTTTTAGAGTCATATTGCTTATTGAGTCAAAGTAAGTGTTAATTTGTGTCAAAATTTAGTTCAAGTGTATGTTTAAGTCATTTCATTTCTCAAAGTAAGTGTTGTTTAAGCTTTAAGCTGTAGTGCTCAAAAGTGCCATATTAGATATTTGTTTGGCTGCTGCGATCGGTTGAGCTTATTTGATGTATATAGCTTATTTGGTTTTGTTTATCTATTATGGCTAAATTTTAGGTATACATATCTAATAATATCGTTTATGTTTTTTTCTGATGGAATCCATGTATTTGCTACTTTAGAATCTTAGAAGCAACACCATTCTCACAAGTGTGAGTAAATAAATTAGAAGTTGAAATTAATTTGCTATTATGGTATGCGTAGTTTGCAGATTATTTGATGTTGATAGGAAATTTATTTATGGTTTGACTCTGTGATTGCTATTGTGATCAATTTTTAGATACATTTTTATATTCTTGATGATGATATTGAAACAACGGACACAATGTTTAGATCATTGTATTTGGAACATTATTAAGGTCTATGGGTTTTCTTATTTCTTCCTGCGTGTTTGGATCAGTGTTTTATATCGACTCAAATTTAGTTTAATACCTATTTGGTCAATTAGGTCACTTAAATTTAGCTTTAAATCATTTATACTATAGATTAAAGGTAGATTTAACAAGTTTTAAGTAATTTGTTAAGTTTTTTTAACAATCTCTTTAGTCGATGGTTTTAGATTCATAATAGCTTTTTGAGTCATATTGCTTATTGAGTCAAAGTAAGTGTTAATTTGTTTCAAAATTTAGTTCAAGTGTATGTTTAAGTCATTTCATTTCTCAAAAGTAAGTGTTATTGCTTTTAAGCTTGTGCTAGTGCTCAAAAGTGCCCTATTATGAATTTGTTTGGCTGCTGCTTGATTAGTTGAGCTTATTTGATGTATATAGCTTATTAGGTTTTGTTTATCTATTATGGCTAAATTTGGTATACATCTATAATATCATTTATGTTTTTTTCAGTGGAATCCATGTAGATGCTACTTTAGATGTCGAGAAGCAACACCATTCTCACCCGAGTGAGTAAATAAATTAGAAGTTGAAATTAATTTGCTATTCTGGTATGCGTAGTTTGCAGATTATTTGATGTTGATAGGAAGTTTATTTATGGTTTACTCTGTGTGATTGCTATTGTGATCATTTTTAGATACATTTTATATTCTTGATGATATATTGACAGCGATGACTGTGTGGAATGTTCATTGTATTGGAACATTATTAAGGTCTATGGGATTTGCTTATTTTTCTTCTGCGTGTTTGGATCTGTGTTTTATATCGAATCAAATTTAGTTTAATACCTATTTGGTCAATTAGGTCACTTAAATTTAGCTTTAAATCAGTTATACTATATATTAAAGGTAGATTTAACAAGTTTAAAGTAGTTTGTTAAGTTTTTTAACAATTTCTTTAGTCTCATGGTTTTTAGATTAATCATAATAGCTTTTTGAGTCATATTGCTTATTGAGTCAAAGTAAGTGTTAATTTTGTGCAAAATTTAGTTCAAATTAATGTTTAAGTCATTTCATTTAAAGTAAGTGTTATACTTTTAAGCTTGTGCTAGTGCTCAAAAGTGCCCTATTAGGATTTGTTTGTGAGTGATGATTTGAGCTTATTTGATATCTATAGCTTATTAGGTTTTGTTTATCTATTATGGCTAAAATTTTAGGTATACATATGAATACTATCGTTTATATGTTTTTTCTACTTAGGACCCCATGTAGTGCTACTTTAGATGCAGAAGCAACACCATTCTCACTGAGTGAGTAAATAAATTAGAAGTTGAAATTAATTTGCTATTAGGGTATGCGTGGTTTGGAGATTATTTGATGTTGATAGGAAGTTTATTTATGGTTTGACTCTGTGATTGCTATTGTGATCAATTTTTAGATACATTTTATATCTTCTTGATGATGATATTGAAACAAACGAATGACACAATGTTAGATCATTGTATTTGGAACATTATTAAGGTCTATGGGATTTGCTTATTTTTTTTCTTCTGCGTGTTTGGATCATGTTTTCTATCGAGCATTTAGTTTAATACCTATTTGGTCAATTAGGTCACTTAAATTTAGCTTTAAATAGGTTTACCTATAGATTAATGTTAGATTTAACAATTTTTAAGTAGTTTGTTAAGTTTTTTTAACAATCTCTTTAGTCTCATGGTTTTTAGATTAATCATAATAGCTTTTTGAGTCATATTGCTTATTGAGTCAAAGTAAGTGTTAATTTGTGTCAAAATTTAGTTCAAGTGTATGTTTAAGTCATTTCATTTCTCAAAAGTAAGTGTTATTGCTTTTAAGCTTGTGCTAGTGCTCAAAAGTGCCATATTATATTTGTTTGGCTGCTGTGATCGGTTGAGCTAATTTGATGTATATAGCTTATTTGGTTTTGTTTATCTATTATGGCTAAATTTTAGGTATACATATATAATTATATCGTTTCGTTTTCGATTGGAATCCATGTAGATGCTACTTTAGATGCGAAGCAACACCATTCTCACGGTGTGAGTAAATAAATTAGAAGTTGAAATTAATTAGCTATTACATATCAGTAGTTTGGAGATTATTTGATGTTGATTGGAAGTTTATTTATGGTTTGACTCTGTGATTGCTATTGTAATCAATTTTTAGATACATTTTTATGTTACTGATGATGATATTGAAACAAACGAATGACACAATGTTAGATCATTGTATTTGGAACATTATTAAGGTCTATGGGATTTTCTTATTTTTCTTCTGCGTGTTTGGATCATGTTTTTATATCGACTCAAATTTAGTTTAATACCTATTTGGTCAATTAGGTCACTTAAATTTAGCTTTAAATCATTTATACTATAGATTAAAGGTAGATTTAACAAGTTTTAAGTAATTTGTTAAGTTTTTTTTTAACAATCTCTCTCTTTAGTCGATGGTTTTTAGATTAATCATAATAGCTTTTTGAGTCATATTGCTTATTGAGTCAAAGTAAGTGTTAATTTGTTTCAAAATTTAGTTCAAGTGTATGTTTAAGTCATTTCATTTCTCAAAAGTAAGTGTTATTGCTTTTAAGCTTGTGCTAGTGCTCAAAAGTGCCCTATTAGCTGTTTTAATTTGGCTGTGATGGTTGAGCTTATTTGATGTATATAGCTTATTAGGTTTTGTTTATCTATTATGGCTAAATTTTAGGTATACATATCAATATATCTTTATGTTTTTCTAGCGGACCCCATGTAGATGCTACTTTAGATGCGAGAAGCACCATTCTCACTGGTGAGTAAATAAATTAGAAGTTGAAATTAATTTGCTATTCTTGTATCGTAGTTTGCAGATTATTTGATGTTGATAGGAAGTTTATTTATGGTTTGACTCTGTGATTGCTATTGTGATCAATTTTTAGATACATTTTATATTCTTGATGATATTGAAACAAATGAATGACACAATGTTAGATCATTGTATTTGGAACATTATTAAGGTCTATGTTTGCTATTTTCTTCTGCGTGTTTGGATCTGTGTTTTATATCGAGTCAAATTTAGTTTAATACCTATTTGGTCAATTAGGTCACTTAAATTTAGCTTTAATTAGGTTTATACTATAGATTAATGGTAGATTTAACAAGTATTAAGTAGTTTGTTAAGTTTTTTTAACAATCACTTTAGTCTCATGGTTTTTAGATTAATCATAATAGCTTTTTGAGTCATATTGCTTATTGAGTCAAAGTAAGTGTTAATTTGTGTCAAAATTTAGTTCAAGTGTATGTTTAAGTCATTTCAGTTCTCAAAAGTAAGTGTTATTGCTTTTAAGCTTGTGCTAGTGCTCAAAAGTGCCCTATTAAATTTGTTTGGCTGCTGCTTGATTAGTTGAGCTTATTTGATGTATATAGCTTATTAGGTTCTGTTTATCTATTATGGCTAAATTTTAGTTGTACATATCTAATAATATCATTTATGTTATTTTCTTAGCGGAATCCACGTAGCTGCTACTTTAGATGTCGAAGCAACACCATTCTCACTGGTGAGTAAATAAATTAGAAGTTGAAATTAATTTGCTATTACGGTATGCGTGGTTTGAGATTATTTGATGTTGATAGGAAGTTTATTTATGGTTTGACTCTGTGATTGCTATTGTGATCAATTTTTAGATACATTTTATGTTCGATGATGATATTGAAACAAAAGAATGACACAATGTTAGATCATTGTATTTGGAACATTATTAAGGTCTATGGGATTTGCTTATTTTTCTTCCTGCGTTTTTGGATCTGTGTTTTATATCGAATCAAATTTAGTTTAATACCTATTTGGTCAATTAGGTCACTTAAATTTAGCTTTAAATCAGTTTATACTATAGATTAAAGGTAGATTTAACAAGTTTAAAGTAATTTGTTAAGTTTTTTGTAACAATCTCTTTAGTCTGATGGTTTTTAGATTAATCATAATAGCTTTTTGAGTCATATTGCTTATTGAGTCAAAGTAAGTGTTAATTTGTGTCAAAATTTAGTTCAAGTGTATGTTTAAGTCATTTCATTTCTCAAAAGTAAGTGTTATTGCTTTTAAGCTTGTGCTAGTGCTCAAAAGTGCCATATTATGGCTGTTTGGTACTGCTGTCGGTTGAGCTAATTTGATGTATATAGCTTGGTTTTGTTTATATTATGGCTAAATTTTAGGTATACATATATAATTATATCGTTTACGTTTTTTTTCTGGTGGAATCCATGTAGCATACTTTAGATGCCGAAGCAACACCATTCTCACCGTGTGAGTAAATAAATTAAAGTTGAAATTAATTAGCTATTACGGTATCCGTAGTTTGGAGATTATTTGATGTTGATAGGAAGTTTATTTATGGTTTGACTCTGTGATTGCTATTGTAATCAATTTTTAGATACATTTTATATTCTTGATGATGATATTGAAACAAACGAATGACACAATGTTAGATCATTGTATTTGGAACATTATTAAGGTCTATGGGATTTTCTTATTTTCTTTCTGCGTGTTTGGATCTGTGTTTTATATCGACTCAAATTTAGTTTAATACCTATTTGGTCAATTAGGTCACTTAAATTTAGCTTTAAATCATTTATACTATAGATTAAAGGTAGATTTAACAAGTTTTAAGTAATTAGTTTTTTTAACAATCTCTTTAGTCGATGGTTTTAGATTAATCATAATAGCTTTTTGAGTCATATTGCTTATTGAGTCAAAGTAAGTGTTAATTTGTTTCAAAATTTAGTTCAAGTGTATGTTTAAGTCATTTCATTTCTCAAAAGTAAGTGTTATTGCTTTTAAGCTTGTGCTAGTGCTCAAAAGTGCCCTATTATATTTGTTTGTGCTTTGCTGATCAGTTGAGCTTATTTGATGTCTATAGCTTATTAGGTTTTGTTTATCTATTATGGCTAAATTTTAGGTATACATATAATAACTATCTTTTATGTTTTTTTTTTTTCTAGCGGACCCCATGTATACGCTACTTTAGATGCGAAGCAACACCATTCTCACAGTGAGTAAATAAATTAAAGTTGAAATTAATTTGCTATTCATGCGTAGTTTTGAGATTATTGATGTTGATAGGAAGTTTATTTATGGTTTGACTCTGTGATTGCTATTGTGATCAATTTTTAGATACATTTTATATTCTTGATGATGATATTGAAAGAAACGAATGACACAATGTTAGATCATTGTATTTGGAACATTATTAAGGTCTATGGGATTTGCTAATTTTTCTTCCTGCGTGTTTGGATCTGTTTTTATCGAGTCAAATTTAGTTTAATACCTATTTGGTCAATTAGGTCACTTAAATTTAGCTTTAATTCAGTTTATACTATAGATTAATGGTAGATTTAACAAGTTTTAAGTAGTTTGTTAAGTTTTTTTTTAACAATCACTTTAGTGTCACGGTTTTTAGATTAACCATAATAGCTTTTTGAGTCATATTGCTTATTGAGTCAAAGTAAGTGTTAATTTGTGTCAAAATCTAGTTCAAGTGTATGTTTAAGTCATTTCAGTTCTCAAAAGTAAGTGTTATTGCTTTTAAGCTTGTGCTAGTGCTCAAAAGTGCCCTATTAGGACTGTTTGGCTGCTGCTGATTAGTTGAGCTTATTTGATGTATATAGCTTATTAGGTTCTGTTTATCTATTATGGCTAAATTTTAGTTGTACATATCTAATAATATCATTTATGTTTTTTCTCAGCGAATCACGTATTTGCTACTTTAGATGTCGAAAGCAACACCATTCTCACGAGGTGAGTAAATAAATTAGAAGTTGAAATTAATTTGCTATTGGGTATCGTAGTTTGGAGATTATTTGATGTTGATAGGAAGTTTATTTATGGTTTGACTCTGTGATTGCTATTGTGATCAATTTTTAGATACATTTTATGTGGATGATATTGAAACAAAAGAATGACACAATGTTAGATCATTGTATTTGGAACATTATTAAGGTCTATGGGATTTGCTTATTTTTCTTCCTGCGCTTTTGGATCTGTGTTTTATATCGAATCAAATTTAGTTTAATACCTATTTGGTCAATTAGGTCACTTAAATTTAGCTTTAAATCAGTTTATACTATAGATTAAAGGTAGATTTAACAATTTTAAAGTAATTTGTTAAGTTTTTTTTAACAATCTCTTTAGTCTGATTGTTTTTAGATTAATCATAATAGCTTTTTGAGTCATATTGCTTATTGAGTCAAAGTAAGTGTTAATTTGTGTCAAAATTTAGTTCAAGTGTATGTTTAAGTCATTTCATTTCTCAAAAGTAAGTGTTATTGCTTTTAAGCTTGTTCTAGTGCTCAAAAGTGCCCTATTATGATGGTACATTCGTAGCGTCAGTTGAGCTAATTTGATGTATATAGCTTATTTGGTTTTGTTTATCTATTATGGCTAAATTTTAGGTATACATATATAATTATATCGTTTATGTTTTTTCTCGGTGGAATCCATGTAGGCTACTTTAGATGCGAGAAGCAACACCATTCTCACTTGAGTGAGTAAATAAATTAGTTGAAATTAATTTGCTATTACGGTATCGTAGTTTTAGATTATTTGATGTTGATAGGAAGTTTATTTATGGTTTGACTCTGTGAATGCTATTGTGATCAATTTTTAGATACATTTTATATTCTTGATGATGATATTGAAACAAACGAATGACACAATGTTAGATCATTGTATTTGGAACATTATTAAGGTCTATGGGATTTGCTTATTTTTCTTCCTGCGTGTTTGGATATGTGTTTTATATCGAGTCAAATTTAGTTTAATACCTATTTGGTCAATTAGGTCACTTAAATTTAGCTTTAAATCAGTTTATACTATAGATTAAAGGTAGATTTAACAAGTTTTAAGTAGTTTGTTAAGTTTTTTTTAACAATCTCTTTAGTCTGATATTTTTAGATTAATCATAATAGCTTTTTGAGTCATATTGCTTATTGAGTCAAAGTAAGTGTTAATTTGTGTCAAAATTTAGTTCAAGTGTATGTTTAAGTCATTTCATTTCTCAAAAGTAAGTGTTATTGCTTTTAAGCTTGTGCTAGTGCTCAAAAGTGCCCTATTGGAATTTGTTTGGTTCTGCTGTCGATTGAGCTTATTTGATGTCCATAGCTTATTAGGTTTTGTTTATCTATTATGGCTAAATTTTAGGTATACATATCTAATAATATCATTTATGTTTTTTTCTATTGGAATCCATGTAGCTACTTTAGATGCGAGAAGCAACACCATTCTCACTGAGTGAGTAAATAAATTAGAGTTGAAATTAATTAGCTATTACGGTATCGTAGTTTGGAGATTATTTGATGTTGATAGGAAGTTTATTTATGGTTTGACTGCTTTATTGTGATCAATTTTTAGATACATTTTATATTCTTGATGATGATATTGAAACAAACGAATGACACAATGTTAGATCATTGTATTTGGAACATTATTAAGGTCTATGGGATTTGCTTTTTTTCTTCTGCGTGTTTGGATCTGTGTTTTATATCGAGTCAAATTTAGTTTAATACCTATTTGGTCAATTAGGTCACTTAAATTTAGCTTTAAATCAGTTTATACTATAGATTAAAGGTAGATTTAACAAGTTTTAAGTAGTTTGTTAAGTTTTTTAACAATTTCTTTATGTCTCATGGTTTTAGATTAATCATAATAGCTTTTTGAGTCATATTGCTTATTGAGTCAAAGTAAGTGTTAATTTGTGTCAAAATTTAGTTCAAGTGTATGTTTAAGTCATTTCAGTTCTCAAAAGTAAGTGTTATTGCTTTTAAGCTTGTGCTAGTGCTCAAAAGTGCCCTATTAATTTGTTTGGCTATTCTTTGATCAGTTGAGCTTATTTGATGTATATAGCTTATTAGGTTTTGTTTATCTATTATGGCTAAATTTTAGGTATACATATAGAATACTATCGTTTATGTTTTTCTAGCGGAATCCATGTAGGCTGCTACAGATTTAGAAACAGCAACACCATTCTCACCAGTGAGTAAATAAATTAGAAGTTGAAATTAATTTGCTATTACGGTATCGTAGTTTGGAGATTATTTGATGTTGATAGGAAGTTTATTTATGGTTTGACTCTGTGATTGCTATTGTGATCAATTTTTAGATACATTTTATGTTCTTGATGATGATATTGAAACAAACGAATGACACAATGTTAGATCATTGTATTTGGAACATTATTAAGGTCTATGGGATTTGCTTATTTTTCTTCTTGCGTGTTTGGATCTGTGTTTTATATCGACTCAAATTTAGTTTAATACCTATTTGGTCAATTAGGTCACTTAAATTTAGCTTTAAATCATTTTATACTATATAGATTAAAGGTAGATTTAACAAGTTTTAAGTAATTTGTTAAGTTTTTTTAACAATCTCTTTAGTCGATGGTTTTAGATTAATCATAATAGCTTTTTGAGTCATATTGCTTATTGAGTCAAAGTAAGTGTTAATTTGTGTCAAAATTTAGTTCAAGTGTATGTGTTCATTTTAAAGTAAGTATTTATTGCTTTTAAGCTTGTGCTAGTGCTCAAAAGTGCCCTATTATTAATTTGTTTGGTGTACTGGTCAGTTGAGCTTATTTGATGTCTATAGCTTATTAGGTTTTGTTTATCTATTATGGCTAAATTTTAGGTATACATATCGAATACTATCGTTTATGTTTTTCTAGCGGACCCCATGTAGTGCTACTTTAGATGCGAAGCAACACCATTCTCACACAGTGAGTAAATAAATTAGAAATTGAAATTAATTAGCTATTCTTGTATGCGTAGTTTGCAGATTATTGATGTTGATAGGAAGTTTATTTATGGTTTGACTCTGTGATTGCTATTGTGATCAATTTTTAGATACATTTTTATGTTAGGATGATGATTTGAAACAAGCGAATGACACAATGTTAGATCATTGTATTTGGAACATTATTAAGGTCTGGTTTTGCTTAATTTTCTTCCTGTTTTGGATATGTGTTTTATATCGAGTCAAATTTAGTTTAATACCTATTTGGTCAATTAGGTCACTTAAATTTAGCTTTAATTCAGTTTATACTATAGATTAATGGTAGATTTAACAAGTTTTAAGTAGTTTGTTAAGTTTTTTTTTAACAATCACTTTAGTGTCACGGTTTTTAGATTAACCATAATAGCTTTTTGAGTCATATTGCTTATTGAGTCAAAGTAAGTGTTAATTTGTGTCAAAATCTAGTTCAAGTGTATGTTTAAGTCATTTCAGTTCTCAAAAGTAAGTGTTATTGCTTTTAAGCTTGTGCTAGTGCTCAAAAGTGCCCTATTGGTGGCTCTGGCATTAGTTGAGCTTATTTGATGTATATAGCTTATTAGGTTCTGTTTATCTATTATGGCTAAATTTTAGTTGTACATATCTAATAATATCATTTATGTATTTTCTCAGCAGAATCATTAGAATGCTACTTTAGAGATCGAAGCAACACCATTCTCACCTGAGTGAGTAAATAAATTAGAAGTTGAAATTAATTTGCTATTAGGTATCGTAGTTTGGGATTATTTGATGTTGATAGGAAGTTTATTTATGGTTTGACTCGGATTGCTATTGTGATCAATTTTAGATACATTTTATATTCTGATGATGATATTGAAACAAACGAATGACACAATGTTAGATCATTGTATTTGGAACATTATTAAGGTCTATGGGATTTGCTTATTTTCTTCCTGCGTGTTTGGATCTGTGTTTTATATCGACTCAAATTTAGTTTAATACTTATTTGGTCAATTAGGTCACTTAAATTTAGCTTTAAATCAGTTTATACTATAGATTAATGGTAGATTTAACAAGTATTAAGTAGTTTGTTAAGTTTTTTTAACAATCTCTTTAGTGTCACGGTTTTTAGATTAATTGATGAATGTCTAAATACTCATTATTTTTGTACTATTTAAACTGCAAAAGCATCTGAAAACACTCAGAAATGCATCAAAATGATGCAAATATCACAAACAAATGTTTTATGTGTTTTAAATGCAAAAATATCAAAATCGGTGGCATATCAAGTTTGCATTATTGGCGAGTTTTAGTCCCCAGTTTAAGTTGTCAAAAAGCAGTCCACCAGGTAAAGCAAATAAAGAAAAATATCATTTTAAGTCCTTAGGGATTCATAAAGTTGTCAAAACAAGTCCTTGAAATTTAAAATTGCAAAATTACAACTTTAGTCCCTTAACTTTTTAAAATGACAAAAATGGTCCTTGGACATTTAAAAATGGAAAATAATCATTTTATTGGTCCTTGTATTCCAAGATTGGCATTTTAGTCCTTTTGTTAACATTTGGGAAATTGGGGATTGGTCCTTCATGTTTGTGATTTACACAATTAGTCCTTGTTATTAACATAAGCCATTTAGACCCTTTTGTAAAGAACCACGCCATGGCTCATGACTCTATTTTGGACCCCCATATTAATACTTGGTCAAAAAAGTCAAAGAAACATTTAAGCATTCAACACTTGTCTCTCCACCATTGTAAACCAAAAAATTGGTTTTCACCACTTGTTTTCCACCTCTTCACCTTTACACCTCTTCCACGGTGGTTTACCAACCCTAACACCTCCACATCTATCCAGAATCATTAATGAACAAGCACAACCGAAAAGAAGGCCAAAATTGCCATTTGGCAATTTTGATGATCTGGATTAAATCACTTGATTTGATTGAAGTGGGAAATACTGAGGAGGTTAATGGACATAGATGAAAAGATCTATATAACAAGTTGGAAGCAATGTAAAGACTTATCTAGAGTAATTTTAATTTCTTAATGTCGTTTTAGTTCAATTTTAAATTTCAGTGTATGTTGAAGCTTTCAAGCTATGTAATTCAAGTTTTTAATGTATAATTAAGCTTTTCTGAACATCAATTTCAAGTTTTACCATTTCGAGTTTATGCAAAATTCTTATTTCAAAATCTCATGAATGTTACAATGTTGTTGTTAGTTGTTATTTTGGTTAGTTAAAAGCCCATGTAAGCTCCTATAAAGCTTATTTAAGCTTTTAGAAACATTAAAAGTCAGTTTAGAAGAAAAAAAATAAAAATCACCAAAAATACAAATAAATAGTTGAAAAATAAAAATCCATGGTGAAAGATACAAGAAATTTGGAGCGGGGTTTATATAGGATGGCGGGTTGGTATTTGGGAAGCTATAAGTACATGTTTGTGTACTTCGATTCTCGGCTTTTTACTTGGAATACCATTTGTAAGCATTTTGATCCATTTTGGCATTTCAATATTAGAGTTGCTCATTAGTTTAAAATTCTGTTTGTTAATGTTTATTAGTCATATTTAAGTATAATTAAGTGATAAAACCAAATACTTGTTCTTTTTAATTGGAAGTTAATAAAAATCTTAGTAAAACAGTTAAAATAATATAAGTACCATACTTGAGTTTTATGTTGATAGTACTGTTGTTTCATGCTTGTTCAGTCTTATTACATGATAATACAAGGTTGTGATTCGTTTGCATCCAAGATCTGTTTTGCCTTGAAAAACATCAAATCAGTCTAGTTAAAAGGTGTTTGGATTAGCTTGTTTATTCTGTAAGCTAAAAAGTATTCAAGACAGTGTTATTGCTTGCCTCTGTGTCACACTTGGTCCTAACATCTCATTGAAACCATCAAAACCAGTCTTCATTTGGTGAAAAGTCAAAATACCATTTGATCACATCTTTCTTGTTCACTGTTGGATTTTTAAGTTCTATGATCATGGTTTTGTGTTAATAAGTTGTTATAATTGCTCAATTTAGTTTTAATACACCTTAGTACATCATAATTAGTGCTTAGGATCAATTACAAACTCATAAAAGTCAACTTAGTATAGTAGTTAAAAAGTCAAAATTTTCCTTGGTCGTTTGAATAAAATAGATTATTTTATATAGGATTATATATTAGTTTTCAACTTTTGAGCTTCTAGCATATTAAAATAGAGCTGCTTATCTTTAACCTAGTATTTTTTATATTTTCCAAACAAATTATTTAATAGCTTTTCCTAGCTTATTTTAGACACCATCTCAAATATGTTCCCTGTGCACAGTTTATAGTTTTTTAATAAGCTTGTAAAAAGCTTTTTAGTTGGTCAAATCTTGTGAAACTTGGTTCTTTGTATAGCTAACCAAGCCATCTTAAGGTCCCAAGTTCATTTTTCCATTTTATAGCTATTTGGTAGGTAGGGGCAATAAGCCTTTTGTTTGTCCCATTTTTGTATAACTAAGCAACTCGTGAATTACAAGCTTTTCATAAGCTTGTAAAAAGCTTATCAGCGCACCATAGTAAGTAAGCTTGGACTTTTTGGATACCCCACCTAGCCAGCTTGTTGAATCAAGGCTTGATTTGAGCTTGTGAGCTTATTTTCCTAGCTTAATTTGCCCTAAACATAAACCGGCAGGATCAACAATGTTGGATAGATAGTTTAGCTTAAGTGCTTATTTGCATAGTTTCAAATTATCGTGAGTACTTAATTGTGTTTTCTAACTTAATATTAGTAGCTTGTAGCTTGTTTTAGCTCATTTTCAGCATAATTTTGCTTATTTATCAGCTTATTAAGCCACTTGGCTAAAATCTTGTGCTTAAATCCATTTTCTAGCCATAACAAGTTAAGATAATAAGCTATTTCTGAGCTTATCGATTGCTTTCATAAAAGTGGTAGTTGTAAAATTGCTTATTTTCTTGTGCTTAATAAGTTTCAAAAGTAAAATCCAAAATAAAATGTTTTGCAAAAGGTGGGGAGGCAGTGCTCGAACCCGAGACCTCCTCCCACCTTGAGGTGATAGTGTGTACCGTGATACCCGCTTGCCCCTTGGGTCTTTGACTGGTTATATCATGCACAATTTAATACATAAGTCTTCCTTGTTCATTTAGCTTATACGAACATATTAGCTTATTTCTAGCTTATTAAAACTAGCTTTTTCATGTTTTGTATTTTTCTTAACTTTGTATTAGTATAAAGTATTTTATAAAAAAGTTTCAGATTTTTCTCAATAGTTTTAGTATTTTTAATCATTTAATTAGTGTAAAATCTTATTTAATTCATAATAAAAAATATAAAAGTCTAAAAATATAAATCTTTTTCTTAAATTTTCTTTTATCATATAGTAATAATATAATTGTTTTTACACTTGTAGGACTTTTATTTCATAAACTTTACGTTTTTGCTTGCGCACTCGCCTAATTTTTATAAATAACTTACGTTTTCATTTTAAATCTAGTATTTAGATAATTTAAGTTTACGTTTTAGTTAAAATAGTTTATTTAAGTTATTTTGTTTTATAAAATCACAAAAACATCATTGTAAAATAGTGATAGCGTTTATTTAATATATTTTAACTTTTAATTTCTTTTAATTTGCATTTAAGTCGCTGTAATTTATAAATCTTTTCTTTAGGTATAATTATCCATCAAAATCCTTATTGATCACTATCCTTAGTGATTATTCGACATCTGTCTGTGTTAAACACCAATTCATCCTCCGTGGGACTTAACGACCCAGGAATCCACTATATTCCTCTGATCTTCATTGCATTTGGTTTTTGAGCAGTTTTAAGTTTATTACGGTTAGCCATTCACAAGTGGCTAGCTTGTGTGATATAGCTTGACGGTTCGGGACCAATCAAATTTTGAAGCTGCCGGGAGGCCGGTAAGCGTGTTCTAAAGCATTTTTCAGACCCGTACTTGCACATATACCACCGTTTGTAAACAGTTTTTTTTGTAAAGTTATAAGAAAATCAAAAAGTTCATTAACACTTTTCCTAAAGTGTTAAAAACACCAAAAATAATATAAAACAACAAAACAATCGTAACGTTTTCTAGCTTGTGTTTCTTTTAAGGTGATTCTTAAAGAGATACGATTTGGTTAAACGAGACGATTCCAAAAATATTTTCCAAAAGTTTTAAACCCTTTTCACAAATCATACCTACGTCTTTTCGATTGGTACTTAATTTATACATAAAAATCAACCACCGCGAAATCAAGGCAAGTACACCTACTAACTGGGGGTGTGACCATAATAAGTTCCCGAACAAAAGATTTAAAACTTGCCTTTGTGTCCTTGTGATTTGGTGTACCTTTTTCAAAGAAGCCATTTCATTTGTGATTATTGGTTAAGTTCACTTGTCGTTTTGCCTCGCATTTGTTTTGAAAATTGATTTTATACTTAGTGCATGCGCGCTTTCGTTCTTCCAGATTCTACAAGTCCACTTTCTGAACTTGGAAAGATTCCTCGTAGACGTAGAGGACGTTCAGCTCTTTCAGCCGTGGTCGAGGAACGCTTCCACCACCACCACCACCTGTCGTAATGGCAGAAGACAAACCGATGAATGAGCTTCTCCAAGCACCCATCGAGGGTTACGGAGATGCTATTGTTGTCCCGGCCATTGTGGCTGATACCTTCGAGCTCAAAACGGGTTACTTAATCTTGTAACCCAAAGCCAATTCTATGGTTTTGAGCGGGATGATCCTCATGCACATATTCGATGGTTTAACAAGATTGCATCTACCATCAAATACAAGAATGTCCACATGAAGCCATTAAGCTTCTTTCGCTCCCATTTTCTCTAGAGGGACAAGCCGGTGGCTTGAGAAACAATCCCCTCGTTCCATTGAGACATGGGAGGATCTAGTTACCAAGTTTGTTAACGAATTCTATCCTCCATCCCGAACTACAAGTCTTAAGAATGAGATAATGAAATTCTCTCAAAGATTTGATGAATCATTCGGGGAGGCATGGGATCGTTACAAAGAATTGCTCATAAGTGTCCACATCATGGTTTTACCGAGTTAATGCAAATGGATACTTTCTACAATGGTATGAGCAAGCGTGACCAAGACTCTTTGAATGCCTCCGCAGGAGGTAATTTCCTTAGCAAAACCACAAAATAAGCCTTACAAATCATTGAAAACAAGTCCTCAGTAAGTCCGTTCTTTCCGCACAAAGACATATCAGACTCAGTCTAATGCTGGACCTTCTACTTCATCTCCTATGAGTACATCTAGCACTGATGCTAAGATTGATAAACTCACAGATATTGTACAGGCTTTGGTTCTTGCTAACCAAAAGAAAGTCACTTTCACCCAATCACCATCACATGGTGAAGTGAAGAAAGTTGAAGTTTGTGTTACTTGTGGTGGTCCTCATGCATACTACAACTGTACTGCCACCGATGGTAGTCCGTTTGAAGCTAATGCTATAGCCGGTACTTCAAATCAAGGAGGTAATCAATACCGTCCTCAAAATGAACCAAATTACCGTGCTAACACTTATCAGGCACCACCCGGCTTTAACCGTAATCCTACCTAACCGAATCGAATCAACCTAGAATAAACCAAGGTTATCAAAACCAAGGTAATTTCTATCCTGGACCCAATCAAGGTTTCCAACATCAAGGAAACCTTAATCAAAACAATTTCAATCGAGGGAATCAATTTCAGGGAATGTGAATCCTAACTAAGGGAATTTTCAACAACAAGGTCATAATCAAAACATCCGACCTCAAAATTTCCCTCCACATCCTCCAGCACATCATCGATGAGGTTACCGCAGGCGATTCATGAAATCCCAAGATGAAATGAACAGGTTGTTGGTCACCCGAGATTGCTGATCTCAAAACGTCTTTAAATGATCAACCCTCGGGCTCAGGAAAACTTCCGAGCAACACGATCGCTAACCCGGGGGCGATGCTAAAGGCGATCACAACTGTAAGTGGTGTTTCATATTATGGACCCGCTATTCCTACTACCTCTTCTTCTTCTCTCCCAAAGGTAGTGGAAAGTGAACCTGAGGCTACAAAGGACAAGGAACTTCCTGTTAATAACGGAGGTGCCAATGATGTCCATCCTCAAGTTGTCCGAAAACCCAAGTCTAATCCGGAGTTGTTTTGAACCACCAGTAGCTCCCGTTGAAAATACCAAACCCAAATCTTCTATTCCTTACCCATCACGCTTTGAATGAGCAAAGCTCCGCTAAAAAGCCGGTCATCAAATGGACAAATTTTTTCAAATTTTCCAAGAACTACATTTTGACATAAGCTTTGCGGATGCTATCATGCTGATGCCCAAGTTTGCATCAACTCTCAAACACATGTTAAGCAACAAGGAAAAATTGTTTGAAATGGCTAAAACTCCTCTTAACGCGAACCGCCTGCAGCTATCCCGAAGAAGCTTCCGAGAAAGCTTGGAGATCCCGGAAAATTTCTCTTACCTTGTGTATTTCGTAGAATGGTTGAATGCTTTGCCTTAGCAAATCTTGGTGCAAGCATCAACCTCGATGCCTTATTCAGAGATGGAAGAAACTTTCTCTTCCGAACTTACTCCTACATGCATGACTCTCGAGCTTGCAGATCGTACAATATCCAGTCCACTTGGCATTGCCGAGGACGTATTTGTGAAAGTAGGAAAGTTCCATTTTCCACCGACTGGTTGTTGATTTTGATGTCGATCATCGGGTTCCTCTCATTGTTGGTCGAGGATTCCTAAGAACGGGCCGTGCTCTCATTGATGTATTTGAGCAAGAAATCACATTACGTTTTGGTAATGAAGCTGTCACCTTTAACCTTGATCAAACTTCGAGGTACTCGCAAATTATGATTCTGAGTCGGTTAACTTGAATAGATGTCATTGACGTTGACTTCGAAGAGTACTCTCAATAAGTTCTTGGTTATGATCATAATTCTTCGAGTGATAATCTCACTCATTCATCTCAACCTATCATCGCCAATTCTACCCCTTCTCTCACCCCATTTGAGGAAAGTGACTTCATCTTAGAAGAGATTGAAGCCTACTTGTCTAGTGATTCTGTACCATGGGAAATTGATCACGCTCCCCATCGACATCGGGGGGACATACTTCTCATTGAGAGATTGCTTAATGATGATCTATCATCATTTTCACTCCCTCCCGTCGAACTTCATAACAAGGAAGTCAAGTCAGCTTGATAAAACTCAAGAATTTCCTGAAGTAGAACTTAAGGACTTACCACCTCATCTCGAGTATGCATTTCTTGAAGGTAATGATAAATTACATGTCATTATTGCTCGAGATTTGAGTAAAGATGAAAAGCTGCTCTCATAAAGATCTTGAAGTCACACAAGCAAGCAATTGCTTGGAAACTCTCCGACATTAAGGGTATCAACCCGGAGTTTTGTACTCACAAAATCTTAATGGAGGATGACTTCAAGCCAGCCTTCAACATCGAGAAGAGTAAATCCAAAAATCCATGATGTTATCAAACAGAGGTTATCAAACTTCTTGATACTGGATTGATTTACCCGATCTCGCAGTCCTTGGGTTAGCCCAATTCATTGTGTTCCTAAAAAGGGTGGCATAATCGTTTGTCACAAATGAAGATAACGAGTTAATTCCAACTCGATTGGTTACGGGATGGCGAGTGTGCATTGACTATCGTAAGTTGAATGACGCTACCCGTAAAGACCATTTTCCTCTACCCTTCATGGACCAAATGCTTGAGAGATTAGCAGGGAACGAATACTATTGTTTCCTTGATGGTTTCTCGGGGTACTTTCAGATCCCCATTGATCCTAAGGATCAAGATAAAACTACATTCACCTGCCCATACGGAACTTTTGCCTACAGACGTATGCCTTTTGGCCTATGTAATGCTCCCGGCACGTTCCAACGATGTATGATGGCCATTTTCCACGACATGATCGGGGAAACAATGGAGGTGTTTATGGATGACTTCTCGGTCATTGGGGATTCGTTTCAAACATGTCTCTCCCATTTAGAAAAAATGCTCCAACGGTGTGAAGACACAAATCTTTGCCTAAATTGAGAGAAAAGCCACTTTATGGTCAAAGAAGGCATAGTCCTTGGCCATAAGATTTCAAAAAACGGGATTGAGGTAGATAGAGCAAAAGTAGATGTTATTGCTAAAGCCGCCTCATCCTACTACCGTCAAAGGTATTAGGAGATTTTTAGGTCATGCCGGTTTCTATCGCAGATTCATACAAGATTTTTCTAAAATCGCCCGGCCTATGACTCATCTTCTTGAAAAGGATGCTCCTTTTATCTTCTCACCTGAGTGCATCGAAGCTTTTGAAACATTGAAGAAAAAGCTTACCAAGCACCCATTCTCGTTGCTTCCCGACCGACTTGCCTTTGAGCTCATGTGCGATGCAAGTGATTTTGCTATAGGTGCGATCTTAGGGCAACGAGAGCTAAGCATTTTCAGCCTATCCACTAGCAAGTAAAACTATGATCAAGCTCAAACTCATTACACCACCATAGAAAAAGAGCTATTAGCCGTGGTGTATGCATTTGAAAAGTTTCGGCCATACTTAATCTTGACCAAATGTGTGGTGTATACGGATCACTCGCCTCTCAAATATCTCTTTGCAAAACAAGATGCAAAGCCGAGATTGCTCCGTTGGGTTCTCCTTCCAGAATTTGATATCATCATACGTGATAAAAAGGAGGAAATTTGGGAACCTGGCTCACGATGATCATGTCCCGATTAGAGAACCCTCACCAAGATGATTTCGAGAAAAAGGAAATAAATGAAACATTTCCTCTCGAGACACTCAATGCGGTTTCTTTTCGTGGAAATTCTACTACCCCATGGTTTGCTGACTTCGCAAATTACCATGCGGATAACTTCATTGTGAAAGGAATGTCGACCCAACAGAAGAACAAATTCTTCAAAGATGTTAAACATTACTTCTGGGACGACCCCTACTTATTCAAAATTGGCGGATCAAGTCATCTGACGGTGTGTTTATGGACAAGAAGCTCTTGACATTCTCAAAGCTTGCCATGCTGGACCCACTGGGGGCCATCATAGTCCAAACTACACCGCCAAAAAGGTGTTTGATTCCGGATTTTATTGGCCCACTATCTATAAGGATGCCCATGAATTTATCAAAGCTTGTGACGCTTGTCAACGTCACGGAAATATCTCTCAAAGAAATGAAATGCCACAAAATGCCATTCAAGTTTGTGAGATCTTTGACATATGGGGTATTGACTTTATGGGGCCATTTCCATCTTCTCGAGGTAACAAATACATACGCGTGGCATTGACTATTTGTCAAAATGGGTCGAAGCGAAAGCTTTACCTACCAATGATGCCCGAGTAGTTGTGAAATTTTTGAAATCTCTTTTTGCCAGTTTGGAACTCCAGTGCTATAATCGTGATCGTGGTACACAATTCTGCAATGACCAATTTGATCGTGTCATGCAAAAGTATGGTGTAACCCACCGTCTATCTCGCATACCACCCCCAAACAAGTGGGCAAGTAGAAGTCTCCAACCGTGGTATTAAAAGAATTTTAGAAAGGACAATAGGCGAAAATCGTGCATCCTGGTCGGATAAACTGGATGACGCACTCTGGGCCTTTCGTACAGCTTACAAAACACCAATTGGGTGTACTCCATACAAGCTAGTGTACGGAAAGGCATGTCATCTTCCGATTGAGCTAGAGCACAAGGCTTACTGGGCATTAAAGCATGCAAACTTCGATATACAGACAGCTGGTGATCACAGAAAAGTTCAAATGAATGAATTAAATGAACTTCGTGATCAAGCATATGAGAACTCTTTGATCTACAAACAAAAGACAAAGAAGATTCATGACTCTAAAATCAAGAACCGCTTTTTCAACGTTGGTGATCGAGTCCTTCTTTTCAATTCAAGATTGAAGATTTTCTGGGGAAAGCTTAAGTCCCGTTGGTCTGGTCCATTTACTATCACTAAGGTTTATCCTTATGGCACCATTGAGTTATCTCACCCCGATGGTCCAAACTTTAAAGTAAATGGTCATCGATTAAAGCATTACTTTGGAGAGGACATTCCACCAGTGATTGTCCCTGATCTACAAACATTCCCCATGAACCAATGAATGCGGGGATCGAGTCAAGCTAGTGACTCGGGAATCAAAAAACAGTAGCACACACCATATGGGTTTTCACCCATGTTTCTGTCTTCTTACCCCTTTCTACCACCCTAGTGTGGGGGAGTTGCCCCCCGCAGTTGTATATAAGTCTCTTCTGAAAAAAAATTAATAAAAAAAAAAAAAGAAAGTGTATATATCAAAAACAAAATAATGGCCGTAGTATTTCCCTTTATGTTCTATGTTTCGGCATAACCGCCGGTACTTTGAATATTGAGGGAAATATTCATTTCTAAGTGTGGGGGAATTCTCACGAATTTTATCATGTAATTATTCCACCCAATTCCCCCTTTTTGGCCAAAATTTTTGGAGTAAGTGATATTCACTTACTCAGCAAATGGTAATCAGTCCGCCATGTCTAACCCACATAAGGATTGGCTAATCCAGAGCAAACGGCTCTTTGTAAAGATATCTCAAATCCGTTTATGGCTTGCAATTTGCCCAAAATTGTATGGTGTTCAGCTCACCATATCTTTAAACTAGTGAAAAGTTGGCTAGCCCGCAAGTTTATGGCTTGTGGTAAAGGCAGTTGGAAATCCATAATTGGTAATCGACTCACCAAAGATAATATTGATAATTTATCTAAGAGTTGGCTAGTCCAGAATCAAACGGCTTCTGGTAAAGACAAATCAAATCCGTTGGAAGTTGGTGGGTTGCTCAAAATCACTTGGTTATCGGTCTACCAAGGTTCTTACTTGAACTGAAACATTTGGCTACTCCAGAAGTAATGGCTTTTGGTAAAGAGATGAAATCCATTAATTTTTCTCAAATCATTGCTAGGGACTAGCAATATCTTAGTGGGGGGGATTGATGAGTGTCTAAATACTCATCATTTTGTACTATTTAAACTGCAAAAAGCATCTGAAAACACTTTAAATGCATCAAAATGATAAAATATCACAAACAAGTGTTTTATGTGTTTTAAATGCAAAAATATCAAAATCGGTGAAAACGTGATCAAGTTTGCATTATTGGCGTTTAGTCCCCAAGTTTAAAAATTTGTCAAAAACAGTCCCTGGTAAAGCAAAATAAAGAAAAATATCATTTTAAGTCCTTAGGGATTCATAAAGTTGTCAAAACAAGTCCTTGAAATTTAAAATTGCAAAATTACAACTTTAGTCCCTTAACTTTTTAAAATGACAAAAATGGTCCTTGGACATTTAAAAATGGAAAATAATCATTATTGGTCCTTGTACTATTCAAGATTGGCAGTTTTGGTCCTTTTGTTAACATTTGGAAAATTGCAGGATTGGTCCTTCATGTTTGGCAGATTTACACAATTAGTCCTTGTTATTAATACATAAGCCATTTAGACCCTTTTGTAAAAAGAACCCTGCCATGGCCTGTGACCCCTCTATTTTGGACCCCCCCTATATTAATACTTGGTCAAAAAAAAGTCAAAGGCGCCAAAAACAGCTTCCACTGTACACTGTCTCTCCCACCATTGTAAACACCAAAACCAGTGGTTTTCACCACTTGTTTTCCACCTCTTCACCTTTACACCTCACTTCCACAGCTGGTTACCAACCCCTAACACCTCCACATCTATCCAAGAATCATTAATGAACAAAACCTGCTCAAAAGAAAAATGGCGCCAAAATTGCCATTTGGCAATTTTGATGATCTGGATTAAATCAACGGTTGGATTGAAGTGGGAAATACTCAGAGGTGTCGACATAGATGAAAAGATCTATATATAACAAGTGGGAAGCAATGTAAAGACTTATCTAGAGTAATTTTAATTTCTTAATGTCGTTTTAGTTCAATTTTAAATTTCAATGTATGTTGAAGCTTTCAAGCTATGTAATTCAAGTTTTTAATGTATAATTAAGCTTTTCTGAACATCAATTTCAAGTTTTACTTACCATTTCAGTTTATGCAAAAAAATTCTTATTTCAAAAATCTCATGAATGTTACAATGTTGTTGTTAGTTGTTATTTTGGACTGATTAAGCCCATGTAAGCTCCTATAAAGCTTATTTAAGCTTTTAGAAGCATTAAAAGTCAGTTTAGAAGAAAAAAAAATCACCAAAAATACAAATAAATAGTTGAAAAATAAAAATCCATGGTGAAAGATACAAGAAAGCTGGAGCAGGGTTTATATAGGATGGCCTTGGGATTAGTGCTTCTTGGGAAGCTATAGGCTGTGTTTGTGTGACTCAGTTCTCAGCTTTTACTTGGAATACCATTTGTAAGCATTTTGATCCATTTTGGCATTTCAATATTAGAGTTGCTCATTAGTTTAAAATTCTATTTGTTAATGTTTATTAGTCATATTTAAGTATAATTAAGTGATAAAACCAGTCACTTGTTCTTTTTAATTGGAAGTTAATAAAAATCTTAGTAAAACAGTTAAAATAATATAAGTACCATACTTGAGTTTTATGTTGATAGTACTGTTGTTTCATGCTTGTTCAGTCTTATTACATGATAATACAAGGTTGTGATTCAGTTGCATGGTCCAGATCTGTGTTTTGCCTTGAAAAACATCAAATCAGTCTAGTTAAAAGGTGTTTGGATTAGCTTGTTTATCTGTGCTAAAAAGTATTCAAGACAGTGTTATTGCTTGTTCTGTGTCACACTTGGTCCTAACATCTCATTGAAACCATCAAAACCAGTCTTCATTTGGTGAAAAGTCAAAATACCATTTGATCACATCTTTCTTGTTCACTGTTGGATTTTTAAGTTCTATGATCATGGTTTTGTGTTAATAAGTTGTTATAATTGCTCAATTTAGTCTTAATACACCTTAGTACATCATAATCAGTGCTTAGGATCAATTACAAACTCATAAAAGTCAACTTAGTATAGTAGTTAAAAAGTCAAAATTTTCCCTTGGGTCGTTTTTGAATAAAATAGATTATTTTATATAGGATTATATATTAGTTTTCAACTTTTGAGCTTCTAGCATATTAAAATAGAGCTGCTTATCTTTAACCTAGTATTTTTTATATTTTCCAAACAGCTTATTTAATAGCTTTTTCCTTAGCTTATTTTAGACACCATCTCAAATATGTGCCCCTGCACAGGTTTATAGCCTTTTTAATAAGCTTGTAAAAAGCTTTTTAGTTGGTCAAATCTTGTGAAACTTGGTTCTTTGTATAGCTAACCAAGCCATCTTAAGGTCCCAAGTTCATTTTTCCATTTTATAGCTTATTTGGTAGGGCTGCAATAAGCCTTTTGTTTGTCCCATTGTCTGTATAACTAAGCAACTCTGTGAATTACAAGCTTTTTCATAAGCTTGTAAAAAGCTTATCAGTGCACCATAGTAAGTAAGCTTGGACTTTTTGGATACCCCACCTAGCCAGCTTGTTGAATCAAGGCTTGATTTGAGCTTGTGAGCTTATTTTCCTAGCTTAATTTGCCCTTAAACATAGCTGCAGGACTATTTGGATAGATAGTTTAGCTTAAGTGCTTATTTGCATAGTTTCACTTATCGAGTACTTAATTGTGTTTTCTAGCTTAATATTAGTAGCTTGTAGCTTGTTTTAGCTCATTTTCAAAGATAATTTTGCTTATTTATCAGCTTATTAAGCCACTTGGCTAAAATCTTGTGCTTAAATCCATTTTCTAGCCACTGTTAAGATAATAAGCTATTTCTGAGCTTATCAGTGCTTTTCATAAAAAGTGGTAGTTGTAAAAATTGCTTATTTTCTTGTGCTTAATAAGTTTCAAAAGTAAAAATCCAAAAATAAAATGTTTTGCAAAAAGGTGGGGAGGCAGGCTCGAACCTGAGACCTCCCACCTTTGAGAGTGATAGTGTGTACCTGTATACCAGTTGCCCTTGGGTCTTTGACTGGTTATATCACGCACAATTTAATACATAAGTCTTCCTTGTTCATTTAGCTTATACGAACATATTAGCTTATTTCTAGCTTATTAAAACTAGCTTTTTCATGTTTTGTATTTTTTTTAACTTTGTATTAGTATAAAGTATTTTATAAAAAAGTTTCGATTTTCTCAATAGTTTTAGTATTTTTAATCATTTAATTAGTGTAAAATCTTATTTAATTCATAATAAAAAATATAAAAGTCTAAAAAATATAAATCTTTTTTCTTAAATTTTCTTTTATCATATAGTACGTAATATAATTGTTTTTACACTTGTAGGACTTTTATTTCATAAACTTTACGTTTTTGCTTGCGCACTCGCCTAATTTTTATAAATAACTTACGTTTTCATTTTAAATCTAGTTTTTAGATAATTTAAGTTTACATTTTAGTTAAAATAGTTTATTTAAGTTATTTTGTTTTATAAAATCACAAAAACATCATTGTAAAAATAGTGATAGCGTTTATTTAATATATTTTAACTTTTTAATTTCCTTTAATTTGCATTTAAGTCGCTGTAATTTATAAATCTTTTCTTTAGGTATAATTATCCATCAAAATCCTTATTGATCACTATCCTTAGTGATTATTCGACATCTGTCTGTGTTAAACACCAATTCATCCTCCGTGGGACTTAACGACCCAGGAATCCACTATATTCCTCTGATCTTCATTGTATTGGTTTCTGAGCAGTTTTAAGTTTATTACGATTAGCCATTCACAAGTGGCTAGCTTGCGTGATATAGCTTGACGGTTCGGGACCAATCATTAATCATAATAGCTTTTTGAGTCTTATTTCTTATTGAGTCAAAGTAAGTGTTAATTTGTGTCAAAATTTAGTTCAAGTGTATGTTTAAGTCATTTTAGTTCTCAAAAGTAAGTGTTATTGCTTTTAAGCTTGTGCTAGTGCTCAAAAGTGCCCTATTAGGACTGTTTGGCTGCTGCTGATCGTATTGAGCTTATTCGATGTATATAGCTTATTAGATTTTTTTTATCTATTATGGCTAAATTTTAGTTGTACATATCTAATAATATCGTTTATGTTTTTTTCTCAGCGGAATCCATGTAGTTGCTACTTTAGATGCCGAAGCAACACCATTCTCACCTGAGTGAGTAAATAAATTAGAACTTGAAATTAATTTGCTATTCTGGTATGCGTAGTTTGCAGATTATTTGATGTTGATAGGAAGTTTATTTATGGTTTGACTCTGTGATTGTTATTGTGATCAATTTTTAGATACTTTTTTATGTTACTGATGATGATATTGAAAGAAACAAATGACACAATGTTAGATCATTGTATTTGGAACATTATTAAGGTCTATGGAATTTGCTTATTTTTCTTCCTGCGTGTTTGGATCTGTGTTTTATATCGAGTCAAATTTAGTTTAATACCTATTTGGTCAATTAGGTCACTTAAATTTAGCTTTAAATCAGTTTATACTATAGATTAATGGTAGATTTAACAAGTTTTAAGTAGTTTGTTAAGTTTTTTTTTAACAATCTCTTTAGTGTCACGGTTTTTAGATTAATCATAATAGCTTTTTGAGTCATATTGCTTATTGAGTCAAAGTAAGTGTTAATTTGTGTCAAAATTTAGTTCAAGTGTATGTTTAAGCCATTTCAGTTCTCAAAAGTAAGTGTTATTGCTTTTAAGCTTGTGCTAGTGCTCAAAAGTGCCCTATTAGGACTGTTTGGCTGCTGCTGATCAGTTGAGCTTATTTGATGTATATAGCTTATTAGGTTTTGTTTATCTATTATGGCTAAATTTTAGTCGTACATATCTAATAATATCGTTTATGTTTTTTTCTCAGCGGAATCCATGTAGCTGCTACTTTAGATGTCGAAGCAACACCATTCTCACGTGAGTGAGTAAATAAATTAGAAGTTGAAATTAATTTGCTATTCTGGTATGCGTAGTCTGCAGATTATTGATGTTGATAGGAAGTTTATTTATGGTTTGACTCTGTGATTGCTATTGTGATTTATTTTTAGATACATTTTTATGTTACTGATGATGATATTGAAACAAACGAATG
The DNA here is from genome assembly GCA_910596185.1 of Chrysanthemum makinoi. Lineage (NCBI taxonomy): Eukaryota > Viridiplantae > Streptophyta > Magnoliopsida > Asterales > Asteraceae > Chrysanthemum > Chrysanthemum makinoi. Next base: position 145,292,097 of record OU343217.1, on the reverse strand, counting down.
ACACAATGTTAGATCATTGTATTTGGAACATTATTAAGGTCTACGGGATTTGCTTATTTTTCTTCCTGCGTGTTTGGATCTGTGTTTTATATCGAGTTAAATTTAGTTTAATACCTATTTGGTCAATTAGGTCACTTAAATTTAGCTTTAAATCTGTTTATACTATAGATTAATGGTAGATTTAACAAGTTTTAAGTAGTTTGTAAAGTTTTTTATTAACAATCTTTTTACTCTCACGGTTTTTAGATTAATCATAATAGCTTTTTGAGTCATATTGCTTATTGAGTCAAAGTAGGTGTTAATTTGTGTCAAATTTTAGTTCAAGTGTATGTTTAAGTCATTTCAGTTCACAAAAGTAAGTGTTATTGCTTTTAAGCTTGTGCTAGTGCTCAAAAGTGCCCTATTAGGACTGTTTGGCTGCTGCTGATCAGTTGAGCTTATTCTTTGTATATAGCTTATTAGGTTTTGTTTATGTATCATGGCTAAATTTTAGGTATACATATCTAATAATATCGTTTATGTTTTTTTCTCAGCGGAATCCGTGTAGATGCTACTTTAGATGCCGAAGCAACACCATTCTCACCTGAGTGAGTAAATAAATTAGAAGTTGAAATTAATTTGCTATTCTGGTATGCGTAGTTTGCAGATTATTTGATGTTGATAGGAAGTTTATTTATGGTCTGACTCTGTGATTTCTATTGTGATCAATTTTTAGATACATTTTTATGTTACAGATGATGATATTGAAACAAACGAATGAGACAATGTTAGATCATTGTTTTTGGAACATTATTAAGGTCTATGGGATTTGCTTATTTTTCTTCCTGCGTGTTTGGATCTGTGTTTTATATCGATTCAAATTTAGTTTAATACCTATTTGGTCAATTAGGTCACTTAAATTTAGCTTTAAATTAGTTTATTCTATAGATTAAAGGTATATTTAACAAGTTTTAAGTAGTTTGTTAAGTTTTTTTAACAATTTCTTTAGTCTCATGGTTTTTAGATAAATCATAATAGCTTTTTGAGTCATATTGCTTATTGATTCAAAGTAAGTGTTAATTTGTGTCAAAATTTAGTTCAAGTGTCTCTTTAAGTCATTTCAGTTCTCAAAAGTAAGTGTTATTGCTTTTAAGCTTGTGCTAGTGCTCAAAAGTGCCATATTAGGACTGTTTGGCTGCTGCTGATCAGTTGAGCTTATTTGATGTATAAAGCTTATTAGGTTTTGTTTATCTATTATGGCTAAATTTTAGGTACACATATCTAATAATATCGTTTATGTTTTTTTCTCAGCCGAATCCATGTAGCTGCTACTTTAGATGCCGAAGCAACACCATTCTCACCTGAGTGAGTAAATAAATTAGAAGTTGAAATTAATTTCCTATTCTGGTATGCGTAGTTTGCAGATTATTTGATGTTGATAGGAAGTTTTTTTATGGTTTGACTCTGTGATTGCTATTGTGATCAATTTTTTGATACATTTTTACGTTACTGATGATGATATTGAAACAAACGAATGACACAATGTTAGATCATTGTATTTGAAACAATATTAAGGTCTATGGGATTTGCTTATTTTTCTTCCTGCGTGTTTGGATCTGTGTTTTTTATCGAGTCATATTTAGTTTAATACCTATTTGGTCAATTAGGTCACTTAAATTTAGCTTTAAATCAGTTTATACTATAGATTAAAGGTAGATTTAACAAGTTTTAAGTGGTTTGTTAAGTTTTTTAACAATTTCTTTAGTCTCTTGGTTTTTAGATTAATCATAATAGCTTTTTTAGTCATATTGCTTAATTAGTCAAAGTAAGTGTTAATTTGTCTCAAAATTTAGTTCAAGTGTCTGTTTAACTCATTTCAGTTGTCAAAAGTAAGTGTTATTGCTTTTAAGCTTGTGCTAGTGCTCAAAAGTGCCCTATTAGGACTGTTTGGCAGTTGTTGATCAGTTGAGCTTATTTGATGTATATAGCTTATTAGGTTTTGTTTATCTATTATGGCTAAATTTTAGGTATACATATCTAATAATATCGTTTATGTTTTTTTCTCAGCGGAATCCATGTAGCTGCTACTTTAGATGCCGAAGCAACACCATTCTCACCTGAGTGAGTAAATAAATTGGAAGTTGAAATTAATTTGCTATTCTGGTATGCGTAGTTTGCAGATTATTTGATGTTGATAGGAAGTTTATTTATGGTTTGAATCTGTGATTGCTATTGTGATCAATTTTTATATACATTTTTATGTTACTGATGATGATATTGAAACAAACGAATGACACAGTGTTAGATCATTGTATTTGAAACAATATTAAGGTCTATGGGATTTGCATATTTTTCTTCCTGCGTGTTTGGATCTGTGTTTTATATCGAGTCAAATTTATTTTAATACCTATTTGGTCAATTATGTCACTTAAATTTAGCTTTAAATCAGTTTATACTATAGATTAAAGGTAGATTTAACAAGTTTTAAGTAGTTTGTTAAGTTTTTTAACAATTTCTTTAGTCTCTTGGTTTTTAGATTAATTATAATAGCTTTTTTAGTCATATTGCTTATTTAGTCAAAGTAAGTGTTAATTTGTGTCAAAATTTAGTTCAAGTGTCTGTTTAAGTCATTTCAGTTCTCAAAAGTAAGTGTTATTGCTTTTAATCTTGTGCTAGTGCTCAAAAGTGCCCTATTAGGACTGTTTGGCTGTTGGTGATCAGTTGAGCTTATTTGATGTATATAGCTTATTAGGTTTTGTTTATCTATTATGGCTAATTTTTAGGTATACATATCTAATAATATCGTTTATGTTTCTTTCTCTGCAGAATCCATGTAGCTGCTACTTTAGATGCCGAAGCAACACCATTCTCACCTGAGTGAGTAAATAAATTGGAAGTTGAAATTAATTTGCTATTCTGGTATGCGTAGTCTGCAGATTATTTGATGTTGATAGGAAGTTTATTTATGGTTTGACTCTGTGAATGCTATTGTGATCAATTTTTAGATACATTTTTATGTTACTGATGATGATATTGAAACATACGAATGATACAATGTTAGATCATTGTATTTGAAACAATATGAAGCTCGAGTTTCCATTTTTGTTCTTCTTTTTCTTTGTCGCTTTCTTTTTCATCATCATCTCTTGGTTTAAAAGTTTGAACTCTTTTGATGCAAACAAAATCCTTCCTCCACAACCATCGAAGGTGCTTGTACTTGGCCACATTCATCATCTCTTTGGACAACAACCACACAGAGCTCTTAAAAACTTAGCCCAAAAACTATTGGCCCATTTTTATATGGATCTAAAATCAAGATATACCAAAACAATGAAATAAACTTTATTTCTATATAATCTGTCTTACAAATCTGTTCGCATATAATTGCTAACTATATATACATGTCGAATGGGTGCAAGTAATGGTTGTTTTGGTTCGAATGATCCAACAGTCATGACCCTTCGAATATAACTGCTAAAAAACTATTTTGTAACTGCCTATATAACTGTATTTGTAACTGCCGTTGACTATTTTCTGGTTTGACTTTCGGGTTTGACTTATGAGATTGGGATTAACCCAATATTCTCCCCCTTAATCACAATCGCTGCGACGTAGGTCTTTAAGTCTTCTTGATTCATCTTCTGGTTAAATCTACCATCTGAGCTACTATTGTTTTAATTTCTTGTAGTGCTTGTGATTATCCTTACATCCAGGTATATCAATTTTCCTTCGGTTACTTCCACCTTTACTGCTGTGATCTTCATTATGTCCATGTTGATCATATTTTTTTTGGTTATTCCCACCTTCACTGTTGTGATCTTCCTTAAGTCTAGGTTGATCATATTTTTCTGGTTATTCCCACCTTCATTGTTGTGATCTTTCTTAAGTCCAGATTGATCATTTCTGGTTGGTTGGTTATACTACTAACACTTTGTCTTCCTATTAGAGTTCTTGCAGCGCATATATCTTCCTTAAATCCAGGTTGACTCATGCTTTCGGTTACTTCACCATCCAAGTTTTCACTGCCAACTCCTTGTTGTTCAATGTTTGATACTGTCAATTTGATGTTGAATGGAATTTCCTTCCATTCTTGCTTCGTGATTCTTCTTGGTTAATGAAACTTCCTGGTGCTTCTTCAACAGTTGCCATAAGTAATGTTGGTTCTAAGTCTTCTTCAATGAGATTGAATTCTTCTTCTTTTTTTGATGGACATTTGTTTGCAAAATGCCCATAATCCTTGCATCTAAAACACAACACTTTACTCTTATCATGATTAAATTCATTTGAGTTGCTGTTTGATTCTTTCTTGAAATTATTTTCTTGGCCTCGCAACAAATCTTGTCCACATTTTCACAATGTCTTCCGTGAGTGATGAGTGTCTAAATACTCATCATTTTTGTACTATCTAAACTGCAAAAACATCTGAAAACACTCAGAAATGCATCAAAATGATAAAAATATCACAAATAAGTGTTTTATGTGTTTTAAATGCAAAAATACCAAAATCTGGTGAAAAACGTATCAAGTTTGCATAATTGGCAGTTTTAGTCCCCCAAGTTTCAAAAGTTGTCAAAAACAGTCCCTGGTAAATCTAAATAAAGTAAAATGTCATTTAAGGTCCATGGGATTCTAAAGTTATCAAAACAAACCTTTAAAAGTTTATAAATCACAAAATTACAACTTTAGTCCCTCAAGTTTGAAAAATGTCAAAAATGGTCCTTGGATTTATAAAAAATGGAATTTTATGCATAATGGTCCTTGTACTAATCATATATGGCAGGTTTGGTCCTTGTAATAACTTTGGAAAATGGGAAGGTTCAACCCCTCAATTTGGCAGAAATTACATGAATGGTCCTTGGGCTCTTAAACACAACTTAAACCAAATGGACCCTTGTATTATTATTATCCCAAATCCAATCCATATATTGGCCCAACTCCAATCCCAGCCCAAATCCTTTAAATATTAAAACCGGTTTAAAAATAAAACCCGCCAGACCATTTGTTCATCCCCTTCAACCCACACCTGTTACCACTCCATGGCTTCCACCTCGCCGGTTTTCTAAATATCTTATCTTCCAACCCTGTCTACCCACTACCCTCCACCTCCACACTAGTCCAAGGAACAAATAAACACACCTTCTCTGCCACACGCTATCAAATCCTGTTATTTCCAACTTGGCCAAAAGTGAAAATCAAAGGTTGTGATCACTTTGACCTATCCAATGGTGGGAAATGATCAGAGGAGAGAGGGAAACTTTGGAGGTCAATAAAGAGAGGAAGAGAAGCAAGAAATAGAGTAGTAGTTAGTTTTAAATTTTTAAGTATGTCGTTTTTATTCAAATGATCTTAGTTTGTTTCTAAAGTTAAAATCCTAGCTTGTATTCTTTTTCATTAATGTAATTTGAACTTATTTCAACCCCAGTTTCAAGTTTGTAGCATTAATTCTCAAGTTTGCAATTTTAAAATTGAAATTCCAAATTAAGCCTTGTTAAGTTAAACTTGTTAAAGTGGATTGATTAGGCTCATTTAAACCTGTTATAGCTTATTGTGAGCTTATATTTGTTTCAATCTTAAAAATTTACTCAAATCTTAAATGGTCAACAAAAGTCAAACTGTGAGGATTTGGTTCAAACAGTGGTGGAATTGGATTTATGTTGATGCAGAGGTTGATTTGGGTTGAAATTGGCTTAGAATAATAGTATATGGGTCTGGTTTAAGCTGCAATTTAAGCTGGGGCCTTGTGAGTTCTTCTCTCAATTCCATTTTTTTTTAGTATTGCATTTTATGCTTATAGTTGAATCTGTGTTCATTATTAGTTTCTTCCTGTTTAATTAGTTGTAATTTGGATAATCTAATTCAATTTAAGTGTCTGCATAAGGCGAGTAAGCAGTTGGCTTAATTTAATTCACACATCAGTTGGACAAGCGTGTTTGGTTTAAGGCATTGGGAATTGCAGTGCTAAAAAGAGGTTAGATTCAGTTCACTCAGCCTTCTTTAGGCACATTAGGGTCAGTTAAGTCACTCATTTGTGTATCAAGACTATGAAAGTCAAAATTACACTTCAACTATCTCAACTGTTTCACTGTTAGGATTTTTAGACATTCAAAAGCTTGTTTTGTGTTTCAATTACATAGATATATATTGCATTAGCCTTATTTCATCACTTAACATCAATTTCAGTCCTTAAATCAATTGCAAAGCTCAATTTAGTCAAACTCTCAATTCTGCTCAAAAAGTCAAATTTGCAAAAATCAGTTTTGAGCCTAGCTAAGATGATTTTTCTTGGATTCATTTCTGAGCCAAATCACATGAAATTGTGGGTTCAAGAACTTAAGCTGGTCTAGTTTCTTAATACTATTTTTGTATAATTTTGTGAATTTTTTATAAGACCCAAATCTGCTTGTCAAAATGGGTATAATTCCCCTGTGCACACACGATGAATGAGTGTGCATTGTGGTTGTGCAGCCCTTGCACCAAGCTCATAAGAGCTTGCCTTGGTCTCATCTTTGGTTTAGAAGAAGCCACCCAGGTCTAGTTTAGGCCCCACTACATTTTCATTTTCTAGCTTATTAGGTGGCTTATTCTTAGGGGCAAATGGTGGGTGGAACCTGTTTTAGCCCTATACTCAATTCATCAAATCTGTTCAAATCAGCTCAATAGTAGTTTAGGACAGTTGTGATAAGTCACTTTTGAGTACTTTTAGCATATTTGAGCTTGTTTCGTTTGGAGCTTGTTTGTGTTCATTGGCTTATTTGAAGTGCTTATTCTATAAGCACTTGCTTTGCAGTTGCATAATCCCACACACAAGCCCCTGTTTTTATATTTTTCCTAGATTCCTCATATTATTTTAAGCTTATCTTGAATTTTTCACATTTTTCTAGGACAGTTTGCTATTTTTCTTAATTAAAAACAGTTTTTAGGCCATTTTAATTAGCTTTTAATACAATTAATTCAGAAAAGTTTCAAAAAAATAATTTTTCATTTTTCTTAAGTTAAGATAAATATAAAAAGTAAAAAAATATTTTTTCCAGATTTTTCTTAGTTAAATTTGTATTTTTAAGCAATTTAAGTAGTTTTAAATAGATTTTAATTCCTAGAAAATACAAAAATAATCAGAAAAATATAAAAATAGTTTTGAAAATTCTCTTTTGTTATTTTAGATTTTTCTAAGTCATAATTTTATTTTTCTAGCTTTATTTCATATTTTCTTGTATTTTAGGCTATTATTAAATAGTTAAAAATAGTTTTTAATTAATAATAATTAAATAAATAGTTATAAAAATAATTTTCTTTTTCTAAAAATTTTCTTTTATCATTAGGTTTGTAAAAATGTCAGTTTCATATTTTTAGGATTAATATTGTGTAAGTTTCACATTTTCTTTTGTACGCTGCGTAGTTTTTAATTTAAGTTTTATAAAAACATAAAATCAAAAACATCATTTTGCAAATAGTGATAGCGTTTATTTAATATTTTTATCTTTTTAATTTCCTTTAATTTGCATTTAAGTCGCTGTAATTTATTAATTTTTTTCTTTAGGTATAATTATTCATCAAAATCCTTACTGATCACTATCCTTAGTGATTACTCGACATCTGTGCGTGTGAAACACCAATTCATCCTCCGTGGGACTTAACGACCTGGGAATCCACTATATTCCTCTGATCTTAATTGCATTTGGTGTTTGAGCTGTTTTAAGTTTATTACGGTTGGCCATTCACAAGTGGCTAGCTTGAGTGATTAAACTTGACGGTTTAGCACCGATCAAATTTTGGCGCCACTACCGGGGAGGCTGTAAGCGTGTTCTAAGCATTTTTCAGACCCGTACTTGCACATATACCACAGTTTGTAAAAAGTTTTCTGTAAAGTTAATCAAAATCAAAAAGTTCATTAACACTTTTCCTAAAAGTGTTAACAACACCAAAAATATTTTCATTCTTTGTTTTTTACAAAATATTTATCCAAAAATCCAAAAATATTCATCTTTAACCTCTTACCCTTTTTGATTCTTTATCCTTTTACCCTCTATCCATTTGATTCTGACTTCTTCTATTCTCATGGAATCTCTCGACTACGACGAAATCTGGAACGAAGTTGAAAAACTTCCTATTTTATCACAAATGTCAAGAATTCGTGTTGTTCATGATGATCCATTAATTCTCAGCTGAGGGAAATGGAACGAGAAACCGGGTGACAAAGGACCGTACTTTCCTCGATAATGGAGGTGCTAAATACGTCCAACCTACGATTATCCAAAGATCTAACCCCTCGATTGCTCCTAAGCCGTCTAAAATTGATCCTACACTTTCACGATTTACGGTTAAAAGCAAACATGCAGAATTTAAACCGGTGACTAGCAAGAATGACTTGCCTAATCTTCACGTTTCTCAAGAACCAGAACAGAGACCATATCGAAGTGGTGGAAATTACTAGCTCTCAGAGCACACCACTTGTCCCACCTCCGGATTTTTCAAAATGTTCTTCGAGTCTTAATAGTCATTCGGATCACCATGTTGGTTTTGTTGATTCTTTGAATGAACCGATTCCTTATCATAACTCTCAAATAGAATCGTTTATTCCTTGTGTCGGTTGTAGTGAGCCTCTTTTGGTTCACCTGTCATTGTGGTATGCGGTGTACAGTGTGGTAATGATATTCATAACAAGAGTTGTTTGTTTTGTGGTTCGAGGAATTCATTTGATTATGATCCTAATCCGAACTCATTTAACGACCCCTCAAACTTTTCCAATTACCCACCACAGCCCGACTTATCTTCATATAATCAACATAACTGCTGTGAATTTTGTGGAGGTCCTCACCAAGGATTTGAATGCCAATCCGGAAACACGATTGTCTATGAACAGTTTTCCGGTGATGCTCAGAACTTTGGTTATGACCAATATCCATATGATTCACCAATTCAGGCTCAACAGTTTTACTGTTGTGAGAACTGTGGAGGTCCCCATCTCAGCTCTGATTGTCAAACAGGGAATCCATTTCCTTGTAACAATTACGACTATCACGACCACCCTCCACAGTGCCAAATGACTCAAACTCCTTAGCAAACCCAACAAGACACTTATCTAGAGCTTCTGGAGTCGGTGAAAAGAACTGAGGAGTTGAGTAAAACAGCATTTCATAATGTTCCCAGTTTTTCTTGTGTATATTGTGGGGGTCCTCATGATGATTATCAATGTCAACCTTCCGGTTTTGACAAATCTCCACTCCCACAATATCCCGTCATTCAAAATTCACATGAGAAATCCATGGAAGAATTGCTAGTCAAGAGCGGTGCTAAAATAAATTCCCAAATTGCATTTGAAAAATCTATTAGGGAGTCAATTGCAAAAGAAAAAGCGGCCAGAATCTAGTTCTCAATTTCGTTTCATTCCTGATGACAGTGATGAAGAGGATACACTTGAAGATTCATCAAGTTCATCGCTGGATATTCCGGCAGTTGAGATTCATTCTCAAACTACTGCTATCACACCCGAAGCTCCCACTCACTCTCTAAACATGGGGGACGAGCATCTTGACACTTGTTCCGAAAAGGAATCGGACAAATTTATAAAGTCTAGTGTTGAGGACCTTGTCCCAATCCCGAGAGAGTCACATGGAACTTTTGACCATATGTGTGATATCCCTTCCCCTCTTGAGTGTTCAAAAGATCATTTTGAGACTTTCTCCGATTTTAGCGATGATTGTAAATCTTATGGAGACATTGAGAATGTTGAGGCATCACTTTCACATTTTGATGTTGATCCTCTTCTTGAGGAGTTTACTGATGAACTCACTCACATCATTCCACTTTCATCGGAAAGTGATGATGATCTCTTTGATTTCAAAGCCAACCTAGGAGAAATTGAAAGTCTCCTTTATAATGATCGTTCACTCACTTCTCACCCTAACAGTCCAATAGAGAATGTTAATCACCTTGTTCCTGAAACATTCAAAGCTACTTTCACCAATCCTCTATTTGAATTCGAATCTGAATTCACTTGGATTTCTAACAATCCAATCTTTGACGAGGATAGTGATGAGCCCATAATGGAACAAGGGTTCACAGACTTACATCATGTGAATGATTCTCTTTACGAGGAGTTCTCCTTTGAACTCACTCATATCATATCTCTACCAGAGTATGATAACTTCCACTTTGATCTAGACATAAATGATCTTTGTGTTCCGGAGGGAAATGTTCTCAGCCATGAGAACTTGCTTGATATCAAAATCCCATCCCTCCCACCCAGAATATGTCTTGATCAAATGAGCTTAAATGATGAGATTCATGATCCAGAAATCATGAATTCTCCTTCTGATGATGATGAGTTAGTCAAGATTATTATCATGACTTTCTTTCTTTTCTTCACCTATCCCGTGGCTTCTCCTGTTCTTCACTCCTTCGGGAATGAGGACACTATTTTTGATCCCGGCATTTTCATTTATCATTTGTGAGCCGGTTCTATGTATATCTCATCGGTGTGGAACTTTCACGTGCTTCAAATGTTTTTCCAAACATCTTTGAATGAAAGTCCGATGGAGATTGTCTCTTCCACTTACTTCCCCATGAACAAATTAATTCGGGGTCAAGTCAAGCTAGCGACTCGGTAATCAAAAACAATAGTTAAACATGGGTTTTCACCCGTGTGTACCACCTTAGTGTGGGGGAGATGCCCCACATGTTGTATAGAGATCTAAAAAATGAATGAAAATTGTAAATATTAAAAAAAGAGAATAATTGTTGTGTTTCTACACTTGGCTAGTAATGTTATCTTTTTACGTTCTAAGTTTCGGCATAACAGCCGGTACTTTGAATATTGAGGACAATATTCATTTCTAAGTGTGGGGGGGAAATTTTGGCGAATTTGATCATAAATGTACCCTTTTAGTCCCTTTTTCCCCAAAAATGGCCAAATTTTAAAATTTTTTATTTAGTGGAAGTACTATGTACTAAACACAACAAATGGTAATCAGTCCACCATGTCTAACCCACATAAGGATTGGCTAATCCAGGAGCAAACGACTCTTGGTAAAGATATCTCAAATCCGTTGACGGCTTGCAATTTGCCCAAAATTGTATGGTGTTCAGCTCACCATATCTTTAGTTAGTGAAAAGTTGGCTAGCCCGCAAGTTTATGGCTTGTGGTAAAGGCAGTTGGAAAACCATAATTGGTAATCGACTCACCAAAGATAATATTGATAATTTATCTAAGAGTTGGCTAGTCCAAGCAACGGCTTCTGGTAAACACAAATCAAAACCGTTTACAGCTGGTGATTTGCTCAAAATCATTTGGTTATCATTGTGCCAAGGTTCTTACTTGAACTGAAACAATTGGCTACTCCAGAAGTAATGGCTTTTGGTAAAGAGATGAAATCCATTAATTTTTCTCAAAACATTGCTAGGGACTAGCAATATCTTAGTGTGGGGGATTGATGAGTGTCTAAATACTCATCATTTTTGTACTATCTAGACTGCAAAAATATCTGAAAACACTCAGAAATGCATCAAAATGATAAAAATATCACAAATAAGTGTTTTATGTGTTTTAAATGCAAAAATACCAAAATCTGGTGAAAAACGTATCAAGTTTGCATAATTGGCAGTTTTAGTCCCCCAAGTTTCAAAAGTTGTCAAAAACAGTCCCTGGTAAATCTAAATAAAGTAAAATGTCATTTAAGGTCCATGGGATTCTAAATTTTTCAAAACAAACCCTTAAAAGTTTAAAAATCACAAAATTACAACTTTAGTCCCTCAAGTTTGAAAAATGTCAAAAATGGTCCTTGGATTTATAAAAAATGGAATTTTATGCATAATGGTCCTTGTACTAATCATATATGGCAGGTTTGGTCCTTGTAATAACTTTGGAAAATGGGAAGGTTCAACCCCTCAATTTGGCAGAAATTACATGAATGGTCCTTGGGCTCTTAAACACAACTTAAACCAAATGGACCCTTGTATTATTATTATCCCAAATCCAATCCATATATTGGCCCAACTCCAATCCCAGCCCAAATCCTTTAAATATTAAAACCGGTTTAAAAATAAAAACCCGCCAGCCACTGTTCATCCCCTTCAACCCACACCTGTTACCACTCCATGGCTTCCACCTCGCCGGTTTTCTAAATATCTTATCTTCCAACCCTGTCTACCCACTACCCTCCACCTCCACACTAGTCCAAGGAACAAATAAACACACCTTCTCTGCCACACGCTATCAAATCCTGTTATTTCCAACTTGGCGCCAAAAAGTGAAAATCAAAGGTTGTGATCACTTTGACCTATCCAATGGTGGGAAATGATCAGAGGAGAGAGGGGAAACTTTTGGAGGTCAATAAAGAGAGGAAGAGAAGCAAGAAATAGAGTAGTAGTTAGTTTTAAATTTTTAAGTATGTCGTTTTTATTCAAATGATCTTAGTTTGTTTCTAAAGTTAAAATCCTAGCTTGTATTCTTTTTCATTAATGTAATTTGAACTTATTTCAACCCCAGTTTCAAGTTTGTAGCATTAATTCTCAAGTTTGCAATTTTAAAATTGAAATTCCAAATTAAGCCTTGTTAAGTTAAACTTGTTAAAGTGGATTGATTAGGCTCATTTAAACCTGTTATAGCTTATTGTGAGCTTATATTTGTTTCAATCTTAAAAATTTACTCAAATCTTAAATGGTCAACAAAAGTCAACTGTGCAGAGGATTTGGTTCAAACAGTGGTGGAATTGGATTTATGTTGATGCAGAGGTTGATTTGGGTTGAAATTGGCTTAGAATAATAGTATATGGGTCTGGTTTAAGCTGCAATTTAAGCTGGGGCCTTGTGAGTTCTACTCTCAATTCCATTTTTTTTCAGTATTGCATTTTATGCTTATAGTTGAATCTGTGATCATTATTAGTTTCTTCCTGTTTAATTAGTTGTAATTTGGATAATCTAATTCAATTTAAGTGTCTGCATAAGCTGAGTAAGCAGTTGGCTTAATTTAATTCACACATCAGTTGGACTAGCAGTGTTTGGTTTAAGCTGGCATTGGGAATTGCAGTGCTAAAAAGAGGTTAGATTCAGTTCACTCAGCCTTCTTTAGGCACATTAGGGTCAGTTAAGTCACTCATTTGTGTATCAAGACTATGAAAGTCAAAATTACACTTCAACTGTCTCAACTGTTTCACTGTTAGGATTTTTAGACATTCAAAAGCTTGTTTTGTGTTTCAATTACATAGATATATATTGCATTAGCCTTATTTCATCACTTAACATCAATTTCAGTCCTTAAATCAATTGCAAAGCTCAATTTAGTCAAACTCTCAATTCTGCTCAAAAAGTCAAATTTGCAAAAATCAGTTTTGAGCCTAGCTAAGATGATTTTTCTTGGATTCATTTCTGAGCCAAATCACATGAAATTGTGGGTTCAAGAACTTAAGCTGGTCTAGTTTCTTAATACTATTTTTGTATAATTTTGTGAATTTTTTATAAGACCCAAATCTGCTTGTCAAAATGGGCATAATTCCCCTGTGCACACACTCAGTGAATACTGAGTGTGCACAGGTTTGTGCAGCCCTTGCACCAAGCTCATAAGAGCTTGCCTTGGTCTCATCTTTGGTTTAGAAGAAGCCACCCAGGTCTAGTTTAGGCCCCCACTTCTGTTTTTCATTTTCTAGCTTATTAGGTGGCTTATTCTTAGGCTGCAAATTGGTGGGTAGAACCTGTTTTAGCCCTATACTCAATTCATCAAATCTGTTCAAATCAGCTCAATAGTAGTTTAGGACAGTTGTGATAAGTCACTTTTGAGTACTTTTAGCATATTTGAGCTTCTGTTTCAGTTTGGAGCTTGTTTGTGTTCATTGGCTTATTTGAAGTGCTTATTCTATAAGCACTTGCTTTGCAGTTGCATAATCCCATACACAAGCCCCTGTTTTTATATTTTTCCTAGATTCCTCATATTATTTTAAGCTTATCTTGAATGTTTCACATTTTTCTAGGACAGTTTGCTATTTTTCTTAATTAAAAACAGTTTTTAGGCCATTTTAATTAGCTTTTAATACAATTAATTCAGAAAATACAAAAATAATCAGAAAAATTTGTATTTTTAAGCAATTTAAGTAGTTTTAAATAGATTTTAATTCCTAGAAAATACAAAAATAATCAGAAAAATATAAAAATAGTTTTGAAAATTCTCTTTTGTTATTTTAGATTTTTCTAAGTCATAATTTTATTTTTCTAGCTTTATTTCATATTTTCTTGTAGTTTAGGCTATTATTAAATAGTTAAAAATAGTTTTTAATTAATAATAATTAAATAAATAGTTATAAAAATAATTTTCTTTTTCTAAAAATTTTCTTTTATCATTAGGTTTGTAAAAATGTCAGTTTCATATTTTTAGGATTAATATTGTGTAAGTTTCACATTTTCTTTTGTACGCTACGTAGTTTTTAATTTAAGTTTTATAAAAACATAAAATCAAAAACATCATTTTGCAAATAGTGATAGCGTTTATTTAATATTTTTTATCTTTTTAATTTCCTTTAATTTGCATTTAAGTCGCTGTAATTTATTAATTTTTTTCTTTAGGTATAATTATTCATCAAAATCCTTACTGATCACTATCCTTAGTGATTACTCGACATCTGTCTGTGTGAAACACCAATTCATCCTCCGTAGGACTTAACGACCCAGGAATCCACTATATTCCTCTGATCTTAATTGCATTTGGTGTTTGAGCTGTTTTAAGTTTATTACGGTTTGCCATTCACAAGTGGCTAGCTTGAGTGATTAAACTTGACGGTTTAGCACCGATCAGTGAGTAATGTTATTTTTGTGAGGTGTAAACAATAACTTATCTTGATCGTTATTGTCCTTATTCTTCTTAAACTTTATTCTTTCCTCGTATGTCTTGAGTCTCCTAATTGCTTCTTCCATCGTCATTTCACTTATATCAGAATATTGCTCTATTGATGCAACTATTTGCAAATACATATCAGGTACAACATTTAATAGTTTCCGTACTAAGGTTTGATCTTTAAAAGTATGTCCTAGACTAACGGCTTTGTATACGAGTGTTGTTATTTTTGTAGCGAAGGTGTCGATTGTCTCGTCTTCCTTCATACATAACATCTCAAAGTCGGATTTGAGTGTCTGTAGTCTTGCTTGTTGAACTCTGTCTTCGCCAACGTGTCTAGGTTTCAAAGCATTCCAAATGGCTTTAGCGGTTTTGTGCTTTGTTATTTGAAGTAATTGTTCTTCGGGTAAGGCTTGATAAAGGAACGCAATAGCGGTTTTGTCTTTTTTCTTATCGGGTTGAGTCGTCTCAGATGGCTCTATTGTTTCCCATAAACCATTCGCTTCGAGAATGATTTGCATTCGAATTGCCCATAATGAGTAATTCGCGGGCTTTAGGATTGGGCATTGAAATTGAGGTGTACTATTTGTACTAAGTTCCTTATTTCCATTTCTTTCCGTCATATCTTAAAGATACTGAGAATAAATCTCCAAAAAAAATTTAACACGGGGTGTGTTGAAAATTTATTATTTCCGTCATATCTTATGTTTTATTTTTCCTTAAAAGGGGTATAAAAGTTTGTAAGTCTAGTTTTAATCCAAAAACTATCCTCGGAGATTATATTTTCTAAAATGAAATAACCTAAGGTTAATTGCTCCTTAAAAATTATTCCTAATTAATATAATAAGTAGTGTAATCACTAGGTTATTATACTTTCTAAAATTTGACAAGATATTAGTTTGGAATAAAGTAACTTATCAAAAAAATACAATATATATCAAAAGTTAATATATACTATAAAAACTTAAAAGTGAAAGGGTGGTTTTGGAAAGTTTTGGAACCTGGGGGGGTTGATGGTCTAACCCGTTGCCTATTATCCTTTGATTGTGTAGCCCTAAATATAGATGCGCCTCTTTTATTTATTTTCTTATCTCTTTCTGAGATAGAAAAAGAAACGTCTCCTTTTGAGACTAGATTACTCTGTCTCTCTTTCTTCTGGGATTAGTCCCGTTCTTCTTCTCCTAATCTTGATGGTTGACCACCTGTTATAAGGCTTGGTTGACCGTCCTTGTTCTTCTCCGGTTTGTAGTGTTTTTTACGAGCACTTGTGATCCCACAAATGAAACTTAGGGTTTCGTTGAATTGGGGGTTTTCTGACCGTGTAAGAATTAGATGATTGGAGTTCAAAATTGAGTCAATTGATGATTCAATTTGATGTTCTGGGCTTGATTCCTCAATGAACATGTGTGTTTGTTCCTTGTTGTGAATCGTTTTAATTTTCTGCTCTATTGATGACTGTGCGTTATCAGATTGGTATGAGTTTTTTTGTTTTGAATCAAAGGGATAAAACGGTTTCTTAATCCCGTTTGGATTGAGTGATTTTTGTTTCGATGTTATCTTGTCTATTGACAGATTTTTTTTGCAAAAAAATAAAAGTGATATGAAACGTTATATCTGATGTCGGGTTGATTGATCACTTATTGTGATTGATCCCTGTGTGGCAGGTTACGTTAAAAACAGAACACAAAATATGATTCTTGATTTTGTGTTCATTTGGATTTACAGAAAATATTTTCCGAAACAAAAAACTTAGTTCCTTTTGATTCTAAGAACAGAAAACGAAAATGGGTATATGATGATTTGTGGTTCTGATACCAATTGTTGGCCCGTTTTTATATGGATCTAAGATCAAGATATTCCAAAACAATGAAATAAACTTTATTTCTATATAATCTGTCATACAAATCTGTTCGAATATAATTGCTAACTATATATACATGTCGAATGGGTGCAAGTAATGGTTGTGTTGGTTCGAATGATCCAACAGTCATGACCCTTCGAATATAACTGCTAAAACACTGTTTTGTAACTGCCTATATAACTGTATTTGTAACTGTAGTTGACTTTTGTCTGGTTTGACTTTCGGGTTTGACTTATGAGATTGGGATTAACACAATAAAAACTTCTTGCTGGTGAGATAGTGGCATATAACTACACCAACATTGTTTTCTCTCCCTATGGCGATTACTGGAGACAAATGCGTAAGATATGTGTCTTGGAGATTTTGAGTGCCAAAAAGGTTCATTCCCTTAGATCTATTCGTGAGGAAGAGTCATGGAAACTCGTTGAATCCATATCCATGGAGAGATCACAAACTATCAATCTTACTGAGAAGCTTTTTTCGATGATGAACATTATAATATGTAAGGCTGCAATTGGGACCGGATACAAAGATCAGGAAACTCTTATTGCACTTATTCAAGAGTGTATATCTTTATCTAGTGGTTTTGATGTTTCCGATATGTTTCCATCTATCAAAGTACTGCCTCTAATTACTGGCACGAGAAACAAGATGATGAAGATACGCAAGAATATGGATCTGATTTTTGATAGCATCATCTCTGACCACCAAAAACATCGCCTCGGTGGACACAACAATCACAAAAATGAAGATATTTTGGATGTTCTAATGAGACTCAAATATGATGGTGGTCTTGAGTCTCCCATATCTTTTGACAACATTAAAGCAATCCTATTGGTCAGTACTTATTGATACAAGTTTAAATGCTTTATATTCGCAAAATGTTACCACCATATCACTCAACATTTTATTCAATCTAACTCAAACTATTATTATAACAAGCAAATGAAACTCGTAACTACAATATTTAATTTTGGTTGCAACAGATACATGGAAAAATTTAAATTTGAAATTCTTAATAATCTTGACACATATTGCATATTATCGCACAAGATATGTTTGCAGCCGGCACAGAAACTTGTGCAGTGCTAATTCAATGGGTGATATGAGAGCTAATAAAGAATCCAAGGGTGATGAGGAAAGTGCAAGATGAAGTGAGACATGTACTAAAGGGGAAGCTAAAGATTCATGAGTCGGAAATTCAAGATCTAAACTACTTAAAACTAGTTATTAAGGAAACCTTAAGGTTGTTAGTTTTATGGATATAAATTAATAGACGTGAGTTAGGATCGAACTCGAGACCACGAGATTGCACACTTTACGTATGAGAATTAAAGTTAAATAATTAAATATAAACGTTGTATTTATTTATTAAACGAAATAACTAACGGACGTTAAGTAATTAGTGTAATGGACTAACGGGCGTTAAATGTATTTGGAAAAGGACTAAATTGCAAAAGATGGGAAGGTTCCGGAATCCCTTGTGGGATTATGAAACCAATCGGCCACAAGGACCCAACCCAAACCCACTTTGACTCAAACTTGTTCACCAAGTTTGCTTGAGTATATATACAAAACCTAGGGTGTTTGTAAATCATCTCTTGTGCTCATTAACTAAACCTAAAATTGTTTTGTGTGTTTTCTTGTCCTCAAAACCGGTCGACACCCTCTAGGGGATCGATCCACTCTTTTCCAATAAACCAAGTTATTTGTTTTATCAAAACTAGCATTACTTTAATTCGGTTTAGTACGTGTGTACAAGAAAGTGGTAATAACACAATATTGTTATTATTCTTAGATTGAATTACAAAACGGTAAGGGGTAATTCACATAATCCTAATTAAATCAAATTAGGGTTCTTCCATTGCTAGTTTGTGGATTTGATTCTTGTTCGGCTAGAATCAAGTAAGGTACGCATATTCTTCTTATGTTAATTAATTATTCGTTAATAAATCCTATACGCTTCCGCACGTGTTTCTTTGATGTTTTGTGATTATTTATTTGATTGCCATGATATATAATTCCAACAGTGGCATCACGAGTCATTGGTTTTTAATGAGTAATTAATTACATAAACGCGTAAATAAAACAAATAATTGTATGTTGATTGATATGGTTAATCTATGGTTTATTTTTTTTTAATTAGGGGCGTACCCCATTTTTTTAAAATTCGACTCATAAAATTTTTTTAGGGTTTTGAAAACTGTTTGCTAACCTTATCGAAACCTAGAATTAATATATTAGTTACGTGATTAATTCATGAATAATTTGTTATGTGTCATGGAATTTTGATATGCGATCTTGTGACTATTTGTATAATTGTTATGATATATCCATGATAATACATGCATGTTTGTCATGGATAGTTGCTTTGATGATATAGTTTAATTGTTAAGATATATTTATTTACGATAAATCTTGAATTGGGGAAGACTCCAATTACATATATTAATGAATCAATTATGTGCAATTTGGTAAATTATTAATTATGGGTTTACGCAATCGATTCGTCGATGTATGTGGCTCACTTTATATTGTTGTAGTGAAAACCCTAAATTAATATATACATTAATTTAACCTAGATATTGATTATTAATAGGGTTTTATCGAATAAGTTGCATGTGGCTACTTGTTTACACGTATAAATTGTTTATTATGTGCGCATTGTTTTTTAGTAGTTTATTTTTTATTTGCTACTTGTTTGTTTATTATGTTTGACAGTTTTAAGCAAAGGGTAATTTTGAATAGAAAAATAATACGGACTAAACAATGGTGAAATTTGATTTGTTTTGGAAAAGTTAAGTTTTCAATAGTTTAATTGATTGGTGATTTTGGTACAAATGGTCTGAACGGCTCACCCACTAGAATGAACTATAAAGGGGTTAATAAAGAAGTGCGCACAGTCACACTGAAAGGATGTCTAAGGTTATGCTTTTGCGCTTACCTGGTCCTCTGCCCCCTGTAAGTTCGAATGGAGCTACTTAGTAAGCCATAAAATGTACAAACTCATCTTTAGGGCGAATTAGTTTTAATTACATGCGCCACTTCGGTGGTAATTACCCGAAACACTAAGTTTTTACACTTATGCAAAAGTACGGTATAATGGACGATAATTAACGCTAAATTCTTTGATTGGTGAACCCAATACCTCAATCAAAACTTTGATAATTTGATTTTTATGAATTGGTAATAAAAAGTTTTTTATTAAAATTATGCTACAAGATGAATGCATGACATCTTTGTACATATTTGATTTGACTACATAAAATCAAAACTAGTACCCTTTTAAATTAAGTTATATGCCATCTAATTAAAAGGAACACTTGAAGTTGCAATTTACGTCATGACAGTACTTGGCTATATTGTGATGGAGAGGTAAATCTCTATGTAAAGTCAGACCTTACATGGACATATTTGCAGTTCTTTAAGTTAGACACTTAAGTTAAGTAGTAAGTGAGAACTGTACTCAAGGCATAAGATGGGATGAAACATGTTTATATTTGCAATAGCGTTGGAAAATATAAATCCCATAATGATCTAGGAGTTGGAAATTGTTTGCCAATTAATGTTCGACAGATTACCTTATTATATGCTTTCGTTACTAGCAGATCAACTGATGTAATAAACCTATGATAATTTGGATCCTAGTTTTCGAGAAAATTATATGGTTATATGTTTATATTACCGTTGGGTATATTTTATTTTCTTGAAAAGTTGTATTATCGAAAATACTAATACTTGAAATTTTTTCTGTAGAAATGGCTCAAAATAACGATAACACTAACACTGCACTAAGTTCTGCGTTCAAAAGCTTTTTTGATCGAGAAAAGTTGACTGGCTCTAAGAATTTCAATGATTGGCACCGCTCTTTGAGAATTGTCTGTAGAGTTGCTGACTGGTTGAAATACCTTTATGAACCTTGCCTTGCTGAACCAACTGGACCTACAGCTACTCAAGCTGAAAAGGACGCTTGGCAACTTGAGTATAAGCGTCATAATGATGTGGCTTGTCTTATGTTGGGAACGATGGAATCTGCTCTTCAAAAGAAGTTCGAACATTATTTCCCATATAATATGATCAATGAACTTCGAACTATGTTTTAGAAACCAGTTGCCGTCGAGATTTATGACTTGACCGACGCATTACACAGCTGTAGGCAGGGAGAGGGTAAACCCGTAAGTGCTCATGTATTGGAAATGAAAGGTTACATGGACCAACTAAAGGCACTTGGCAAAACTTATGATGATGACATAGCTGTGAATCTGATTAATCGATCCTTTAACAAGGATTTTAATGGTTTTGTCAGAAACTTCAATATGCACTGCGAGGGGAAGACAGTTACTGACTTACACGCATTGCTTATTGATTATGAAAAAGGGTTACCTCAAAAGGTTCCTACCTCCCAGGTACTTGCTATTCAGGGTGGAAGGATTAATAAGCCAAAACCGCAGCGTGCGAACAACAAGAAGGGGAAGGGCAAAGGGAAAGTTGATAAGGGTAAACAAGTTATGGCCTATCAACCACAACCCAAGAAGAACCCTACTCCTAGGAAGGAAAATCCTAAAAAGGTACAAGCATACCACCACTGTAAGAGCGTTGGGCATTGGAAGAGAAATTGTGCTCTCTATCTTGATGAATTGCGGGCAAATAAGATGAAGTACGAAGGGTCCATGGGCGCCGGTTCTTCTGGTAATTTATTTGTCATTGAATTATTTACTCTAAATCATAAAAATTACTGGGTATATGATACTGGATGTGGTATTCACATTTGTAATACACTGCAGGGATTTAGAGTGGAAAGGAAGCTGGCCTATGGGGAGCAATATCTGCACGTGGGAAATGGCGCACATGCAGCTGTTGAAGCCATAGGAACGTTTAGTTTAGCATTGCCTTCGGGCTTAGTACTATTATTGAACAATTGTCATTACGCACCTTCTATAATTAGAGGTGTTGTTTCCTTTTCTGTTTTGTTGGATGATGGTTTTACTCATACTATTTCACGTAATGGAATTTCTGTTTCTTTAAATGGTGTATTTTATTTTGAAGCAATTACTGTGAAAGGTGTGTTTGAAATTAATGTGATTGGAAATGAATCTAACGAATATAATAATTCGATGTTTAGCATTAATAAGAAGATAAAGTTAGACTTGAATTCTTCTTATATTTGGCATTGTAGACTTGCTCATATAGGCAAGGCTCGCATGTATAAGCTGCAACAAGAAGGGCTTTTGCAAAATATCAATGATGAATCATTTGATAAATGTGAGTCATGCATATCTGGGAAGATGACGAAGAAACCTTTTCATAGCAATATGGAGAGGGCTTCTGATCTACTTGGTCTTATTCATACTGATGTGTGTGGACCACTTAGACATGTGTCTAAGAGAGGTGCTAGCTACTTCTTAACCTTTACTGATGATTTCAGCAGTTATGGTTATGTTTATTTACTTAAGCATAAACATGAGGTGTTTGAAACATTTAAGGTTTTCAAAGCTGAAGTAGAACTGCAATTGGGAAAGAAGATTAAAGCTCTTCGATCCGATAAAGGAGGCGAGTATCTAAGCCAAAAGTTTAAAGATTACTTAGCTGAGAATGGAATTGTCCAGAATCTCACTTCTCCATATACTCCACAACAAAATGGTGTATCTGAGAGAATAAATCGTACATTGTTGGACATGATACGATCTATGTTTAATATTACCACTCTACCTTTATCCTTTTTGGATTATGCTTTGGAATCAGTTGTTCGCATTCTAAATATGGTTCCCACAAAGAAGTTTGATAAGACACCATATGAAATATGGCATGGTAAAGCTCCTAACCTGTCTTATTTAAAGGTCTGTGGATGCGAGGCGTATGTTAGACGTGACTCAGCAGATAAACTCCAACAAAGATCTGTAAAGTGTATCTTCGTAGGATACCCTAAGGAAACTATGGGTTACTACTTTTACTATCCAACTGAAAATAAAGTAATTGTTGCTAGGTATGGAGATTTTCTTGAAAGAGATCTCGTATCTCAAGAATTCAGTGGGAGAGTTTATGATCTGGAAGATGATCAAGAAGATGCATTACCTTCTGAAAACACTAATGTACTTCCGGTAGAACCTGATAGTCTGGGTCCTCCACCAGAAGTTGAAGTGATTCCCGTTCGTAGATCCGTAAGGACTACGCGTGCACCTGAACGTCTATGTCTAAACGTAGAGTTTGAGGAAACTATGTTAGGAGATCTTGGAGAGCCTACTAGTTATAAAGCTGCCATGGCAAGTCCTGAAAAGGACAAATGGCAAGTTGCAATGAATGGGGAAATGCAATCCATAAGAGAAAATGAAGTCTGGGAAGAGGTCGATTTACCTCCAAACGCCAAGGTGGTTGGAAGTAAGTGGCTCTATAAAATTAAGACTGACATGGATGGCAATATACACGTCTATAAAGCTCGTCTAGTTGAGCAAGGTTTTACTCAAACTTATGGCATTGATTACGAGGAGACCTTTTCTCTTGTAGCGGACATTAGAGCTATTAGAATTCTCATAGCTATAGGAGCATACTATGACTATGAGATATGGAAAATGGATGTCAAAATCGCCTTCTTAAATGGTCGCTTAGATGAAGACATCTATATGAAGCAACCTGAGGGGTTCGTGAATCCACAATTTCCAAACCGTGTATGCAAACTTCAAAGGTCCATTTATGGATTGAAGCAAGCATCAAGGCATTGGAATAAGAGATTTGATGAAGAAATCAAAAAGTATGGATTTATTCAAAATCTTGATGCGCCATGTGTATATCACAAAGTTAGTGGGAGTGATGTAATTTTCCTAATTCTTTATGTCGATGACATATTAATTATGGGAAAAGACATTCCAAGTTTGCAAAGTGTTAAGGCATATCTTGGGAAGTGTTTTTCCATGAAGGATTTAGGAGAAGCTGCATACATTCTGGGAATCAAGATCTACCGAGATAGGTCAAAGCGGTTAATTGGTTTAAGTCAAAGCGCTTACATTGATAAAATATTTAAGAGATTCAATATGCAAAATTTCAAGAAAGGATATTTGCCGATGGAAGTAAAGCATGGCTTATGTAGTGATATGTGTGCTTCAACACCTGCTGAGGTGGCACGCATGCAGAAAGTTCCTTATGCTTCGGCTATAGGATCTATTATGTATGTTGTGAGATGCACAAGGCCAGATGTGGCGTTCGCTCAGAACATGACCAGTCGATATCAACAGAATCCGGGTGAACTTCACTGATCTGTGTTAAACATATTCTAAAGTATCTTAGAAATACGAAAGATATGTTCTTAGTGTATGGTGGAAATCCGACACGAGCTTGGTGTTACAGGTTCTTGTGATGCGTCCCGGCAGTGATAAAGATGATACGAAGTCTCAGACAGGTTATGTCTTTGTCATCAATGGAGGAGCAGTTGACTGGAAGAGCAAGAAGCAGAGTACGATTGCGATGATTGCGACAGAGGCCGAATACATAGCTGCTTCGGAAGCTGCAATGGAGGCTGTTTGGATTAGGAAATTCATTTCAGGGCTTGGTGTTATGCCTTCAATTGAATCACCTATTGATATGTATTGTGACAATTCTGCTGCAATCATATTTGCCAATGAACCTGGAGTCATGAAGGGCACCAGACACTTTCTACGGAAGTATCACTATGTTCGGGAACAAGTCCGTGAAGGTGAAATTAATCTATTGAAAGTTAACACAGATGATAACTTAGCTGATCCATTCACTAAGGCTTTAGCTAAAGACAAGCTTATTGGACTTGCCAATGGAATTGGACTTCGTTTAGCTAATAGTTTCATGCATAACTGTGATTAGTATTTGGATAAAGGATATTGTAAAACATTTATTATTTTGATGAAATAAAGTTTAGATTGTGTTTATTTTCATTTATAATATTGTTGTCCTATATTTGCATGTTTAATCCGTGAGTAACTAAGTTATTCTAAATGTCCGTTGTCAGTTAATGATATGGGAGTATCATTAAACTAAGACAAATCTGAGAGATGTGGTAGAATATACTTGAAAGTATATTGATGAGAATGCATACCAATTTCAGATAATATTCAATGAATTGAATATAGGACTTATCCCAACTACATAATTTACTTTGTGGATATTGTTATAAGTAAATTATGAATAGTTATCCTCAGACTTGAGATACCAGATAAGTTTCATAAATGTAGTGCATTTCTGTGGAGCAACTTAACGCTATACGTAACTGGTAGTCATAAGGGTTGTTTTCAGAAATGTTACAAAGTTTGTGGGTTATTCTTATAGTCAAGATAGAATTTGTTCCTTCAAATTTATTTGGAGTTTAATACTGCTGGGCCACTCGTAGGGTTGACAAGATGTTTGTGCGGCCGCACCCAAAATCTCCCCTAAATATGTTTAGAAGATTTGGTAATCTTGGTCAATCTCTTACAACGAGAAACAGAATAGTTTTATAAAGAATGACTTAATTCCATATCTTTATTTAACATGGTATTAGAAACAAAAGGGTAAGAATAATGAGAAATCATTAAAAGGTTTTCCAGGAGCCTTAATCGAGTCGTACTAGAGGCATCGAAGTGTTGCAAGATGCTAACTGATGTGATCACTCTATTAAGATATATCCAAGTGGGAGCTGTTAGTTTTATGGATATAAATTAATAGACGTGAGTTAGGATCGAACTCGAGACCACGGGATTGCACACTTTACGTATGAGAATTAAAGTTAAATAATTAAATATAAACGTTGTATTTATTTATTTATTAAACCAAATAACTAACGGACGTTAAGTAATTAGTGTAAGGGACTAACGGGCGTTAAATGTATTTGGAAAATGACTAAATTGCAAAAGATGGGAAGGTTCCGGAATCCCTTGTGGGATTATGAAACCGATCGGCCACAAGGACCCAACCCAAACCCACTTTGACTCAAACTTGTTCACCAAGTTTGCTTGAGTATATATACAAAACCTATGGTGTTTGTAAATCATCTCTTGTGCTCATTAACTAAACCTAAAATTGTTTTGTGTGTTTTCTTGTCCTCAAAACCAGTCGACACCCTCTAGGGGATCGATCCACTCTTTTCCAATAAACCAAGTTATTTGTTTTATCAAAACTAGCATTACTTTAATTCGGTTTAGTACGTGTGTACAAGAAAGTGGTAATAACACAATATTGTTATTATTCTTGGATTGAATTACAAAATGGTAATGGGTAATTCACATAATCCTAATTAAATCAAATTAGGGTTTTTCCATTGCTAGTTTGTGGATTTGATTCTTATTCGGCTAGAATCAAGTAAGGTACGCATATTCTTCTTATGTTAATTAATTATTCGTTAATAAATCCTATACGTTTCCGCATGTGTTTCTTTGATGTTTTGTGATTATTTATTTGATTGTCATGATATATAATTCCAACAAAGGTTGCACCCACCAGCTCCGCTGTTGTTACCTAGAGAGTGTCGAGAGACATGTGAAATTGGTGGATACCACATACCAGCGAAAACAACAGTTATTGTTAACATATGGAAGATAGGACGTGATCCAGATTATTGGGTTGATCCTGAAACTTTCTTCCCAGAGAGATTTAGCGAGAGTTCCATTAGCATGATGGGTACAGATTTTGAATATCTCCCATTTGGTGCTGGAAGAAGAATATGTCCGGGCATAACATTGGGGATGGCTAATGTGGAGCTTCCTCTTGCGATGCTACTCTATCATTTCAATTGGGATCTTCCAAATGGAGAAACATCTGAAACTTTTGACATGAGCGAGTCTTTTGCAGCCACTCTCAAATGAAAAAACGACTTGCTTTTAGTTGCAAATCCTTACATTATAAAAAAATGATTCTCCAGTGTTTGCATAATTTATATTGAAGTCTTTTGGCTCTTCTTCTTTTGTTTAACTCTTTTGAATGCAGCAGCAATTTTCTTTACATATATAACTATATAAGCCTTTTTCTATAAATTTACAATTAGCGAAAATTAAGGTCATTGAATGTTTCATTCGTGACAACACGACTCAGGAGGTTGGCGTAGCCACTTTATTAAATCTCATAACAATAAACTTGGTTCCATTTTGATCTAAGTTTGTATCTGAAGTTAATTGTAGCAAATAATGACCCAGTCACTCAGTGTCATTGAGTTGGAGGGTTAATTGTTCATTCAGTTGGAAAGGTTAATGACAAAAAGAGTGATGAGTAGGTTGCAAAGGCTGGTGACAGAAACTTGATGCTCCCTACTCAGTAAACTTTTTACATGTTTTTCTAATCGTGGTTTTCGACGTTTTTAGTCGACTAATCCACGGGACTTAAGCTTACCGTCACACTCACCGAGACCTTGTTAGGCCTTCTTGTGGACCAATTACATTGAATATTCGATCTAACTAATAATGGTGACTATAGAGATTAAAATATACACATAACAAACAATAAATGCATTTAATTAGGCTTATAATATTACCACTTGGTTTGTAAAAATGAATAGATTCCCAACATAAACAAATAATTCGTCAGAAAAAAATAACGCCTATAGTGATGTCCTTATATAAAAATAAGAAATCATTGTCTTAGGAAATGGTTCATCATAAAATACTAAACTAATATAAATGTTAAAAAATACTAGTGGTTTAATGAGTCGTCACATGTTTTTACGTTCTTCTATTGCATAAATCATTGGGCACGTATAGGCCGTACCATCCCGCAAGCTCTATGCGAGGTCGCATGTCGTACCAGAATACACTCTTTGTTACGCCCAGTTAAGGAAAATCTTATATTTTGTATTTTTGTTATTTTATTAGTATTAAAAATGAAACTATCACTAGACCATAATCATCAAGTCATTTTAGTGTCAACACATTTTATGTAATTATTTTTTGTCCCAGACTAAAAGGGATTCCATGCTAAAGATTGTGATTCAAGTCGAGCGTCCCACTGTTGGCTATTTGCTACTGTGACAAAATTACAGTCTGTCGCTTGCAGTTGTAATGGTTCTTTAGGTATGACAAATTATGTCAGTGACAAACATACTGCCACTGATGAAATACCATAATAGAACCATCGTTGTTCTCACCATACGAAGTCCCAATGTCTATCTCGGTTAACGTCTCTGTTCTTGTGCTCTTCGTAATGCATATGCAGTTCTTTTGATAGTTTGCATTAATACTTGTTCTTTATTTTGCTATTACTAATGGAAAATATTTGTGACACCATCATTGGGCAGTGATTAAAGGTGGTATAAGATAAATATATAAGTCGAGCAATCATGGTGACACACTTTCAATAGACTAACATCTACATGGTAAAATGAAAGCTTATTATGCAACCTTTAGAGTCATATAAGTGACACGCAAGTGAACTGGTGACGAAAGGGTTTATAACCTAGAAGGCGCCTCTCCAGCAACCACAATAGTCTCACCGGTTATATATGAAGCTTCATCAGAAGCAAGTGAACTGGTGACGAAAGGGTTTATAACCTAGAAGGCGCCCCTCCAGCAACCACAATAGTCTCACCGGTTATATATGAAGCTTCATCAGAAGCCAAAAAAGCCGTGGTTGCGGCCATGTCTTCTGTCGTGCCAAGCCTCTTGAGTGGTGTCTTTTCTTCGAGGGCCTTTCTCTGTTTCATGAATTAATTCAGAGCTCAATGAATTGAGAGTTATGCTATAAGCAAAACAAGATAAAATTTCCTAAAATTTCAAAGCTACATCCTATTTGCCATTGTCATCAATCTAGAGTATTGGGGTTAGTGCTTCTATAATTAAATATTTCTCTAGTTTGTCATTAACCCACATATATAAACATTTGGTTATGGTCAAGCATTGAAAAGTATACCTCGTTTCAGAAGTTGATTATCATTTCAAAGTACGGTTTTCTCCTTTTTAACTTACACAAGAACGATTGTTTGTTTGCAACGACAAACCCCAAATACATAGGTTTAGAAAAATTAATTCTCATTGCTGATATGAATATATATTTAATGCATCAAAGGCTCCTCAAATTTGTGTGTTAAACTGGTTTATTAATGATCAAATTGAAATGTTGAAGAGAGATATAATAATGGCTTTAAAAGGAGTTTTGATCTTTTGATTACTTCTACCGTAAAGGTGCAAATATACTTACCATGTCCTGATTGTTGGTGATGAATTCAGCAAAGTGTGTAGGTACAAATCCTGGAGCAACACAATTCACACGAGTATGTGGAGCTAACTCTGTTGCAAGAGCCTAAACAATAACAACAAACAAAATAAGATAAATAAGTGATTCAGCAACATCAGCTAGTGATAAATGTTTGCAGTCAGACTATAGCAGTCCTGTTCAGTGGGTATATTTGATTAACTCTTTTTTTACACAAGTAACAACGATCTAACATCCTACTTAGTAGGAACGTCCAGCCGTTCTGTACCGATCAGAACCCAAAATAGGAAATAACCTGAACTGAAAGCATGACCAACCTGATACATTTCAATTCAAAGTTTAACGAATGTACTACACAAACTTGGGTTTTTTATTTATAAAATTAAAAGCTAAAACAATGATTTTTTTTTTTATGTTTGTATGAACTAATATTAAGAAAACACAATTCTTATCTGGATTTGAAACCAGTTTTGTATGAACTAATATTAAAACAATGATTTTTTTTTATGCTTGTATAAAAGTAAGTCTTAAAAATATAAGCCTACACATGTAGAAAAGATGCATAACATACAACACTTTAATGCACATAATTTTCAGACAAGATGCATAACATACAACACTTTAATGCACATAATTTTCAGACGTACAAGACAAGAAGTATAGCGTACACTACTTTAATGCACATATTAAAAAAAACAAAATACCACATTAATGCTATTTAATATAGTCAATTAATTAACTGATCAATAAATACAATTAATACAGTTATTAAAACACCCCTAACATAATAAATACAAATTATCAAGCATATTGTACAACCAAATTAAACACAATTCTACACTAAATGTCACTAATACAAATAATATTCAAGCCCGAACGGGCAACAGGACAAATGGGCTTGAGCCCGAAAGGGCGCAGGCCAAACGGGCACGGGCTAAACGAAATTCTTGAAATCCGTAAATTTATTGTCAAAAAGAACATAATAAACTAAAATACATGATTCACTTGAAAATTTTATTTCAGGGTACCTGCCGTCGCAACGCGCGGGTACCCTGCATTAAATGTCACTAATACAAATGATAAAGCACATTATACAAATATTAAAGCCCGAACGGGCAACGGGCAAAATGGACTTGAGCCCGAACAGACGCGGGCCAAACGGGTTCGAACCCGACGGGCACGGGTCAACAGGCTCGAGCCCGAACGGGCACGGGCTAAATGAAATTCTTGATATCCGTAAATTTATTGTCAAAAAGAACATAATAAACTAAAATACATGATCCACCGGAAAAATTTATTTCAGGGTACCCGCCGCCTCAACGCGCGGGTACCCTGCTAGTATTAAGCAAGGCACCTACTCGTCTTTTAATTACTCTGTAGTTCATTTATGAGTATCTATACTGTCAAAACCAAGACTACAATGTATTTGTGAAATTCAAATATTAATTCGCTTAAATGGATAATGAACAACTCAAAATTATCTAAGCAAAGGTATTATATCAGAAACCGATAATGAATTGACTCAAGTATTGATGCACTTAAATGGGTTGACCTATTGGATCTTGTAAGATCAATGAGTCCAACTTGCGGATCTACTGATCGGACCGAATCGGATCAACATCAAGACCTGACCCATTGAGAGGCCACCCCACATTCCCTTAAGTTCTTGCCACATTAATCTTGTGAAGCAATTTGTTATCTACTTTTTTTTTCTCACAATCTATTATGGCAGAATCCAAATTAGTTTCAAAAGAAGAAGAATATACGTTAATACCTTAGTAAGACCAAGAAGAGCAGTCTTCGTGACGCCGTACATAGCCAAGCCAGCTGGAGGATCAAAAGCACTGATTGAAGAAATGAAAACAATTGAGGACCCTTTTGTCAAGTGAGGGGATGCATCCTGTTTAGAAAATGGGGGAAAAAAAGAATACACTACTGAGTCCATTAAGTATATAAACTTGATGCTTTTCAAAGTTTGACTATTATGGTTGTGACTTGTGAATAGAGACGGTCAACAATCATTCCAAAAAATTCCATCAAAATGGTCAAATTGTAAACTACTCTTTTGCAACTGATACTACTAACCATCTAGTCCATTTGAGTAAATGTATTACTTTTCAATTGTGATTAACTGATTATCACTTCTAGAATATACTAATAGTCCATGTCAGATTGAACTTGATGATGAATATCTTTAGACTTTATAGCATATGGTAAGGGAGGAGCAACAGATTACATAAATGTATAGAATGCTGAAGTATTTCTTGAGTTAAAAACTGATTTTTTAAAGAAATGTGTAAGAATCAAGGGGACCAGACGTTTGCGTTTAGTTGGAGAAAAAATTCTTTTGTTTTCTATCTCTAATTTTGTAGAAATTTGGAAGCTTCAAAAAACACTTGAAAATATAGAAAACGCGTTTAGTTTATGTTTGTATTTTCTGTTTTAAAGAAGCAAAGGGACGGTCTTGCGTTACAAAGGAAAACAAAGAAACAACAAAATTTTGTTTTGTAATTTTCCTTGTTAAGTTAGGAAATAGGGGATCTGTGTTTTGTGGAGAATTTTTTGGAAATAAAGTGATCTGAACGCGATCTCTGTTTTCTTTGTTTTGTACAAAACATTTTGTAGAAAACATAGATGTTTTCCTCTAACTAAACGCAACCTTAATAGCTCACTCTCAAATCTGGTTTACATGGTTGAGAGTGGCGATGGCAACTTTTACCATTATAAGTATATGGGATGACGTAAAAAATTGGTTAGAATATTAACGGGTTGAACTCGTAAGGAATCAGCCAACACGTATTCACATGCATAAAAACTTCTAACTAGATTTACTTTTTTTTTTTTTTTAAACTATTGTTATAATAATATAGTTTTTTAATCATAATTATAACATATATATTATTGTCAAATTTAAGAAAACAAAAGACAAAAGAATGTATACAGGTCAGCTGAACCCCAACCGTCAAAAAAGCTACTCATTTTGACCTGTTAGTCTGTTACCAACCCACCATATTGCAACCTCAATAGTTCATAAAAATAGCACCACATATATACCCTTTTCACCCTAGTTTTTTAATAGACATTATAATAAGAAACGATTTACCTGAAGCAGTAGTATGGAAGTTTTAACATTGATTTCCCAAAGCTTGTCAAGGGCTAGCTCTTTAGTTTGGAGAATGGTGTCAACCGAGGGATTAGCAGCAGCATTTGACACTACCACATCAATTTTCCCATATTTCTGCATCCAAAAAGAAAGAAAATAGTATCAAACAGAACTAATTTCTCAACTTGAAAAGGCAAGCTGAACACGACCAACATACAAGCTATATATACATTTTGGACCTTTAAAGTTATCATATTGTTGGTCTCAATTGGAAATTTGGAATACACATGGAGCCTAAGTCATTGACATTAAACATTTCACATAAGTCTGATTATACGATGTTAGACGAAATGGTCGTGATTGCCAATTGGTGCCTTCTTAAATATCAAGTCTGATATTTGAAGTTAGAAAAATTGGTGACTACCACGAAATTTCAGCTTATATACAGGCATACAGCATAACAGTTCAGAACCTAAAAGTCATTCTAAACCAAGAACTCTTCCAAACAAATACATAATTACATAGGCTCGCTTGAATAGTCAAAAAGAGCATCAGTTTCTTGCTTTAATTCAGAATAGGAATTACTAAATTCCCAAGAAGACACCGGTCAAAGATGATCCTTACCTGAATCGTCTGGTCAATAAGATTCTTTCGCTGTTGTGCATTAGAAACATGGCATACCAATCCCAACACTTCAATTCCTTGGTCCTTGAGCTTTTTAACCGCCTCATCAACGTTTTTCTATAAAAAAAGACCACATGTCTTAAGTCGGTTTGTTTCATAGTGCATACAAATTTCTATTAGCACAAAAGACAAAACACACGCACACACCAAGTAAGATACACAACAACAACAAACCAATCCCGCCGGGGCAGGGTATGGGGGAGGTAGAATAGACACTCGATTTATAAGATTAAATAGAGTAAAGTGGTGCTTATTTAAGTGCTAATCTACTTACTGCCTTTCTTAAAGCAAATAAACATTCCCAAGCACTATATTGAAAATTGGTTTATCTGCTTATCTTGGAACGAATAAGCACTTGCAAAGTAAAAGGTATGTGAGATTACTTATTTTAATGTTCTTAGGCAGTTGCTTCTTTTATACTGTTTATATACTTAACAAATAACATATAAGCAAGTATGAGACAAACACTCAGATACGCATATCTGCTTTAAAAACGCAGTACACGCTACGCCCTAACGCACATAAGATTAGCAAAATCGAAAAACCCCCATATAACAATTTTACGAGAATCAAACAAATCTGTTTATACCGAAATCAATATAATGATATCCAAATAAATAGTATGCGGGTGTCTGGGATTGCTTACTTTTAGTGTCTATCCTTATTTTTTAAGCAGAAACAGATTTATGTTATCCAAACTCTGCTTATCAAGTTGCTAATCTAAGATGAAACTAAAATTATTTTTTAACCGTCATATTTAACCTAAAACTTTTTCTTCAAGTACTTACTCAAAAGCAAAAATAAGCAATCTCAAACACGATTAAGTGATCACAACAACTTGAAACCACTAAGGGGCGGCCTAGTGGCAAAAAAAACTTGTGACTATCTCATAAAATGTGTGAGATCTCAAGTTCAATTTATGCTAGGTGCAAACAACCTGAAGTGGTCAATCTAAGCTTCTGAAAAGAGAGGGCTTTGTGGCGGTGGGTTCAAACTCCGTGGATCAGTGGCCAAAAGTTGGGAAACTTGGGGAAAAAATCACTTAAAAAGATAAAATTAAAAACAATTACTTGAGCCAAAATGATCATGGATTAATCATTTCATCCTAAACTAAAACAAACATATATCCAACACCCAACTTAAAAAAAAAAAAAGCAACCTGTCTACGAGATGAGATGACAACAGAAGCACCTTCTAATCCCAGTCTTTGAGCAATACTAAAACCAATTCCTTGTGTTGAAGCTGTTACTATTGCTACTTTCCCTTCAAATCTTCTTCCCATCTTTGATTTATCCATTTTTGTTCTTTTTTGTTTAGTTTTTTGGTCACTTTATGTGTTCCTTCAGTACAACAGTTTTCCTAGTTTATATAGTAGTAAGACATTGGGATTGTCGATTGTTGAAATCATATATGGGACCTACTCTCGACTTATCATAAACATTTTTTTTTGGGTATATTTTATTGTTAGCTTTTGATTTTCTAACAATAGTGATGTGATTTTTTTGGATAATATTGGGGTTGTTTAAAGGGAATGTCTAACCAATGCCCTAAGGGCATTGGTTAAGATTTGTCTTTTGTGGTTTTTAGTTACAAAAATGGTCCTTATAGTTTACATATAATTACATATTTGGATGAGGGACCCACATAAATAGTTTTTATAAACCACAAAAGGACAAATCTTAACCAATGCCCTAAGGGCATTGGTTAGACATTCCCTTGTTTAAATGATCATCCAGACGACTCAAAATTAATTTGATTTTTATCTCCTTTGTACATGTTTTTGCATTTTAACTACTAAAATCAAGATATTTAGGGAGTACGGTACTCGGTACACACTACACGCCGCTGCCAAAAAAAATTCACCAATGACATCGTCGTGTGCACCGGCACCAGCGCCCCATTCGTCCTCTCACAAGTAAAACCAAAGCCGTTAGCGTTTTTTCTTTTTCTTTTCAAAAAAATCCGAACGTTATTCAACGTGTAAAATGCAACGGACCCCATTTTTCTCTTATAAATAACCGCTTTAAACTTATATTTTTTAATATTTAAATTAGTCACAATTTATAAACACTTAATACATTTCAATCCCCTCTTCCATATTTCATACACTTGCAACATGGATCTTTTTTACGATGAATTATGTTTATGCGAAGGAACCAAAAGGAACTACGTGACAAAGAAGTGCATATCAACATTCAACACGATCTTGTAGATCATCTTTGGCAACGATATATAGAACGACAACAAGGCGAAATGTAAGTTCTTTATGTATTGTAGTTTTATCGAAATTTCGTATTTTATTTTATTTATTGTAATTTTATTTTTCGTTTAATTAAATGTGTTTGTTTTAAAAGAAAATGAAAAATAACTTAGATCTATATGCATTAATAATAGTTATTAGGTGTTATTAATTAATGGGGTCTTATTGATAGGATACGTTGTAAAATAAGTGTAAAGTATAATGTAGGTGTTAAGAAGCTCATCAAACTTAAATGATATGTCAAGCTATTTATAGGTAATGGAAATTGGCTCTAGGAGGTATCTGCACTGAAAGCCGGAGATCATGAGGGTGTCTCATAAATTTAAGTGATTGGTGGGCGAGTGACCATCCCTAACTTGGCGGGAAAGCCAAGGGCCCAAGCCAATGTGTAATCATATTGAACCTCTGTATTAATATCTTTGAAAGGCACACACCGAGGTGTTGGGATGGGTTTAACGTGGTCATATTGAACCTCTGTGTTAATATCTTTGAAGGGCACACCCTGAGGTGTTGGGGTTCGACTGACGGATTCTTTGGTAATCATTGTTAGCAGGGCCGGATTTGGGCCTGTGCAGGCTGATCAACTGCACAGGGCCCAACATCCTTAAGGGGCCTCCAATTATTACTCAGTTCATATAAAGCAGCCCAAATTTTGTAAGCCCAGTTTGTGTGTTGCTCAACTTACAGAATATTGTTAATTCCAAAATTGACCTGCAACTATTTTATAGCAAATTTCTATTCTGGATTATTTTTAAAAGGCTATTGTTCAAAAGTCACTATTGCAATAAGATCAGGTACATTTTTTTGACGACTTAAATCTCATTTCTTTTTTCTTTTAGTTACATAAACAAAATTGTTGGAGTTTGTCATTTGATATTAAGATTTGAAATGCAACACTATACAACTGACTCATAAAATATACTCTTAAAACCATATACGGAGTAACTGAATTAGACACAAAACTTCGATAAAAAAGTTTTATATCGCTGAGTTTCGATCACTTCTCTTCTAATATTGCTAGCAAAAAAATATTGTATCTAAAAATTACGCCACCTGTTAAATATGATTTGCATACAGTTTGTTTCCGTTTTAATAGTTTTGAATACCTATAACAATTTGCGTAAGAGTAATGTATAATTTTACAGTTGCACATAATTTTTCGCATTAAAGGGGCCTACTTTTTGCTTACGGCACAGGGCCCCCGAAATCCATGGGACGGCCCTGATTGTTAGCGACTGATTTTACGCCAATAAACTTTCAGAGATTTGCGTAAGTCTTTCGGAGTGTGATATTCGATTAACCTCGAACGAGAGACCTTCGAGCTGTTCGGAGGTACATCATCAGTTACCGAAGATGATCTAAAAAGAATAGCAAAATTCTTATTTTCTGATCCTGTTTAGTAAACGGTGAAGAAACAAGTTGACGCACAATATTCTATCACAGATACGTGCGTTAAAAACGCTCCACCATAACGCGTGACGGCATAATTTTCGTTTTAAACAAAGGACAAGGACAATTGTGTTGTTAACTAAAATGTACAATAAATCAAACCCATCTCATGCGACTATCAACTATGTATGCACTAAATAAGATTAACATTTAACTATAGAACTTAAATGCATGTAACATCTTCGGAGATGTTTAGTGTGCTTTCATAATACTAGGGAAACTAATAATCCTTCTTCTCATGAGGTTTCATAACATCGTCGCCCTTCATCTTGGGTTTTCCAGTATGATCTTCCCAAACATCATTGACATTGAACGAGGAATTCCCAACAACACTTTCCTTGATTTTTCGAGTGGTGTCCTTAGTGGCTTCCCATGCGTCCTTTGTAGTGTCCTTGGTTTTCTCTGTCGCAGCTTTCAAAACGTCCGTGGTATCTTGTGTGCTTTCTTTCATGTCGTAAGCGTTTTCTTTAGCCTTGTGTTTCATGTGTTTGATCTCATCGCTTGTCATGTCGACTTTCTTGTCCTTCATTTGTTCGGCTTCCTCGTCTTCTCTTGCATTTTCATTTGTGTTTCTTTGCAACTCCACTGACTCATCCGGGACGTAACTGATGTTGGAAATGTATATATTTACAAACATGTGAATGTCCGGATTCGAACTCGTGACCACGGGATTGCACACATTAGCGAATGAGAATTAAAGTTAATAATTAATGTTTATGTTTACGATTAATTATTGCACAATAAGTCCGGTTAACGATCGTTAAGTATTTAACGGAAAAATGACTAACGACCGTTAAATGAAAAGAGAAAGGACTAGAAATGGAAAACTTGGAAAAGTTATGGGTTTTCTTTTGGGCTTTGCATAGTGGCCGGCCATAGGGGCTTTCCCAAGCCCTAATCCCTAACTTGTTCCCAAAGTATTCCATCTACTATATAAAGAGGGTTAGGTTCTAGGGTTTCATACACTTGTGCATTGAATTAACCCTAGATCTCTCCTCTCCTCTCTCTAGTCATATTCGGCCGAACACCCCATTAGTAAGGGAGTTTGGTTTCGTTTTTCTTAAACGAGGACTTGTGTTAGATCTAGCAATCGCTTGATTCGTTGGTTAATTCGTGTTAAAAAACGTGGTTGTAAGACAATATTCTTACACCAATTAGTACTTCTTTGTTTTGCTCGCTCAAGGGATTTGAAATTCGCAAGACGTACGTTACGCATACTTTCAGTTAATTAATTTATTTGTTATGATCTTTAAGTCTTCCGCTGGGTACTCTTGATGTCTTTATGTTTTATTGTATTTTATATATCATAAACTCAACAGTGGCATCACGAGCCTTGTATAACAAGTAATTAATTACTGAAACACATAATTAAAATAAACATGAATGTGTTATTATTTGTATGCTTAGATCTAGGGTTTGCAAAACCTAAACCCTAATTTTGAGGGGGGGGGGGGTTTTTTTATGGTGCCCTAATTAGGGTTTTGTAAACTATTGTTTTAATTGGATTAGAAACCCTAAGATGCATGCAACTTTATGTGTATATGCGTAACTTTGATTTAATTGCATTAATTGTTAAGTGTAATTTTATGTCCATGATAATTATCTGCATGTTTTATCATGGATCTGCTTTTATTGTATGTCTTTCTTGTTTAAGTGATATACACTAAATTATGATAGATCTAAAATTGGGGAAGACCTCAATAATTATTAATTTAATCAGTTATGTGCTATGTGGTATGTATTTAATTTTGACTTGCGCAATCGATGAATCGATGCATGTGGTTCACCTTGTACATAGATGAAAACGGGTGAAAGTCTTAATTAAATATATGCATATTGACAGATCTAGAATTGGTTATTAATAGGATTTATCAAAAACGTTTGCATGTGGCTATTTGATATGCATGACTTTTATTTGTTATGCATTCATTGTTTATTTGTTTATTTTTATAAATACTTGCTTGTTTGTTATGTGTAACAAGGGTATTTTTACAAGAAAAATAAACTGACCTAAACAATGGTGAAACATGTATTTTAAGAATAGTAATCATAATCGTTTAATTGATTGATGACTTTGGTACAAATGGTCTGAAAGGCTCACCCATGAGAATGAACTAATAAAGGGGTTTAAAGAAGTGCGCACAGTCACACTGAAAGGATGTCTAAGGTTGTGCTTTAGTGCGTACCTGTCCTCTGCCTCTGTAAGTTCGAGTGGAGCTACTTAGTAAGCCATTAAATGTGCAAGCTCATCTTAAGGGTGAATTAGTTTTAATTCCATGCACCACTTCGGTGGTAATTATCCGAAACACTAAGTGTTTACACTTATGCAAAAGTACGGTATAATGGATGATAATTAACACTAAATTCCTTGATTGGTGAACCCAATGCCTCAATTAAAGTTTGATGATGAAAAGCTTATACATTAAAACAAGATATAAATGTTTTAATAAAAACTATGCTACAAAGATGAATGCATGACATCTTTGTACATATTTGATTTAACATCAAAACTATTACCCTTTAATTTAAGTTATATGCCATCCAACGAAACGGAAACACCTAAGATTACTTTTTATTTGCGTGAGATCGTGACTTAGATCGTAATCAAAGGGTAAAATGTCCACGTGTCATGAGAGCGGGCATGGACGATTTTGCAGTTTCTTAAGTTGGACAACTTAATTGAGTTTTGTAGTGAGAGCTGGCAACTCAAGGCATAAGATGGGATAAAACATGTTTACATGGCGATTGATATTGACTATATGTAAATCCCATAAATATAGGAATTGCAATTGAAATTGGTAATTGAGCAATAGCTCTACCATTTTGTATAAGGTTCATTACTAGCAGATCAACTGACGTGATGAAATTATGACAATTTGGATCCTAGTTTTCAATAATAATTAATTGGTTATATGAATATGAACCTTGGGTATTTAATTGTTTATTGAAAAGGTTAATTATCTAAAATACTAAAATTGAATTTTGTAATTCTTTTGAATGTATAAATGCAACATTTAACCGTAAACGTGGTTTAGTCTTTGATTGGTAAATTGATCCATTCTAGCATTCAAACAAATGTTTGATCGAGAATAATTTCTGATAAGACAAACGAAGTCTCTTTTCCATGAGAGAAGCATGAGACTCAATACTATTCCTTTTCATGAATGAGAAAGGTATAATAGGAACATTTGAATTGTCTAAATTCTAATGTAACTCTTAGCAATGAATTGCACATCTTATTTTCCATAAAGATTTCATTACCCTCATTTGGTGAATGAATCCTTTGTAACAACATGAATGTTGGTTAACCGGAAAACATGTATATGAGTTACTAGATTAGAAGCTAGACTAATTACCGCATAAATTGGTAAAAGGCAAACTAGCATATTTTTATCTAGTTGTTTTGCTTTAGCCTTTAAAGGTACTACATACCAGTATGGGGATGGTAGGCTTGTTGAGGAAGAAATTGCATACCCAATTTTTCGAGTTAATAGCATTGATGGATAACCTATCATTCATATAGTAGAATACACCTTTTAGTACCTTAGTAATGATTACGTATGGTTCTTCAAAGGTGTAGGAAAGTAAAAAGCAAGCAAGTTGTTTTCACTAGTTATGCAACACTTACAATGTTGTCGATTCGTGGGAGCATTTGTGTTACTGAATAAGAAGTTGTTTTAATGATTTCTAATTCAGTGGGAGCTACAAGCCTTATTTCTTGTGTAGTAACCCAGATTATCTTCAAAGATAATTACTTTCCAATTGTAGACACTTATGTTTTAAGGATAGTCGGGTACGTTTCCTTACTAAACAATATAGTTCTACATCTACTTGTTATATCTATGACACAAATCATATTAATCAAATAAACGAACGTGTATCGTGTTGTTTATATGCTACATGATGTTGTTCCATGCACAAGTGGGAGAAATCTTATTGTGTGCAAGGTACAACACATATTAATATGATTTAATATGAATTCTCTTGACTGTAAAGTAAGAGAATAACATTCTAATAGGAAGTATATATTTATATATGTATGATTGCCCTATTAAGAACATGTGTCAAGATGATAACAAAGACTACTTTATTTTAAATATTTATGTCATTCAATATTTAAGAAACACTTGTAGTTACAATTTATGTTACGTGAGAACGTGAACTAAATTGTAGCCCAAGGTAAAATATCCACGTGTCGTGAGAACGAGCATGGATGATTCTGCAGTTTCTTACATGGAACATTTCATGGAATGACATAATTAAATGAAGTAACCTAATACTACCTTGAATTTGAGTATTCGTTGAATGACTTAAATATATGTAGTAAATATTAACTTGAAATATGAATTGAAACCCGAGGTGGTATTCATAATTACTTTAATTATAAATGTTTATGATTTTGTAAAGTCACAAACATGAAGTCTTTTAATACAAGACTTACAATATAAAGTAAGACGTTAACTTTCTATGTTTTAAGACATATGCATAAAGTCAATGAGTTGATCAATGACTTATAACGTATAGTGGGATTATAACTAATATGTCTTTTGACTTGGTCAAAAATATTTGTGTTATAATACATGCAATTGACTTGGTAATTCTATTGTAGCATTAAGTTTTACTTTGTTGGTAAATAGGTAAGCCAAAAGAGTAGATGGTTATCTAAAATATTGTTAGATTTTCTTACAATATTAATTCTAAGGAAATACCATAGTTTTATGGTATGTTCTGTTGGAAGAATCAAAATCTGTTGGCATTATTTGATTCAAGATAACTATAGTTTCTTCCAAAAGTTATCAAGGTTAGTAGATTGAGTATAGACTGAATATACTCAATAAGACTCCAACCTAGAAGATTAATAAGACACCATTTTTATGGAATGTGATGAATCACATTAAGTCTTATAATGAAGTTCTGAATTTGTTAAACTACTTGTAAAGTGGGTTGTAACAAACTAATGTCAGGAACTGTCAATGTTTTTTGTAATATCCCAAAAGAGAACAATGTATTGTTGCTCTACTTGCTAAACTATTTAAATGTAATCTTTAAATTGTTAAAGGCAAGTGGGAGTTTTGTTTAGATCTTGAAAGATTGAATTACAAAATACATAATCTTCTAAAATGCACTAGCAAATATCATGATGAGGCTAAACATGTATATGATAGACCTCAATATGATGTAATTGTCATTCATAGATCCGCAAGGATATCTCAGATATTTAATATGTTGAGGAATATGAGTTACAGGATCATGGTAAGCCTGTTAATCATAATGATGAATTTACCAAATGTTGAATTGTGGTAAATCAATCATACTATGAATGTAGAGATGCTATCCATAAAGATAATCTACTTTAGATACTTGATTTATC
Source organism: Chrysanthemum makinoi (assembly GCA_910596185.1). Classification (NCBI taxonomy): domain Eukaryota; kingdom Viridiplantae; phylum Streptophyta; class Magnoliopsida; order Asterales; family Asteraceae; genus Chrysanthemum; species Chrysanthemum makinoi. The sequence goes on along the minus strand of OU343217.1, from coordinate 145,250,437 downwards.
TTAATAATGAAAATGAGTTTCTTCAAAGGGTGGAAACCCTAGTGGTTTAAATCTTTGTGTAGAAATCATATGGACAATATTGTACACATATTTAATGCATGTCTAGTGATAATAATATTATTCATATTTAAGCAATTAACTATGATTGAATATTCTTTCTAGATACATTAAATAGAAGTATAAAGATTATAATTGTCATACTTAGTTTCATTGATATGAAATTTTGACAATGAATGTCAAAACTCTTTGTTGTGGAATTACTTTTGCGAGGACGATGAGTAATACAAAGAAGTTTTATGAATTCAAATAATCCTTGGATATGTACAAACTGCAAGAATCCATTGTAGGATCCTTATTTTTATTGTGTTGATGATTCGGGTGGTCTTGGATGATCAAAATACATGTTAGGCATTAGAGAGAGAAAGTTAGAGAGTTGGGTGTTCAAGCTAGAGACTTGGTTTACAAATTATGGAATATTAGATTGAAAGCACCACCCCTTCCATGGATGGAAGGGGTATTTATACTTACAAATACACGACCTCCTATCGGCTTGTGGATCAGGTATACAGTGGGTAAAGACCCGTCCTTCCTCCACGGTGTTGCACTACACTATACTACGCTACAAACTAATAAATAAACTACTTAATAACGTAACTAATGACAAGTCTACGAGCTAACTTATGCTAGATAATATTTGGGGTGACCGACTCTTCACTATGGAATTTTCTAATTCCTAACAATCTCCCCCTAAGGGAGGTCACCCCATGTTTTACATTTGAAATCCTAGCATTCTATTTTTGACTTTGTTCTTGAGCTCGTAGACTTCAATTCTTCAATTCCGCAATCTTTGTGCTTTTGTAGCGATTCTTCAAAGTCCACATTGATTTGTACTTTTAGTGGAGGCCTTTAGCTGATCCACATCTTTGATGATCTTCGAGCTTTCATTGAGATCATCACCCGTAAATCTCTCGGATCACCCTTTGTTTTGTTGCCATCATGTGAAGTTGTGACTTTCGGACCGACATGCTCACACTTTTGAATCATGACATCTTTCCATCCGAGTAGCGGAAGCTTTTCTTGGTTCAAGATATTTGCGGCGACGCAGCCGAGACATAGTATAGAAATATCGAGCCGGTTATGTAGATATGCACCAGTCATGATTTCTTCAAATTAAGTGTGGATTTTGTGAGCATGCGGCTTTGGAATGACTCCTCAATTCGATCAGTACGCAACCGTCCAAATGTACCCGCAAACAAGATTAGCAATAAAACACCGCGACCTAAAGTGTCTTTGATCACTTTCGTTGAATTGAGGTACACGGCCCACGGTTCCCGTTGATCAGATACAAGTCGTATCACTTTGTGATCGGGTAGGATTCGAAGAATCTCCTTGACGAGGGTTTCGCGGTGTTCTGTTGCCGTTCTCAAACGGAACGTCTCAAAGACAACACGTGAGTGAACCAATAATTGAGATTCGATTGATGAAAAATGGATTTGAAAACAATCGCGTATTGCTTAGAAGAAAGAGTTTTGCAATACGATGAAGGTTTTATGAGAAAGATCAATTTTCAATCAAAATACTTTTTGTATTTAAAAGAGTACACATTCGACGTGCTAGCGAAAAGAAGAGATTCGCACATCGAACGGTTTTTCCAAAAGTATTTTTCAATCAGAGATACTTTTGAATTTGAAAACATAAGTACACATTCGACGTGCTAGAGAAAAGAAAAGATTTGCACATCGAATGGTTTTCCAAAAGCATCCGTCAATCCATTTCCTGGACCAAGGTTGATTCACGAGTGAATCGCCCCATCGTTTCTATCCAGCTGTCACATGGTTGATCTATAGAATAGATCTCACATGCCACCTACCAGGAGCTTGTTTGATGTTGGCTCGAGAAGGCTTTCCATCTTCATTGTGAATATGTATGCATATCACTCGGATGTTCTGGCAATACCACAAGGATAATGCGTAGGACTCTAAATATATACTTACTTTCCACATTGTGTGAAACATCAAGTCTTCATTAATTTTGTGTCCTAATGAGATATTGTGGATGATCTCTTGGCTCTAGACTCAATCGTGCACATTTGGTTCCTATGTCGGAGACTAGGGAGAGGGTCTCCTTCTTCAATATCAACAATCTCTAAGAGAAAGTCGATAGATAATGTCGGTTCCCCGTGAGAATGAAACAAGCCCTTTTAAGAGGAACTTGAGTAGCTTGGGAAGTTTAGTGCGGTGCATCATGGGTCCATGATGTCTTGTCTTCAATACTAGTGTTACCTTAGTAAACACCGGTAGCATATGTATTGAACCGGTTTTACGCCCTAAGGTTGAATAAATGGAGGGCTATTTCTTTTCACCCTTTTTCACATTCAATTCTTTTCATTCTTCAACCCCTTCATTGCTTACCGAGACTTCATAACTAGAACCTTGTTGGGTTTATTCCAGTTCTAGCAGCTCAATCTCAGGTCGGCACTCTTCCCATTTTCTCATTTTCTCCTTTTTTCAATATACCTAAGGACTCTACACTATCTAGTGGATTGTCCCTGGTAGATCCCTCCGGTTCTGGCGGATCGTGGGAACTAATACCTAACCTCACCATCCTTATAACTCCATACATAAAGTAAAATGGTCGGTCTTTTGGTACAGTTCATTCTTCCTTGAAACCAATTGAAAAATCATTTGGAAAAACAATCAAGGTACTTGTGATACGAGATCAAAGCATTTTGTACCTTAATAGTTTTGATCATTTAGAAATGCTCCCCTCAACATGTGCATATGATTTGAAATTGTTTAGCACATGGAGGCAAGAGTTCTTTGAAATAATTTCTTTGAAATAATTTCTTGATCACAATTTCCTTAGAAAAGCCAGTTGAATTTCTTTGGTAAAATTCTCCCCCTCAATATGTGCATAGGATATTTTAAAACATTTTATCACATAGAGGCAAGAGTTCTTTTGAAGCACATCCACGAACACACAAGCCATTAGGAAACCATTTAAAACTCAATCAAGGTACTTTATGTTAAAACATAAAAGCTTTTGTACCTCGATAGTTTATTTTCTTTTAAAATGCTCCCCTCAATATATGCTTCGAGATTAAAGGCGTTTAGCACATATGAGAGAGCGATGCACAATTAAATCAAATTGATCACCTTTTATCAAATTTCATTATTAAATCACAAATTCTCCCCGATCAAAAATATCAAACCCTTTGAGATTTTGGATCCCAAGTGATTTAATACGGTTTAGAAAACATGGGAGAATAATGTGGCCCGGTTTAAATACTCATCATGTTTTTGGATAAATCCTCCTCCTCAACATGTGCATTGTGTATGAAATCGTTTGGCACATGGAGAGGAGTGCCTTTAAAGGACTAAAACCAATTCCATTTAAACAGATAAGAGATTTAAATCACGATCTCTACCCCGATCAAAAATTTCAAACCTTTTGAGATTTGTGATCCCAATTGATTTAAATCATTTAAAAGATTTTGGGGAAAGACGTGGCTTGATTTAACTTTGAAAAATGATAGATAAGGACCATTTTAAGACATTAAAGATTGTTAGTGTCGGGTATGATTGTTTTAAGAGATCTTTTAAGTAAAATAAAACAATTTCACAATCAAACAAGAACAGAAAAATTTCATTTTGAAAGATCTTGATTCTAAAGAAAATCATACCATGACATAACATTAAATCTTTAGATCACCACTTAATTTCGTACAATCGGACTATTATGAAGAAATATCGTTTGAAAATAATTTTATTTTAAATCACTCTCCCCTCAATCGATGACCGTAGTCGATGATTGAGTGACTTAGGTTTTGATAAAATGAAGTCCGGTGATTTTCAAAATTAAGTCCAATTTATTTTCAAAACAATATTTTTCCATTTTTCAAAACAATATAATTTTCAAAATTGTTTAAAAAATGTTATCCTGCACAAAGATACGTTAGGTGGTTGAGAAGCTTCTGTTGTTGCTGTAGGGTTTGGAAGAAAAACCGTCTGCGATGCAATGAGACTTCTTCTACGTTGCATTTGAATGCCAACTGAGGTCAAATTAAGCTCGCTTCTTCAATCACATAGAAGAAAACCATCTCGATCCGATGCAAGAGACCTCTTACGTTGAATTTATGCCAACTCTCCATTGAAGTCCAATTAAGCTCCGTTTCTTCATTTGTCAACCCAAGATATAGTTACCCTTTCCTTTCGGCATCCAATCATCTTCAATTGTGGGATCCGGATCGGGAACATTCTTATAACCAATATACTCGCATATGTTAGTGAATACACATACAGATATATGGTGGTCGACATCACCCAAACAACAATCGACTAATTCAAGTCAATTCAACATATCAATCGGTTCATATAAGGCATGGGAATAATGTGTTTATCAAACTACAATCATCTAATCCTAACAATCATATCCTAGAAACCTAGTCCTTCAACATAGGCAATTATATTTTCTTCAGATAAGCACGTAGGATGATTAAGAAAGTCCGTTAGATGATATAAATTTGAAAACATTCTTCCCTCAACCAATGACTCTTTTTCCAAGAGATTAAAAGCGAAGTCATTGATTGAGTTTTCAATTTTACTAAAACTCAATCGATAGATTTGAAAGCAACTAATTTACCACCATTTTTGAAAACAACAAATATTTTTCTGAAGAATTTTAGACGGAAAAACATTTGTGTAGGAACAACGCCATCCTTCGACATACTTTCCTCATTTTTGTTTTAGGATAAGTGCACTAAATGTTTGAAAATTGGTTTAGCGCAAAGACTTTCCTTTCATGAAGGGCGGGTTGCTATCTGAAATAATAGCAAACCATAGTTTAAGCACGGGTTACAGTCCGAAGTAAAGCCATAGTTTGAAGTCCGGTTATCTGAAATAACTGTAAGCCATAGTTTGAGACATGTTTTGAAAAGAATATTTACACCTCCTGCTCGAACTTCATCTATGGTCCCGTGCCATTATTGAATGACATTTCTAAGACCGTAGATGTTATCGATACCAAGACATGTCATAGAAAAACATATTTTTGGTCTTTTTCAAATTTTCTGAATTTTTTTTATGGGTTTTTGAAGGTTTTATAATTTTCTATTTTCTTTTTCTTGGTTTTATATTTTTCTATTTTGTTTTTTTTTTTTTTTGATAAATATATACAAGGATAGAGTAGATGATATAGTTAAAGAAGATGATGATACGAGTACCGAGATAAGGATATCGAACAGCCCCGTTGTAGAAGATAGAAGTCATCATCTCTTAAACATTCACCACCAAAGCTTCCAGGGCTCTTGAATCGAAGAAAGAAATTGAGTCAACTGAAAGTGAGACTTTGGCAGCTTCCCCCCAAACCGAAAATCCATTAGTGAAGCAGATTCGAAGCTTTCTTACAAGCTTGCCTTAGCCAGGTGCACAGAGAAGCACACCATTATCATAAATCCCGGCTGTTTTTCAAGAATAATCACCGTGGATTCTTAGTTCGAGGTTATATCATCAACAAGAAGAACAAAGAACGTATCATCCCACACATAAAATAATCTTCTCAAATTTCTTTTCTCAAGTCCAAGCAATCCATTCCAAAAGGTGTCAAGAGACCACTTCCCCAAGTAGTTGAATTGATGCGCCGTCTCTTAGACTAGAGCTCACGAACCCCGAATACACATACCCGAAGACAAAGAAACTTATACCATCTGAGTAGCGATTAAGTCCAATAGCCAAAGAGTAACCCCGATGTATACTTTTCTCTCCCCACGAAGAAAGTGTATGAAGCTCAAGAACCCGAAGTACCCGAATGCCCAAAGAGAGAACAACCGATAACATTGAAGAAGCAGGCCGAATCATCGACATCTCTGCGGATGACAATCTCAGCGGATGTCCAACTCAGGAATAAGTGATTATATCTGAATCACAGATTAAGCCCTCAAGTGAGATAGCTGAGCATCCCCAATGTACACAATCTCTCTCCTCGATGAATGCGATAGCATCATCACACACTTGTGTACCTCTTTTATCATCAAAAACTAACTCTTCCATCTCTTCCCCCACATAGTTGGAATAAAAACACCTGAACGCTATGAGTCAAATCTTGAGTTTCTCTGCGGTAATGACAATAGTCTTCCCAGGATATCTTCAATCACTTAGAAGTATTAAGCTCATCAAGATTACTCGCGTATAGATGTGTGTCTCCTTCCCCCTTGTGGTTTTGACACTACGAGTCGAAAATCATTATAAGCCAGTATACTAGAAATTTGTTGAGAAGAACACTTGAACTCTTGTGGGAATCAACTTGTCAAGACTCTCTCTGACTATTTTATCAACCCTTATGTAGACGATTTGTAGTGACCATCAAGAAGAAAACCCGATATACCTACTTGAAACTCAAGTCAACTTCCCCACATTTGTATCTTAAGCTTGCACCTAATGATGGAAGAACGGTGTCGAGAATTTATGCTTCAAGCAAATCTCTAAGTACTCACTACCCAAACAAAGTATGAGACATTAACACCTCTTGAGATTATCCACACCGTCATATGCGTGTGACACTGAGTAAAACAAAGTAACTCCTAATAGTGATAGTTAGCCGTGTCTTCAACCATCCACCTCGACTACTGGTAACTAGATAAACCAAGTCTTCACCTCAAATTCTTAAGCCCGAGCAAGTTATCAAATAAGAACACGCATTTGTGAAAGTCAACTTCAATCTCAAATAAGTGATAAATGATTAACTCTAAAGTAATCACCTTGTGTCAAATGTCCAACAATAGTCAATATCAACGCCTCGAGGAGTCACTTGCTAAAAAATATGAGCAGGTCTAATTGGGAATTGAATCTGACTTATAACTTTCTCCCAATTAGTGCTCCCCCCTAAACCGACAATGCTTTGATAAATGCCCGGATAAAGAAGAAGTCTTTAGATCGTTAAATGCAACTCGCTTTAGTCTTCTAACATGTAGCGTAAACTGTAGAACCGATTTGTAGACTCGACCTTCTTCAAGATTGTCCAGTTGGGGAATATATAGTTAACATCTTCATTTCACCAAAAACACAAGAACATCACCAAAAGCATCCCAATTAACTTACATCTTGCAAATCCCCTTAATTAAGATCCTCCCAATCAAACAAGAACAGAAAGATGTTCATCAAGGAAATCACAAGAATCACCAGCAACGAACACACGAATTGGTAACACCAAGCAAACAATCACATCAAACAAGAACAGAAGGTTGTTCGAAATCATCATGTTAATGTGCACGTGAAGCATTAACCGGAAGCACTTTGTCAATAAACTCATATCAACTTGTGAAGATGTCAACCAACGGCTCTTAGAAGAGAAAACTCCATGTGAAGATGACCCGATAAGAAGAACCTCGGTTCTTACATGAGTTTAGAGCCGTATGACCATTTATATTCTCAAATATCAATCAACAATGCAAAAAAAATTCACACTTCTTCTCCCCCTCAAGAATTGCATACGGAGATGCCATTCTTGACTAAATAAGTGAAAATCATCCGAATGTTCTATTCACACTTCTCTCCCGCAAAATCAGCACATGATGTCACCATCTTCATTATAATCGAGCAAGTGAAATGAGAAAACAATCAGTGGTAGCTCGGTTCACTTGATGACTGAAGCGCATGGAAAAAGTATGAAGCATGTTGATGAGAATGGTCATAATAAGAAGATTTCTCTTCTTCAAGATAAAGCGACCGACACGTATACTTTTCTTTCCTTTAGAGTACGAGGCATGAACTGTTGTGTTCATACGTCATAAGAAGATTTCTCTTCTTTCAAGATAATAATGCACCAAACGCACATTTCTTTTCTTTGAGTAACGAGGCCTGAATGTGAGCAATCGTATCGTCCATAATCTCTCTTTCTCGCTTCTCTTAGCAAAACAAGTAATCATCCCCATTATCATTCTGTAGGCTCTTTGTAGTGACAACTGATGGAGAAAACCCAATATGATGAATTTGACCATGAAGTAAACTAACCCCGAACTCGTGACTTAAACTTGCACATATGTAACAAAGAGCGGTGCCGAGATTCATGCTCCATTGAATCTCTAAGTACTCTATACTCTTCAACCAACCAACCATCAAGTAATAGACGTACATTACCTCTTGAAAATCCACAATTGAATGTGACACTGAGCACTACAACGTAACTCCTTTAAGTGATAGTTATTTTGTAGTGGTAAGAGCCCAATTCCCCCAAGTGGTAAAAGAAAAGGTAAAAGACACCCAACAATAACTAGATTTCCAAGTCTTCATTTTTAATGATAAGCTTGAACAAGGATCTTGAAGAATCTTCATCCATCCATCCCCGATACCTTCAGATACTAAGTACACTTGCCCGTGATATTTCACTTCAACCTCAAATAAATAATAGTGAATTAACCCCGTTGTCACATCTTCTGATTAAAAGCTCAAAGCTAGTCTTCTTTGACGTTTTAAGTGAACTATGATAATGGTTTCATCCCGACCATGGTTAAACGCACATAACCCCGAAAATCCATGTAATAACCAAACTGCCATGATGAAAATCCAAACACACATCCAATTCATGAAATACACCCTTTTATCCCTTCTTCAAGAAGAAACCGTAGCACCAAAGATCAAGTAAGATCCAAATTTACACTTTCTCTTCTCCAAGATGGTTCCATCATTACGGGATTTTACAACTCTATGGTTTAAACCGAAAAATAGATTCTTTGCATGGGATTTTACAAAACAAGAATAAACCGTAAGATAGATCCGAAATGCACTTTACTAATACCAGGATGTTTCCATTGTCACAGGATTTTACAAGTCTATGATTTAAACCGAGAAATAGGTTCTTTCGCGGGATTTTACAAAATCAAGACAAAACCGTAAACAATGTCAGCTTGAATGTGTTATGACAACTTTGGTTTCAGTGAATATATGTTTTAGGGGAATATGCAGCGGTTCATCATCCAACATCAGCAAAATCATCAATCATCCAATCAACACTTTGATAAACACATCATTCACGCATTCTGTCGGCAATTGTAGTGACCACATGGAGAAGTAAACCCGATATACCAAACTTGATCATGAAGTAAAATTCCCCAGATATGTTACTTAAACTTGTACTGATCCTTGTGAAAGAGAAACGGTGTACCCAATGTACAAAACCTCTTGACATATCCTCAACTGCGTGAGACACCGAAGTGATAGTTACTTTGTGGGTTAAGCGAGAACGAATCACAACTGTAACTAAATAGCCAAGTCTTTATCACCCTCTATTAACGCCTAAACAAGTAATCTTCGCGGAAGGGTAGAAAGAAAGAAGACGAAAATCAGTAAATGCGTCCGGAAAACCTCACTTCACTTTCAAATAAGAAATATCGAACTCAAACAATCCCGTAGTCACCCAAGTTCCAATATCACTTCAAGCCGAGACATAATATCTTTCGTGAAAATGCATAAGCCAAAGTACCAAGCTTCATCACATCAAATCTCATCTCATCAAATTACAACTTGTATTCCATAAATTACCATAAACCTTAAATCCAAATATACGAGCATGTATCGAACGCCTAGTCCATAAATAGTCATCTCAAGGCCCATTCTTAAGTGCATAACATCCGACCCACTTCAGTTGATGCTCATTGATCACATATTTCATAAAAATTACACTTGACCAAGCTCATTAATAGACCGCACTATCCGATCCATTCGAATTGGATCAATGGAACTTAATCAATCCTCGATCGAATATTAATCAAAGGCAAAAGCCAATCATTCCCTCAACTACACATTCCATTATACCACACAGTGTCCATTAATATAACCTTTCACACATAAAAACCATTTACAACCCTTGAATATATCATTAGTTCAGCCCATAGTAATCTATATCCGATCCATATATCAAGGAGGTCCATCATAGCCTTATACCAAATGTATATACGGCTCACTAAGGATAGCAGTTGATTCAGGTTGGCCCATGATCAATCGAAAGTAGCAAAATATCCAATAGCACATACAATTCATGGGCCCATTAAATACAATGACCAAAAGACACGTGAGTATAAAACGTTCCACAATCTCACACTACCCTAATAATACTCATTCCATACCCTAATCTTAACAATCCGCCCCCTTCATCACACTCCTGCTTCTCAAACCCTAAGAATAGTTACAAGCGCCTCTCTCCTCATCTGCTACTCACTCTCAAATCTGTTAAAAACCCAACATCCGAACACCAATCATAATGCACACCAATTACAAAAACATCCGAACACCAATCGTAAAATAATTAATAACCTAGTATCATCCAACTCAGCCGAAAAAGAGCACTACCACCCCTTTATTTCTTCCTGTAATCATACGAGTCTTTCACTCACCACAGGGATGGTTTGAGTGCCTTCGATGCCATATGGATGGTATCAAGATAATGATCCGTCTTCAAGATCCTTTGAGGTCTCGGGTAGGTATAAATTTATGATGTTGTTTTGTTTTGAGATTGATAAAAACGAGCCAAAGAGAACAAATAACTAATTAGTTATCTTGTTCTTTTTAAGTGTTCGGAAATTATTAATGACCATTGAGGATAAAAGTTCAAAGAAGAAATCTTTTTAAGGATTGAAATAAACTTTGAACATTTCTGAGGTCACGATTAGTGTGATGAGAAGGAGTATGAGATAGGTTAGATTGGAGTATGTTGTTGGGGAAGATGTATATGGGTCTTGTTGTAATCATGGTACCTTGTATTTCTTTAAAAAACATTGGACTGATGAGGTTTTATAGACTGAGGTCGATGTTGGTATATGGTTTTGAGAGGTCCTGATCATTTCTTTCTTCATCTTTTCTGTAAGTCGCTAAGTTAAGTCTGAGTCAAGTCGCTAGCTATTTTCAATACAAATTGCTATTGATTCAATAATCAATAGTTAAGTCGCTACCTCTTTTAAATGTACAAGTCGCTAGCCAACTTTTCAAACCAAGTCGCTAGCCAACTTTTCAAACCAAGTCGCTAGCCAACTTTTCAAACCAAGTCGCTAGCCAACTTCTCAAACCAAGTCGCTAGCCAACTTCTCAAACCAAGTCGCTAGCCAACTTCTTAAAATAACTCGCTACTTGAATTCAAAGAATATAGACAACTTGTAAATACAAGTCGCCACTATGCTTGACACAAGTCGCTAGGAAGAATGACCCAACTCGCTAGCATGAATATATGAGTTTTCCGATGAGTTTTTCCGACAACTTTTCCGGCCAGCTTCAAATTTACCTAAACAACAAGCTTTTGACCCATAAAAATGTGACTTTGACCACAGAAAAATGTCACAGTTTGCTTTACCCAGAAAGATGTGATATGCGAAAGACCTTTTGACCCATGTTGACAAAACATATATGACCACCATAATCCACAACTTTGGTAACAAAAAAGAGATGTCTAAAAATGATGATATAAACTGTCTGGAACACAAAAGACACAAAACTATGTTAAACAGTTGAACCACGATTTTCTAAAAAAAACTTTTCCGACACCACAAAAAGTATATAGAAAACAAGATTAGGACAAGATTGAACCACAAACAAATCATCAAAGCACAAAAACCTTGGCTCTTGATACCAATTGTAGGATCCTTATTTTTATTGTGTTGATGATTCGGGTGGTCTTGGATGATCAAAATACATGTTAGGCATTAGAGAGAGAAAGTTAGAGAGTTGGGTGTTCAAGCTAGAGACTTGGTTTACAAATTATGGAATATTAGATTGAGAGCACCACCCCTTCCATGGATGGAAGGGGTATTTATACTTACACAATACACGACCTCCTATCCACCACTGTGGATCAGGTATATACAGTGGGTAAAGACCCGTCCTTCCTCCACGGTGTTGCACTACACTATACTACGCTACAAACTAATAAATAAACTACTTAATAACGTAACTAATAACAAGTCTACGAGCTAACTTATGCTAGATAATATTTGGGGTGACCGACTCTTCACTATGGAATTTTCTAATTCCTAACATCCATAAATGGATATATGCAAGCATCTAAGAGATGTTTCTTATGTTTAATATTAAATCCATGTTTGATTTAATAATTAAAATAAGATAGCTCATAAGTATTCCTAAAAGCTAGTGGGAGTATTATTTTTATTTTTAAAATCTTATATGTTGTATGGGCAACTACATTCCACCTAAATTAAGTTTTAGTTGGGAATGAAACTTCGTTTTAAGATTTGGAAATAAGACATACAATCTTGGAATATATGTTTATTACTATAAACATATGCGGTAAATAAATGAGTCTAATAGAACATGATGGATATATAATGAGATCTTAAAGTCTGACTTGAAGATTCATCATGTACATCATGTTGTAAGATTTTTGTGTCATGCTTGATTACAAGATGATTTAACAACATTGTAATATTTATGTTTGGATTTAGAATTGCATTCCTCGACAGTTGCTCCTGATTCTATACAACAAATTGTTGTGTAATTGTCATAGTCAACAAACTTGAAGTTTGAATGGCACCAAACAAATAATATTCAAAGTTTACGGATGTTTAAAGAGCATATTGTTGTATACAATGATGCTTGTATAATTGAGATGACACTCAATTCTAGTCACGGTATCCAGGATGATGACCATGTTGACTAGTTATGCTCAACTAAGAGCATAGTTGCATTATACATTAAAGAATAAAGAATACTTTAAACTTTAAAAGTTTTGAAAGATGATTGTCATATAAAGGTGGTTCAGGTTGTCACGCACCTTATGGAATGATATGACAATATCAAGATATGTGTAAACATATACAAGAAATTCACTTATTGAATTCTTGAAATAAGTATTCTCAAAATTCCTATAGATCAAAGTTAATTGAAATTATGCCTTGTCAACAAGTATGATTATCATGACTTGAGGCAAAATTCATTAACTAAGAATTATCATGCATTGATCTATTTAGTATTTGGATAAAGGATGTTAAACAATTATTATTTATAATGAATTAAAGTACGGTATACGTTTAATTTCATTTATAATATTGTGTCATGTATTTGCATGTTTAAATCCTTGAATAACTTAAGTTATTCTAAATAGTCCGTTGTCGATCAATAACATGTGAATGATATTGAATTAAGACAAATTTGAGTATTAGTTAGAATATACTTGAAAGTATATTGATGCGTAGCATGACTAATTTCAGATGATATTCAATGAATTGAGTATAGGACTTATCACACCCACATGATGATACTTTATGGATCTTTGTCATTAAGTATATCATGAATATTTATCCCCTGACTTGAGATACCGGAGAACTGTCATGGATGTAGTGCATTTCTGTGAAGCAATCTAACGCTATAACGAATCGGTAGTTATAAGGGTTGTTTTCGTGTTTGCGAAATTTATGATTTCTGCTTGTAGTCAAAATGGGATTTGTTTCCTTCAAATTTATTTTGAAGTATAATACTGATGGGCCCCTCGTAGGGTTATTAAGATGTTTGCATGGCCATGCCCAGGTCTTCGGAAATGTTCGAAGAATTGGTAATCTTATCAATCACATAAAGCGAGAAACAGAATAGTTAATTAAGAAATGAGTGAGATCCATATTCTTATTAACATGGTATTAGAAACAAAAGGATGAATATTGTGACAACCCGTACTTTCAGGTCATTTCTCGAAACAATTTATGCCTCACTATTTTAACATTTATCGTAAACTTGGTTTACGTGTTCCAAATTCGCGTAACCTTAAAGGTTTAGCGGCGAATTCATGATCATAACATCACGTACATTTCATATGGACTAAGTTTAGTCTACATTTCATTTGCATCATTTGCATCATATTAGTTCATTCATGACATTGCATTTCATATTAATCGCGTGAATTTTATATTAAATAAACGTTATCGCGTGAGTTATTATTTTGAATATTTAATCCGTTATTTTCAAAAATGATCCCGATGTATTTTTATACTTACATTTAGTTATAAAAACTATATTTTGAGTTTTTCTAGTGTTTTAAATTTATTTGGTACATAAATCGTTAAAGTTAAATTATTACGTCACTTTTCTTAAAAATTACTCGATAATTATTTTATCACTCAAATTTCATAAGGAATGTATTTTTACAATTTTTATTATCTCATTACATTCTATTTTGATCTATTAACAATTACTTTTACCTAAAAATTTCCATTTACCTTTACTTGTACATTTAACTACACATAATTTACATTTTTCCTTACAAATTATACAAATACATATACTTATACATTATATTTGAAAAAAAAAATATATATCTAACAAATCCCTCCCCCCTTGGCCGACCAAGGGGGAGGGTGTTAATAAATGATGCATGGTTCCTTTGATTGTATTAATTGTTACTCAACTTAAAAGTCTACTTCAATTATTTACTCATTCACTTCATTTTCATCAAGTCTAGTAAAAATCATTTTTCTCTCTTTGTTCTCTCCATAAAACCGGTTCTACATCAAGAGCAAAAGGGATCATCATCAAAAATTTTCTCAAGTGTTTATACAATTTAGATATCACTCTTTATAAGGTTTTGAAATAAAAACCAAGAGTGTTTAGGTTTAACCTTGTTACTTGCACCTCATCATATTCACTTGTAAGCATGTTTCTTTCATTTTTCATGTTTCCTTTTCATCTCATATGTTTCTCTTCATTTTTGGAGCAAGCATGCATGATTTGTGTTGTTTATACCATTTTACATGATTTTTAGAAATATATATATATATATAGTCATCCTATAATTATCCCCTTAGTATACTTTGGTCTTGATGATGTCTAGGAACCCATGACACCCTAAGAAGGTGTATGGTAGGATTAGATTAGCTTTGGAGTTGATTTGAAGGGATTAGAATAGGTTTGGTACGCGAAAAACTATTTTCGATAACTATAAAATACGTTCTGTCCTTATTTTGATTTTCTGGAAAAACCGACAGTAGGCACGACATTTTGGCCTTGATATTTAGAAAATATACTTTAAAACGAATCCGTGGCCGCTTGAACGGAATAAAACGGAGTTATAACGAAGAAGTTATGGATTTTACAAGTTTGACGACGAAAATTATAGTTTTCTGAAATTTCAGCATGTGTTTTATATTGTTCGGGTCAAAAACGAGCCTTAAGCTTCACAAATTATTTCGACTTGTCAAAAATATATTAGTATACTTTGATACGAAGCTAAGGACGTATTATACGTAGAAAACGGATTTGAAACGACAAAGATATGCACGTTTTCATAAAGTTGCCGTAACTATTATTTTCTGAAAAACTATATTATTTTTACGATACAAGTGTTACGGTAGCTGTAACGTCCCTGTTGAGGGCTGTTTTTAACGAGGTTGTGAAACTTTTTGGAACGAATTGTCTTCTAATAAAATCAAGTTCACCGAGCATATTTTTCAAAACAATCAACCGTTTGTATAGCGGAGTTTTAATAAATTATTTATGGATGTTCAAACTTGGCCGAAACTCATTTTTCTGCACAACAATTAGCCAAAACCACCATCTTTAACCCTTATTATCTTTATGTTCGAGACCTTTTGGACGAAAACTCCTGAACTGAAACTTTTAGATATCGATACAAACTTTCCAAAACCATCGATTTCGTTTCCTAACGATTGACGTACACCGTTTTACGACTAGTTTTTCGGAGCCATTTTTGTTACTTTTATAAATTTTCCGACGACATTGTTTTACGACGAAAAGTGAAAATTTCACCATAAATCATTATAAAACCATTGTAGGATGACATTTTGACGTAAATACTTGTAAAGTGATTTTTGAAGGGTCAAGACGTCAAAAGAGTATTTTTCGACGATAAGTAATATTTTTCAAAACTCGCAAATGGTATAAATAACATACGTAATGCATGCATATCATAACATTACATTGCAACTCATTACATATCATATCATTCGTAATAGGTCCCGGTTAAAGCATCACATTATACCTCAGTGTACTCACTCTTGTCATCATTCCAGTTTACCAAGTGAGTTTTCATAGCCCCGTCGATCATGCTTTTAATTATTTTCAAACTTACGGGGGAGAATACATTGCACAACATTTTTAGTACGATACCAAGTGTTAAATTCATTTACATTGCTTAAGTTACCGCATTTGCCAATTGAAAGTCCCCATTACCTGAACATGAACCGTTAATCTTTGAAGCGAGGATGAGTGGATAGATCTATCGAGGGTGACGCCTCCATCCGGGTTGGTGAATCCCAACTAGTCATACGGATGCATTTCATTTAATAACATTACGGAGTTGTCTGGAAAACACTCTGCAGGGGCATACATTATGAACAGTCTAGTTTCGGTGTCATGGACTTATTGCAATTGTAACATTTTTTTTACGTGACTTGATTGTCATGCCTGGTCTATACTTGTGTAGTCGTATAAAACATTTACTTAAACCTATGATTTCTCACCAACATTATTGTTGACCGTTTTAGCAATGTATTTTCAGGTAACTAAGACATACGCATGGCATGGTTAAGGAACCACCTTTTGAGTCGCGGCGTCGACTTATAGCATTGTACATTATGGCACTTTATTTCAAAACATCGTTTGGATTTGTAATATATTTGTATTTCCGCAAACTTTCTAAACTTTTGGGACCGATGTTGTACTCTGAATGTTTTTATTAAATATCCAACGATGTGTTTTAAACGACACTTTAGGTCGTTCAATGTAACTGTGATTGTGGTGCTATGACAGTCAAGCCCCCAGGAATTCCATTCCGCTGCAAAACAGGTAAATTGGGGGTGTGACAGATTGGTACCAGAGCTACAGTTATAGAGAACTAGGTTGCATCTTTGACCCTAGACTATAGCTACATTATCATAGCATCTCATCATTTCATCATAGTGCATATATCTTTTCATGCGGATTCACTTACACTTTATTCGAGATTATTTACTTTTATTTCACATCGGTTGTCACAGACATGTCTTCAGATTCACATCCCATCACCATATCATCGGACTCTAGCTCGGATGATGTCCCAGCTAACCCTATCATGGATGATGTTTCATCACACTCCACTGAGATCGTATCTTCCATTGGCTCTACTCCGCCTTTCCACCGTTATGACCGACACGAGACTGAACCCTTCGAGGAGGGCGAAGTCGCACCCACTCCTCATGTTAGCCCAGCTCACGACCCGATACACCTACCATCACCACTACTAGCACCATCATCATCACCATCCTCATCGTATTTTCTTAGGGATCCTTTGCCTTATCGGACTTGCCGCTCAAAAGCGTGCTCGTTTTGACATCCCGACACCACCATCTACGAACCCGAGCCACCGTTAGGTTCGAGTTAGGCGAGAGTCTAAAGGCTGCTCGACAGACCTTCTACCGAGGCGTTAGGAGCCCGTATTGATAGTCAGCAGATTCAGTTAGATAGTTTGTCGCGGCAGTTGGAGGAACTGTCGGTAGATAGGGTTGAGACCATTGCGGAGGAGGTCGAGGGCCTAGTGTTAGGCAGGGTTTCTATTGATTTGTCACATCAGAGTATTCAGAATAGGCAGTTAGAGGACAGGGAGAGTATTGCTTCTTTGCAGGGTCAGATTGGAGAGTTGAGGAGTTTGGTGGCTAGTTTGACTACTCAGGTTCGCGATCTTCGTGGATCGAGCCGTGAGCACCATGAGGTGCCATATGTAGACTTTTGTCATGTATAGTTTTGACCATTATTATCCTAGTCACGAGGTGTGTGACGTAGTTTAAAGAACTTGTTGTATTTTGGTTGTTGTACAAACAAATGTATCAAGTATTGACTCTACTATTTAGGAATGGTTTTTATTATCTATGATATCGGTCCATGTAGGCCGAAATTTTCATGTATATTATCCACGTGTGTTGTGATTATATTTGTGATATTTCGTTATTGTTCCGTTGTGATTCCATTTACTTTATGCATGTTGTGGTTGTGGATATATTTGTATGATGGTTGTTTCTACTTACGAGTTCTCATGATTGTTTCATCTTATGATTTTGAAGAATTATGGCGCCGAAGAAAGCCACAGCTGAAATGACCCAAACAGCTATTCAAAAGTTGGTGAATGATAGCATAGCTAATGCTTTAAGAGTTGAAAGGGAAACAGTGGCTGCTGCTGCTGCTGAGGCCGCGACTGCTGCTGAAGCCGCTACTGGGCCGTAATGGTAATGGAGGATCTGGGGTTAAGAACTGTTCTTACAAGGATTTCAAAAGTGGAGATCCCACTAAGTTTCGAGGTACCGAGGGAGCTACAGCCATGGTTCGATGGTTTGAAAAATTGGAGTCAGTGTTTTTGCTTTGTAATTGTCCGGATGATAGTAAGGTCAAATTTGCTACGAGTACATTACTCGATGGAACATTGTCTTGGTGGAATTCATATGCTCAACCGATTGGGATGGAGAATGCTTTCAAGCTTACTTGGGAGCAATTTAAAGGTTTGGTGACTAAGAAGTTTTGTCCTCGTACGGAAGTGAAAAAGTTGGAGACGGAGTTCTATGAATTAGTAACGATTGGGTACGATATTGACACTTACATTCGGAGATTCCAGGAATTGGCCGCGTTATGCCCGTCTATGGTACCGGACAATGAGAAGTTACTAGAGGCTTTTATCGGGGGACTTCCCGAGGTTATTCAAGGAGATGTGACTTCGTTTGATCCACAAACAATTGAGGAAGCTATTCGAGTGACCCAGAAGTTGATGGCACAAGTGGTGAAGAGAGGTAAGTACACCAACACCAACCGAAACAACAACCCCAACAACCGCTTCAATAACAACAATAACCGAGCCAACTACAACAACAACAATAGCAACAATAACAAACGGAAGTGGGACAACACCAGGGGTAGAAATGCTACTCAACAACCACCCAAGAGGCAAGAGGTTGCTAAGGCTTATGCTGCGGGTCAAAAGGAAGGAAAAGGGTATTCGGGGGTTTTGCCGAAGTGTAATAGGTGTTTGAGTCATCACAATCCGGGTCGATGCCCTGATCCATGTGAAAATTGCAAGAAGGTTGGTCACCGAACTAGGGATTGCAAGTCGCCACAAGTTACATGTTTTGGTTATGGGAACGTGGACACTACAAGTCTGAATGTAAGAAGGGAAGGAATCAAGGAAATCCGAATCAAGGAGGTATGGCACAAGGAAGGGTTTACGTCATAGGAGGCGGAGAAGATAGGGAGGACCCGAATGTTATAACGGGTACGTTCCTTCTCAATAATCGTTATGCTTCAGTTTTATTTGATTCGGGTGCCGATAAAAGTTTTGTGTCCACTGCATTTGCACCTTTGCTCAACATTAAACCAACCACATTAGACATATCATACATCGTCGAATTAGCTAATGGTAACTTAGTTAGCACCAACACCATTGTCCGCGGTTGCACATTCAATTTTCTTAATCACCCCTTCAACATAGACCTTATGCCCGTAGAACTTGGTAGTTTCGACGTCGTCATCGGCATGGATTGGTTATCCAAACATCGTGCAAAGATCATTTGTGACGAAAAAGTTGTTCATCTTCCTTATAACGGCGAAACTTTGATTATTCGTGGGGAACGCTGTGGAACTAGACTTAGTATCATATCGAGTATCAAAACGGAGAAGTACATAAAGAAAGGTTGTTTTGCTTTCTTAGCCCATGTAACCGAGAAAAAGTCGGAGGAGAAGCGACTTGAAGATGTTCCGATTGTCCGAGAATTTTCTGAAGTCTTTCCCAAAGACTTACCAGGACTTCCACCGGCACGCCAAGTAGAATTTCATATTGACTTAGTGCCCGGAGCTGCACCGACATGCGAGCACCGTACCGTCTAGCACCATCCGAAATGCAAGAGTTGTCTAATCAATTGCAAGAACTTCTAGACAAAGGATTCATTAGGCCGAGTTCCTCGCCTTGGGGAGCACCGGTCTTGTTTGTGAAGAAGAAAGATGGATCCTTCCGAATGTGCATAGATTATAGAGAATTGAACAAGTTAACGGTGAAGAACCGTTACCCACTCCCTAGAATTGATGACTTGTTCGATCAGTTGCAAGGTTCTAGTATTTATTCCAAGATTGATCTCCGGTCGGGTTATCATCAACTTCGAGTTCGGGAAGAGGATATTCAAAACGGTTTAGAACACGTTACGGTCATTACGAGTTTCAAGTGATGCCATTCGGATTGACTAATGCACCTGCGGTATTCATGGATCTCATGAATAGAGTATGTAAACCGTATTTGGACAAGTTTGTGATAGTGTTCATCGACGACATATTGATTTACTCAAAGAGCAAAGAGGAGCACGAAGAGCATTTAAGGACGATTTTAAGGCTACTCAAGAATGAGAAGTTGTATGCCAAATTCTCGAAGTGTGATTTTTGGAACCACAAAGTGCAATTTCTTGGTCACGTCATTGATAGTCAAGGACTACAAGTTGATCCCGCAAAGATTGAAGCCGTAAAAGATTGGGCTACTCCAACAAATCCTACAGAAATTCGACAATTTCTAGGACTAGCCGGGTATTACCGAAGGTTCATCGAAGGTTTTTCAAAGATAGCTAGACCTTTGACCAAGTTGACGCAGAAAAACAAGAAGTATGAATGGGGAAAGAAGCAAGAAGCTGCTTTTCAGTTGTTGAAGCACAAACTTTGCAGTGCGCCAATTTTGGCACTACCCGAAGGGATTGAGAACTTTGTTGTATATTGCGACGCTTCGCATAAAGGACTTGGGGCTGTTTTAATGCAAAACGAGAAGGTGATAGCGTATGCTTCTCGACAACTTAAGGTTCATGAGAAGAACTACACCACTCATGATCTCGAGTTAGGAGCCGTAGTTTTTGCACTCAAGATTTGGAGACACTACCTCTACGGTACAAAGTGCACAGTGTTTACTGACCACAAGAGTTTGCAATATATTCTCGATCAAAAGGAGCTTAATATGAGGCAACGTCGTTGGTTGGAGTTACTCAGCGACTATGATTGTGAAATCAAGTATCACCCGGGAAAATCCAATGTTGTGGCCGATGCTCTTAGTCGGAAAGAGAGGCCTAAACCTTTAAGAGTTCGATCATTGGGAATGACGATTATTTCTCCTTTACCATCGAAAATCCACGAAGCACAAGTCGAAGCACTTAAGGAGGAAAACCGACCAAGTGAAAAGCTTTATGGTATGCCCGAAGGCGCAAATGGTTTTGTAAAGAGAGCAGATGGAGTATTATGTTTCAAGGATAGAATGTGGGTTCCATTGTATGGCGGAGTACGAGAATTGATTATGCATGAGTCGCATAAGTCAAAGTATTCTATTCACCCAGGATCGGATAAGATGTATCAAGATCTTAAGAAACTTTATTGGTGGCCGAACATGAAAGCGAAGATTGCCACGTACGTTAGCAAATGCCTTACCTGCTCTAAGGTAAAAGTCGAATATCGAAGCTTCGTGTTTACTCCAACAACCGGCAATTCCTCAATGGAAATGGGAACGCATTACAATGGACTTTGTTACGAAACTTCCTAAGACATCGGGAGGTTACGACGCTATTTGGGTAATTGTCGATCGCCTTACCAAGTCAGCCCATTTCATACCTATTAGGGAGACTTATTCCATGGAGCAACTCACTAGACTTTATGTCAAGGAAATAGTCTCGAGGCACGGAGCACCAATTTCTATCATTTCCGACAGAGATAGTCGATTCACTTCAAACTTCTGGAATTCATTGCAAGATTCATTCGAACTAGATTAGAGATGAGCACAGATATCACCCACAAAACCGACGGTCAAAGCGAAAGGACCATTCAAACGTTAGAAGATATGCTGAGGGCGCAGTGTAATTGATTTTGGAAATGGTTGGGCTAACCATTTGCCATTGATTGAATTCTCGAACAACAATAGTTATCACACCAGTATAAAGATGGCACCATTCGAGGCACTCTATGGTCGAAAGTGCCGATCACCTGTTTGTTGGGCCGAGGTCGGAGACGCACAACTTACTGGTCCGAAATGGTACCGGAAACAACGGAAAAGATAGTTCAAATTCGTGATAGACTCAACTCGCAAGGAGCACGAAGAAGAGTTACGCAGATGTTAGACGCAAAGCATTGGAATTTCAAGTGGGCGACAAAGTTATGTTGAAAGTATCGCCTTGGAAGGGCGTGGTACGATTTGGAAAGCGCGGAAAGTTAAACCCGAGGTACATTGGACCATTCAAGATTTTGAGCAGAGTTGGTCCGGTAGCTTATCGACTTGATCTTCCGTCAGAACTTAGTCATGTACACAACACGTTTCACGTTTCAAACTTGAAGAAGTGTCTTTCGGACGAATCGCTCGTTATTCCATTGGACGAAGTTCAGCTTGACGACAAACTCAATTTTGTGGAGGAACCTATAGAAATTATGGACCGCGAGGTCAAGCAGTTGAAACAGAGTCGTATTCCTATCGTGAAGGTTCGCTGGAATTCTCGACGAGGTCCAGAGTTTACTTGGGAACGGGAAGACCAGATGCGACACAAGTATCCTCATCTTTTCACCGACACCGTTAGACCTAACAACGATTGAATTCAGGGACTGAATTCCTTTTGGATGGGCGAATGTGACAACCCGTACTTTCAGGTCATTTCTCGAAACAATTTATGCCTCACTATTTTAACATTTATCGTAAACTTGGTTTACGTGTTCCAAATTCGCGTAACCTTAAAGGTTTAGCGGCGAATTCATGATCATAACATCACGTACATTTCATATGGACTAAGTTTAGTCTACATTTCATTTGCATCATTTGCATCATATTAGTTCATTCATGACATTGCATTTCATATTAATCGCGTGAATTTTATATTAAATAAACGTTATCGCGTGAGTTATTATTTTGAATATTTAATCCATTATTTTCAAAAATGATCCCGACATATTTTTATACTTACATTTAGTTATAAAAACTATATTTTGAGTTTTTCTAGTGTTTTAAATTTATTTGGTACATAAATCGTTAAAGTTAAATTATTACGTCACTTTTCTTAAAAATTATACGATAATTATTTTATCACTCAAATTTCATAAGGAATGTATTTTTACAATTTTTATTATCTCATTACATTATATTTTGATCTATTAACAATTACTTTTACCTAAAAATTTCCATTTACCTTTACTTGTACATTTAACTACACATAATTTACATTTTTCCTTACAAATTATACAAATACATATACTTATACATTATATTTGAAAAAAAAAATATATATCTAATACTCCCCTGGCCGACCAAGGGAGGGTGTTAATAAATGATGCATGGTTCCTTTGATTGTATTAATTGTTACTCAACTTAAAAGTCTACTTCAATTATTTACTCATTCACTTCATTTTCATCAAGTCTAGTAAAAATCATTTTTCTCTCTTTGTTCTCTCCATAAAACCGGTTCTACATCAAGAGCAAAAGGGATCATCATCAAAAATTTTCTCAAGTGTTTATACAATCTAGATATCACTCTTTATAAGGTTTTGAAATAAAAACCAAGAGTGTTTAGGTTTAACCTTGTTACTTGCACCTCATCATATTCACTTGTAAGCATGTTTCTTTCATTTTTCATGTTTCCTTTTCATCTCATATGTTTCTCTTCATTTTTGGAGCAAGCATGCATGATTTGTGTTGTTTATACCATTTTACATGATTTTTAAAAATATATATATATATAGTCATCCTATAATTATCCCCTTGGTATACTTTGGTCTTGATGATGTCTAGGAACCCATGACACCCTAAGAAGGTGTATGGTAGGATTAGATTAGCTTTGGAGTTGATTTGAAGGGATTAGAATAGGTTTGGTACGAGAAAAACTATTTTCGATAACTATAAAATACGTTCTGTCCTTATTTTGATTTTCTGGAAAAACCGACAGTAGGCACGACATTTTGGCCTTGATATTTAGAAAATATACTTTAAAACGAATCCGTGGCAGCTTGAACGGAATAAAACGGAGTTATAACGAGAAAGTTATGGATTTTACAAGTTTGACGACGAAAATTATAGTTTTCTCAAATTTCAGCATGTCGTTTTTATATTGTTCGGTCAAAACGAGCCTTAAGCTTCACAAATTATTTCGACTTATCAAAAATATAATAGTATACTTTGATACGAAGCTAAGGACGTATTATACGTAGAAAACGGATTTGAAACGACAAAGATATGCACGTTTTCATAAAGTTGCCGTAACTATTATTTTCTCAAAACTATATTATTTTTACGATACAAGTGTTACGGTAGTGTAACGCCCCTGTTGAGGGTCGTTTTTAACGAGGTTGTGAAACTTTTGGAACTAATTGTCTTCTAATAAAATCAAGTTCACCGAGCATATTTTTCAAAACAATCAACCGTTTGTATAGCGGAGTTTTAATAAATTATTTATGGATGTTCAAACTTGGCCGAAACTCATTTTTCTGCACAACAATTAGCCAAAACCACCATCTTTAACCCTTATTATCTTTATGTTCGAGACCTTTTGACGAAAACTCCTGAACTGAAACTTTTAGATATCGATACAAACTTTCCAAAACCGTCGATTTCGTTTCCTAACGATTGACGTACACCGTTTTACGACTAGTTTTTCGGAGCCATTTTTGTTACTTTTATAAATTTTCCGACGACATTGTTTTACGACGAAAAGTGAAAATTTCACCATAAATCATTATAAAACCATTGTAGGATGACATTTTGACGTAAATACTTGTAAAGTGATTTTTGAAGGGTCAAGACGTCAAAAGAGTATTTTTCGACGATAAGTAATATTTTTCAAAACTCGCAAATGGTATAAATAACATACGTAATGCATGCATATCATAACATTACATTGCAACTCATTACATATCATATCATTCGTAATAGGTCCCGGTTAAAGCATCACATTATACCTCGGTGTACTCACTCTTGTCATCATTCCAGTTTACCAAGTGAGTTTTCATAGCCCCGTCGATCATGCTTTTAATTATTTTCAAACTTACGGGGGAGAATACATTGCACAACATTTTTAGTACGATACCAAGTGTTAAATTCATTTACATTGCTTAAGTTACCGCATTTGCCAATTGAAAGTCCCCATTACCAGAACATGAACCGTTAATCTTTGAAGCGAGGATGAGTGGATAGATCTATCGAGGGTGACGCCTCCATCCGGGTTGGTGAATCCCAACTAGTCATACGGATGCATTTCATTTAATAACATTACGGAGTTGTCCGAAAACACTCTGCAGGGGTATACATTATGAACAGTCTAGTTTCGGTGTCATGGACTTATTGCAATTGTAACATTTTTTTTACGTGACTTGATTGTCATGCTCGTCTATACTTGTGTAGTCGTATAAAACATTTACTTAAACCTATGATTTCTCACCAACATTATTGTTGACCGTTTTAGCAATGTATTTTCGTGTAACTAAGACATACGCATGGCATGGTTAAGGAACCACCTTTTGAGTCGCGTCGACTTTATAGCATTGTACATTATGGCACTTTATTTCAAAACATCGTTTGGATTTGTAATATATTTGTATTTCCGCAAACTTTCTAAACTTTTGGGACCGATGTTGTACTCTGAATGTTTTTATTAAATATCCAACGATGTGTTTTTAAACGACACTTTAGGTCGTTCAATGTAACTGTGATTGTGGTGCTATGACAGTCAAGCCCCCAGGAATTCCATTCCGCTGCAAAACAGGTAAATTGGGGGTGTGACAAATATGATGATGAATCATCAAACTTGGTTTTTCTCCAGAAAACCATACACGAAGTTGTACCGGGCATTACGTGTTGCTAGACGCTAACCAATGTCATTTCACGTTTTGTAAACATATCCAAGTGGGAGCCGTTGGAAATGTATATATTTACAAACATGCTAATGTCCGATTCGAACTCGTGACCACGGGATTGCACACATTAGCGAATGAGAATTAAAGTTAATAATTAATGTTTATGTTTACGATTAATTATTGCACAATAAGTCCGGTTAACGATCGTTAAGTATTTAACGGAAAATGACTAACGACCGTTAAATGAAAAGAGAAAGGACTAGAAATGGAAAACTTGGAAAAGTTATGGGTTTTCTTTTGGGCTTTGCATAGTGGTGGCCATGGGGCTTTCCCAAGCCCTAAATCCCTAACTTGTTCCCAAAGTATTCCATCTACTATATAAAGAGGGTTAGGTTCTGGGGTTTCATACACTTGTGCATTGAATTAACCCTAGATCTCTCCTCTCCTCTCTAGTCATATTCGGCCGAACACCCCATTAGTAAGGGAGTTTGGTTTCGCTTTTTCTTAAACGCAGGACTTGTGTTAGATCTAGCAATCGCTTGATTCGTTGGTTAATTCGTGTATACAAGAACGTGGTTGTAAGACATTATTCTTACACCAATTAGTACTTCTTTGTTTTGCTCGCTCAAGGGATTTGAAATTCGCAAGAGGTACGTTACGCATACTTTTAGTTAATTAATTTATTTGTTATGATCTTTAAGTCTTCCGCTGTGTACTCTTGATGTCTTTATGTTTTATTGTATTTTATATATCATAAACTCAACAACTGATTGCCTCATCAGCATTATAGCTATTGTCCGTTTCCTCACTTGCATGATTACCCTACAAAGCATTAAGATCGATCAATAATAACATTATTCAACAATTCAATCTACATATCCCATAATTCAGTGCTATGATGTCATTTTAATGCATTAATGTAAACTGAAAAAAAATACTGTATCATAATGATATACTAGCAGGGTACCCGCCCGATGCAGCGACGGGTACCCTGTGACTATATTTTTTGACAATGTAATGTTATGCGGCCATACTTTTATTAAACAA
Organism: Chrysanthemum makinoi; assembly: GCA_910596185.1. Taxonomy (NCBI): domain Eukaryota; kingdom Viridiplantae; phylum Streptophyta; class Magnoliopsida; order Asterales; family Asteraceae; genus Chrysanthemum; species Chrysanthemum makinoi. The sequence continues at coordinate 145,223,588 of OU343217.1, read as the reverse complement.
TTAAACTACAAATAACAATAACTTTAGTTATGACCGTGGAAATAATTCATCTCCGTTAACCAAGCTACCACAAGCAAAATCTTGATTCTTTCCTTGACAATCACCCTTCATCAATTTTAGCCGATCGACCCATTCGACCCTCACGTTGCAATGGTGGCGACTTGGTCGTATGCGAAATTAACGAACCGGGCCGACCGACCATCAGCGTCTAATGGCTTTTATTTTTAAATGCTTGGCTTAGTAGTTTGACTAGATTGTACATTGTGGTTAAATGGTTGTATATTTTAGTGAAGGGGTAAATTAAATAATGTATTAATTGTAGAGGGAATTGCATATATATCCCTCCTAAACTCGATAATTACATATATATCCAACCTAAAACAATAATTACATACATATCCTTTTTAGACTAACAATACATCAAATATATCCAAATAATTAAATTACACATTAATAAAACCCCAATTGCATAATATTTATTATTTAGTTATACTTGGACCATTATACCCTTATCTCCTACATCTCATTTACACATAACCAAATCACACATAAATCATAACCCAATTATCAAGTGTCATCAATTAATTCTTGAATGAAAGCCAAATCAAGTTGTGATAAACCCATTCCACATTCTACGTAAAAACCAAAAAACCCCACAAATTCTTACTACAGTAAAAGTACCCACCCAAATCAAATTCACGAAACCCAATTTAATACTGCATGTTAATCATTATTTGTTTTGTGTCAACTTGCAACTAAAAAGCATATCTTCTATCATAATATTTACAACAAGACGTAAGAGTTCATCTGGATGGTTAATTAATTTGGTTTCTTAATTACCATATCTATAGGTTAGTAGTTGTTAACTTGTTACGTACCTGGGTTTTGCATAATATCTTAGTGCATTTGATTATATTAATAATTTGTTAGAGTTTGCCATGAATCGAACAACAATACAGGAACATTTGAACAAGACCAATAAAAGGACAATTTTGAATCATGCACTTCACAATGATAAATAAGTGCAAAATGAATAAGGGTATAATAGACAATTTAGTTTTTTATAATATTTTTTATGCATTTTAAAGTTTAAATAATGTATAAATTGATTATTTGGATATATTTGACATATTCATAGTTTAAAAAGGATATATATGTAATTGTTATTTTGGGCTGGATATATATGTAATTATCGAGTTTATGAGGGATATATATGTAATTCCCCCTTAATTGTATGTGTTAAATAGTGTTTTTTAGTTATATTTGTGCTTCAAATAGTTTGTACATTGTGTTTTATAAGTTATACTTTTTATCAAATGGGTGTTTTAAATATGACATTAATTACAAATGTTGACCAGTCATATGTGTAGGTGTTTATGCATAAAGTAATTGTACATATAGCTTAAGTAGTTGTATTTGCTTAAAATCTATATATGAAAATCTTAAAAAATTAAAAGAGAGAGGGTCATCATTCCATTATAAGAGCATCCACAATGGGTAAACTAGACAATAGCTTTTTACTATTTCAAAAAGCTATTTGAAGTGGTTTTCAGCATTGCATACAAGACTTTTTGAAAAAGCTTTTAACAAAGACTTGGCAAACTTCAAGCTTTTGCTAAAAACTCTAGTCATTAAATATACTATGCATTAAATGCATCAAGTCTTTAATGACTTGATGCATTGTAGATGCTCTAAGTAGTATAAAACTATAGATAATCAATAAATACAAGGAACATCAAATTTAGAGAAGCTATAGATTAGTAACTTCCGTTTTATGCTACATGTGTGATGTGTCTCACCGTTAGCTACCATCTTAATAAATTTTCAAACATTCCTAATAAATTGTCGATGTCTATAATTGTCCTTTTTTTTACACGACCAGTACGTAATTTGTACACTTTTACAAGTTTATATACAAGTATACCGAAACTACGTGCATAACATACTAATGTTTTGTACATATCAAAACTTTGATAACAAACATTAGTACGGAATAAGGACAATACCTGAGAGTGTATGGAGCCAGAAGTGAAACAAGCCCTCGAGACTTGACGAGGAAACGAGATAAAACTGCTGGTTCGACCAAAATTTATTCTAAAGAGATGCATTTCGATCCTACTATGTTTTGTTTTGCCTTCACCATTTTTTTCCTTCTTTGAACTTGGAGGTGTACGAAGGAATACACATGGCAACATGGTCTAATTCGTGTCCTTTTTTTGTGACACGTGTCTTACGTGCTGTAACTTCTAGCGTTTTATTATTCTTTGAGTTTTCTTTTGTATTTTAAAAAAGAAAAATATAAGGCTGAATGCAGTAATGACCACCATCGATATTTATTTTATTTGTTACATCAGTTTTTTTTTTGAGCGATCTATATTTGATTTTTTGCCAACGAGATTTATTTTTTTTAAACATTTTTAATAACAAAATTAAATTTCATTAATAATTAAAACATTACAATAAAATTCAAATAATATTAAAACATTACAGTAATAGTTAAAAACTTAAACTAATAATATAAGTCGTAGCGTGTCTTGATTGCATCATTGATCTCCCGCAGCTTTTGTTGTTGATTAGGAGCAAAAAGGGGTCGATTGGTGAATTATAGAATATGATGTCTTTCTCCCATTTCGTTTGTTCAAAAAATACAAGTTTTCGACGTTCTAATTCAAGTTTCTCTTTCTTCAACTCTGTTGCTTCCCGACATGTCGTTTCTTGCATTTTCAACTCTTTTTTCTTCAACTCCACTTCTTCCCAACGCGCGTCGCTTCTTGATTTTCCAACTCTTGTTTCTTCAACTCGAAATATCCGTCTGCTTGTGGTATATGTGAAAACATATACCTTATTCTTTATCAAAATGACCCAAATAAACCGGAAACAAGCCGTTAATGCCTAATATCTTTCTGTTTCTTGATTTTATGCAAGTGCAGGTACGGATATCACAAAACGGACAAAGAAAAGATAAAAAAGAAGAAAAACGAGCACGAGAACGAGAAGAGTGTGAAAGCCGAAGCCGGGGATTCAGTTTTACGGTTTTGGATCATATTTGGCATGTTTCCATATATACCCTCATCATTATCCATAATCACCAACTACACCCCAACTTTACCTAAAATACACATTTGGTCCTTTGAAATTCACAATTTGCCAAAAATGGTCCTTATGGTATTACTTCTCTTATATCCGGATACAAATACTACCCTTAATAAGTCCAACCCATATCCATTTCCTACCCCGGCCCAACTACACTACCAAAGCCCAACACCCATAATAATACTACCCACTACCTGGTTATAACCCTTTTTAACCCAACCCGTACCCAAGTCAACACCCACCTTCTCCCAGTCAAACCTTTTAAAGAATAATATTAAACCCCTCTTTTACCCTTCCCGCCACACTGTTTACTCTTCTTCCCCAAATGAATTCCGCACCATACCCTTCTCTTGCTTAGTACTTAGAATCTTCCAAGCTGACAAGGATGAGGAATGACAAGCTGGCAATCCCAGCTTGTCTGACTGTTCAGTGAGATGTGGAATTCCGATCCAAGGGTTAAGATGGATTGAGGTGATACAACCACATATCAAAGGCTAAAATTGAAGATGCTAGATCCTTCCTGGAAACCCTAATGAAGCCCTTGGCTCGCCTATATAAACCCCCCTTCATTCTCAGATTTGAGGAGTTGTTTAGAGTAGAGTTATTATGCCAATTTACTTTTCAATTGTATTTTTAAGTTTAGTTGTCTTTTAATTTTCAGTTACTACTCTTTGTAAATGTTTTATTGAATAATAAAAGCTTTTAGTTTCTTTCAATTATTGTTTTTCATATTTCTGAATTCAAAATTGTTTTCAAATGTTTGTTTAAGCTCTAAATAAGCTCTCACAAGCTTGTTAAAGCTTTTATATAAGCTTATTAAAGTTTTGTAGCTTTTAGTAAGTTTATTTTTCATTTGATACAAAAATTCAAAAAGTCAAATAAAAGTCAAAGAACAAGTCAAAATAAGCAATTTGGATGATAAGCTTACTCTGGAAGAGGTTATTGTTGTCAACAACTTGTTTTCAAACAAGATGGAGCTTGTTGATTGTAGTCTCTCCCTGTTTTGAGCAAGGGAGTTAGTAAGTTTCACTTGAAAGTCAATTTAAAGCTTAATTTGCTTAATTAGTGCTTAATGTTGTGTAGTTACTTATTTTAGCTTATTATCTATTTTCATTTGATTAAATTTGCTTAGTTCCTGTTTTAGCTTGATAATCTCAGTCTTATTTTTTCATTTGCATTAAATTTCCATATAATCTCATAAAAAGTCACAAATAAGTCAATATAGTATTAGATTAGTTGTAGCTTATTAGTTGTCAAAAAGTAGATTTAAAATGTCATAAGTACTTATCTAGTCACTTTGATTCAAAGTTGTTCAAGTTTGGTAGTTTAAATAGTTTTTAAAGCTAAACCTGTCCCATTAAGGGGTGTTTGGCACAAGGATGCTTCTGTGTCTTAAAGTGATTTTGGTCAAGTAATTTTTCATATTCAGTTTAGATTTAATATAAACATGTATTTTAGAGTTTTGTTTTAGTTTTGAGTAATTTAAGTTTAATTTTTAGAGTTGTCTGTCAAATATGTGTTAAAGGTCAGTTAGTCTAAGCTTATTCCAATAAGTTGTATTAAGTCCTTTGTAAGTGTAATGTTAGTGTTTAAAATCAGTATTTGAATCATTTTGAGTCAATAGTTTAAAAGAGTTAAGAGTCAAATTAGATTTTCTAAAAATTCTTACCAAGTCATAGCTAAAAAACAAGTGTCTGTCATAGTCCATATCAGATCCATTATTTGCTTATTAATAAGTTCTTTAAGTTGTGCAAGTTTATTTTTGTGCTTCTCAATAGTCATTCTTAATTTGTTTTAAGTAAAATTGGAATTTGGAGTTCATTTATGCCTTTAATTCTGTGCTTAAAAAGTCTCATTCAAAGGTTTTTTTTAATCAAGTTCATTTAGGTCTGCTGTTAATGGTCCTCATTTTCTCAAGCTTCCAATAAGCTCTCAAAAAGCTCCTTAAGGTCTGAAAGTTGGTAGTTAAGTTCTTGGGAGGTCAATCTTGAGTTTTCAATTTATTTGAGCAAACACCTTATTTAGTTTAAGCTTGATCTTTGACCTTTTGACTGTTTGGTGTTGCTTAATCTGTATATGTGTTAATTGGTTGACAACTTATTGGTGTTGAAATTCTGCTTATTCTTAGTTTGTGTTTGCTTATTAGTATAGCTTTAGATGTTTTGTAGTTAAATTGTAGCTTAAGGTTAGCTTATTGTCACTTTAGGATTCTATCAGTTAAGCTTAATCTTGTTCCAGCTTAGTTTGCTCTTTCCTGCTTATTAAGTGCTTAATCTGGCTTAAATCTATAAGTTCAAAAATAATTTCAGTTCAGCTAAGCTTAATTCAGCTTATTTCAAAAGCTTGTTAAAAGAATTTTGAAAATAAAAATAAAAAGAGTGGTCTAAGGTGAACCAGGATCGAACCCCTAGACCTCCTCTTAGGCAAGCACACTTAACAAAAACAAACTAACCATCTGCGCCCTAGGGACTTACAGTTCCTAGGGGCAACATTTATTTTAAAAGGACATTTGTAGTTTTTCCACAACAGCTTTTTACAAGCTTATTCCAGCTTATCTGGATTAGCTAGAATATGGATCTTAATTTTCTCTTATTAAGCCCTTCAAAATGTACTTTCCTTGATTTTTTGGAAATTTTTCATAAACGTTTATTATTTTTAATAATTAGTTTTCATAATTTTAGTTTTTAATTCATAATAAATAAAAGAAAAGTCAAAAAATTATCCGGCTTTTTCCTAAAATTTTCTTTTGTCATTTAGCACGTAGAAAAAATAGTTTTGCGTTCCTAGGGTTAATATTTTTCAATTTCACTTTTAAAGCTCGGGATTAGCCCGGGTTTTCGCATTTTTGGTTTTCTTTGCGTTTTAGCCCACAATTGCTTCATATTATTGTTTTAGATGCTTATTAAGTTGTTTTTAGCTTATATTTATTAATTTTAGTGTAAAAACCAAAATACCCACTTTTCACTATTGAAATTCACGAAAACGTGACTCGAATTTAGAATTCCATTCAACCTTTGTTGGGAAACGATCTGGGGATAGAAACTTCATCTTTTGTATTTCTTTGGAAAAACATATACTATAATTGAGGAATCAGCTTGCGACTTATTCTTTTCCCATTGCAACGACTTCAAGTTGAAGAATGTGTCAGCTACCGCATCAGTAAACGAAGACTTGGATGAGGCGGATGATTTCTTCTTATTTTTCTTAGATTAGTCACGACCAATTGGTTGCACTTCTCTAGTCTTTTCCTTAGACTCATCTGCATCTTCATTCAAATTGAAACCACCATCTGAGGTGGTTTTAGAAGTCTTGGATTTCTTTCGACCCTTTTTGGGCTTCTAAAAAACAGGCATCTCACTTTCCTTCCAAGCAGAATGCTCCCTCAAAATTTCTCAACACTGCTCCAATGTAAAGGGTGCTGGTGCACCACCATGTATTCTGCACACGTTTTTTGGTACACATTAAGGTCATTCTCACCACTTTCGTGATTCTCTTGAATATTATTGAAAATGGCACAAAATGCACCAACTCTAGGGCGAACCTTAATTTTCCATTTGCTAAGGATCGAGTTGTAACTTCTGTTTGAACCAGTTTCTTTTTCAAAGTAAGTAATAACCTTATACCAAAATCCCTTAACCTTCATAGTGTTTCCTAGGTGGCTATTTTCCGACACATCACACCAAGCTCTGCACAACGCCACCTCTTCCTTAGTTGTGCATATCATCGACTCCTGCTCCTTATTCTTGTCATCATTCTTTTTTGCCCTTGCAGCTCGTTTCGAAGGCTTCTTAGCTTTAACGGGTGACATCTCTTCAACATGAGAGTCGTCTTCAACTGTAGCTTAATCGTGAAACGAACCGTGACCCGAAACTTGACCCATAGAATAATCTTGAGTCAGATAATAAGCCTGACCTGAACAAGTTCCCACATAAAAATCTGGATTATATTTTAATTGGTCATCAAAGTACATATCAAGATTCATGCGGTTAATCGGAGAAAACGTTTGATGATTTGATTAGGAAGACGTCGACGAATCCATAGTTGGACGATACAACCCGTTTGGTGATTGAAGAATAGTTTGTTGGTTGTTATTATAGGCAAGGGCGAAGCCAGAAATTTTTGTTAGAGGGGGCACATTTTGATAATTTTTAGAAACTATATTACATAATGGTTAATAAGGGTGGCAAAAAAAAAAAAAAAAAAAAAAAAAAAAAAAAACTAGATATTTTAGAAAATTTACACTACAAATCTTTTTGCTAGGGGGCACGTGACCCCCGGGACTCCTCCCTATCTCCGCCCATGATTATTGGGTGGGTTGAATGGATTATTAT
>OU343217.1:145030763-145216064 GCA_910596185.1 Chrysanthemum makinoi | reverse complement strand
GTTTTGCTAATTTCAAAAGCGCATCAAGTGAGGAGCATCCAAGGATGTCTTGATATTTGAGGTTTTTTAACATTTTCTTTAGATGTTGATATTTTAATTGCAAAGCAAGATGCTCAACTTCCAATTTAGAAAGCTGTTTCACCAGGTTATCATGATCATCCTGTTTAATTTTCTCATGCAATTTAGAATTAGTTTTTTCAAGCTCAATGACACGATCATGGGAGACTTTGAGAGCAACAGATAATTCATGAAATTGAGAAGCATTAATGGAACAATTAGTAGCGATGTAAAACACATCTTGAGTAATACAATCAGAAATAAGATTCTCATTCAAGGTATGCAAGTTCTTCCTCTCAATCTCATTATATTTTAATTCTAGCTCATAGTTACTAACCTCAACTATCATTGCATCAAATTCCTTTTCCATTTCTTTAATATCGGATTTTATCCCCTTTTTAAGACTCTCAAAATGATCTTTTAGTTGTTTAAAGAAAGGCATGACCTCAGTTAGATAGCATTCTTTTGTTTGCTCAAACCCCTTTTCCCCAGTTATCCAGTGGGTGTGATCCTTTTCTTACAAGTTTTCTCAAAATCGACAAATAGTTGAAGAATAACATATTGGTGATTAAGGTCTTACTCTTAGTGGCAATAGTTCTAGGAACTAAATGCATTGGTGTATTTGGAGGATACAGGTCGCTGGGAATTTCCTACAAGGGGGATTCTTTTCAACAAGATTTTCAGCTTTTTGCAAGTCCATATCCTTTTTCGAGAACACTTGTTGAGGGGTCAATAAGTCGAGGCTTAAACATGTTTAAGGATATCCAATTTTCCTTAGTGTAATCATGGGGTTTTTATCGTTATCTTGTTCTTTTTACACTCAGGATCTTCTAGCTTCTTATTCATTTTCTCCTAGTGACTTCATCGATTTCTTATCTTCCTCGGTGCACTTTCAGTACCACTAGGTTTTGTCTAGGCTTAAGGATCTCATTACCATCATACAGTACCTTATGAGCTTCTCTAGCCTTTTACAAGCCTCGAGGTTTGGTTCATCAACTAAGGCAACTATGTTTGTCACTTAGAACTCTATGCTTAGTGATCATCGAGTAGTCTGAATGGTGTTTCCTTATGCATACAACTTATTTTCAAGCTTTTTCTTCAAAGATTTTAGATTAGAAAAATCATTCAAAAGTTTTGATTCCTTAGCACTAAATTCTTGCTTAAGCATTTTAACATTTTCTTGAAGTTCTTGTTTTTGCTTAGCGGTTTTAGAAAGCTTTTCATGTAAGGAGTTTAACTCTTGTTTTAACACTTCTTCTCTAAATTACTTTTTCTAATAATTTATGCGCATTTGGTTATCAACTCCACGCTCCACGAGTGGTTAACTCAAACTTAGCACGCTGTTCATAGATGGCAACCTGATCCTTATATATGTTAAGCTCGGTGGTAAGGAATCATCGGAACAAATGCAGCGTACTCATGCAGTTCATAATCATCATATTGAGTAGAAGATGCACAACTAGGTACAATGAGAAACTTCCATGCAACTTACCTCGCATTGACATTCACGCAGTTTGTGACGGGTGCATCTTTATCTTGAGTACATCCGAAGCTTCCATGGAGCGTTCCTTTGCATTAACTTGCACAGGTTGTAATGCGGTGCACCTCTCTCTCTTGTAAATTTGAGCACGAAGATTCCATTTTTGCATTATCCGACTCATCATTTTTTGTTGTCAGCGACATTACGCATTCACAACACCGATTCTTCAGAGATACATTACCAACTTATCACACAATCTTTCAATCGCACCTGCATCATTCACGTCTTCATCCTTTTGTGCAGATTCTTCAATGTACTTTTTCACATTATCCATGAGTTGGATAAATGTTTCAATGAATTCACAATTTCCATTCCAGTATGTTTTTGAAGGAAATTCCGGTCAAGTGTTGATAAATGTCTCTTTGAATATTCCCACGATGAATGGTGAAATTGTTTGTAGATTACTTGAAGAGCTGCTTTGGAACCATCCTTATGAACCTCTTCATTGGTAAGTTGCAGCTTTAAGTGTTCTAAGTTCAACAGCAAGCTTCTTGTCAATGTAGGTAAGTCTGGCGGAAAAAGAGCACTACATGTTCGATCCCAGCTATGGATATAATTGTATGAAGTGCGAGATAAAGTAGGCGATAGGGCTCAATGCGCATTCCATTTTCATGGCATTCTGTAGCAGGTGCAATTCATTCTCATTGTACTCCGAACATGAAGATCTCACATCCTCATTGTTTAATTCAAACATCTTTAATCGTTCATTAGTAGCATTCATTAACATTATTGTCCACGACATCATACAATTTAAGCATTCGTCACTAGGTGATGAGTAAGACATGATGTAGTAGAATGCACGGGATTTTACAAGTCTATGATTTAAACCGAGAAATAGAATCTTTTGCTGGATTTTACTAAAATCAAGACCAAACCGTTAAGCAATGACCAATGGAATGTGTTAAGATAGCTGATGGATCGACACAGTGATAGAAAATTTTGTGTTAGGACTTATGATTGTTTGTGGGATAAGCAGAGATGTTGTTTGGTTGTGATTTGGGTTGGTTGTTGCGATTTTATGGAGAAATTTAGGTCTAAAACTTAAAAGCCAATAACTTCCTTTTGTAGAGGATTTGGGCCTCGAAAAATTAGTTCTAACATCGTGGTGAAACCTCACAATATCAGGCTTTCGATTCGTTTTGTGGTTATTTGAAAACAGATTCTGGATCAAAAGTTATGGCCGTTTGAAGTTTTGGCGTAAAAAGTCAACTTTGGTCAAACCTCTTCTTCGTAAAATCAACCAAATTAAGCTATAAGATAATGCACAAATTAAACAACACCTAATTCGCTACACCACCAAATCGCTAAAGTCCCAAGTTAAACTAGACAAATGCAAGTCGCTAAGTAATAACTCGCTAAGCCTCAAATCGCTAGCAAAATTTTTTGGCAAGCAATTCGCTTACTCAAGTAAGCTAAAGATTCAGTAAGCTAAACAGCTTCTTCGACAAGTCGCTACCACCAGTCGCTACCACCAAGTCGCTACCGTAGTGGAGAGTCCACTACTTGTACGTGTCGCTAGGTCATTCGCTAGCTCAAAACATAACTTCGCTACAAAATTAGAAACAAGTCGCTACGAAGAAAGAGATCAAATTATATCAATTAAGCTAGCAAGAAAAACCACATAAACATCACTTTTCAATCCAAAACAACCCAACCATGATTCAAGCACCAAAGAAACCCTAAACACTTGTGATGATTCTAAACATAAAAGTACTAACAAAATCCAAGCTTTAACAGAAGAAATCAACCAAATGATGCACAAACCACTAAACTTTTTCAAACTCAAAACCACCTAAAAACCACTAGAAATCCAAAGATGTGCAAGATATGATCTAACCATGGCTCTTGATACCAATTGTTGGATATTGGTTTCACATACACATCAAAAGTAACACAAAGTGGGTATAAAGGTGAGTTCTAGAGAGAGAGAAAGTTAGAGGTTTAGGAACTAGTGAGAGAAGAAAAAATATTATTATGACTCCATTTACCTACTTGGGAGGTAGAGAGTATTTATAGTCTTACATAAATGCGCCCACAACAGGCGTGGATGGGGCATACGGTGGTAAAGACGTCCGTCCTCCACGGTGTTACTTAACTAAATATTACTATGACCACGAGCTTTCTAACGATTACATATACTTGAGGTGACCGATATCTTTAACAGGAATTTCTAATTCCTAACACCTTTGGAGCAACGAATCGGACGTGCAGGACAACAACAGCATACTATCACTACCATCACAAAGAACAGATCAAGAACAAATAAAACTAGTGACGTCATAGCGAGACTGTTTCAAAACAATTTCTCTACCTTGGGAGATTGTTCTAATCAGACACTTCTTCTTACAAGAAGAAAGAATGTCAGAAAGGCGTCAAAGCTACTATTACATCATCACCTACATCGTTATCACTCTTTCATTTCATCACCAGCACTTAGGGGGAGATTGTTGGAATCACTCCTAAACATTAATTCAAGTGTTAAGTGATTCATATGTAATAGTTAACTATTATGGCCTTTAAGTTTGTTATTAAGCTAAGGCTTATGTAGAAGACATGGCCTTAGCCCCGAAACCAATAAGAGGAAGGAGTCTAGAAGTGTTAAGCTCCTTGCCTATAAATACTCTTGTATAACCTCCATGAGGTTGGTTGTTCTCTTTTCTATTTCACTCTTTGCATTAACCTTTCTCTCATTATATCGTGTGTTTGGATAAGGGTTCAACGATCCTCTCTCTTATCTATTTCTTATTCTTTGCTTGTGTTTACATATATAATGACCTAACAATTAATCTAAAAACCGTGAGACTAAAGAGATTGTTAAAAAAAACTTAACAAACTACTTAAAACTTGTTAAATCTACATTTAATCTATATAGTATAACTGATTTAAAGCTAAATTTAAGTGACCTAATTGACCATAGTATTAAACTAAATTTAACTCGATATAAAACACAGATCCAAACACGCAGGAAGAAAAATAAGCAAATCCATAGACCTTAATATGTTGGATACAATGATCTAACACTGTGTCATTCGTTTGTTTCAATATCATCATCAGTAACATAAAAATGTATCTAAAAATTGATCACAATAGCAATCACAGAGTCAAACCATAAATAAACTTCCTATCAACATCAATAATCTGCAGACTACGCATACCAGAATAGCAAAGTAATTTCAACTTCTAATTTATTTACTCACTCAGGTGAGAATGGTGTTGCATCGACATCTAAAGTAGCAGCTACATGGATTCGTTGAAAAAAAACATAAACGATATTATTAGATGTGTATACCTAAAATTTAGCCATAATAGATAAACAAAACCTAATAAGCTATATAAATCAAATAAGCTCAATGATCGCAATGCCAAACAGTCTATTAGGGCACTTTTGAGCACTAGCACAAGCTTATAAACAATAACACTTACTTTTGAGAACTGAAATGACTTAAACAGACACTTGAACTAAATTTTGACACAAATTAACGCTTACTTGGACTCAATAAGCAATATGACTCAAAAAGCTATTATGATTAATCTAAAAACCATGAGACTAAAGAAATTGTTAAAAAACTTAACAAACTACTTAAAACTTGTTAAATCTACCTTTAATCTATAGTATAAACTGATTTAAAGCTAAATTTAGTGACCTAATGACCAAATAGGTATTAAACTAAATTTGACTCGATATAAAACACAGATCCAAACACGCAGAAGAAAAATAAGCAAATCCTAGAGCCTTAATAATGTTCCAAATAAAAAGATCTAACATTGTGTCATTCGGTTGTTTCAATATCATCATCAGTAACATAAAAATGTATCTAAAAATTGATCACAATAGCAATCACAGAGTCAAACCATACATAAACTTCCTATCAACATCAAATAATCAGCAGACTACGCATACCAGAATAGCAAATTAATTTCAACTTCTAATTTATTTACTCCTGGTGAGAATGGTGTTGCTCGCATCTAAAGTAGCATTACATGGATTCCGCTGTGAAAAAAAACATAAACGATATTATTAGATATGTATACCTAATATTTAGCCATAATAGATAAACAAAACCTAATAAGCGTATACATCAAATAAGCTCAATTGATCGTGACAACCAAAACAGTCTAATAGGGCACTTTTGAGCACTAGCATAAGCTTATAAGCAGTAACACTTACTTTTGAGAACTAAAATGACTTAAACAGACAGTTGAACTAAATTTTGACACATTAACATAATTTGACTCAATAAGCAATATGACTCAAAAAGCTATTATGATTAATCTAAAAACATGAGACTAAAGAAATTGTTAAAAAACACTTAACAAACTACTTAAAACTTGTTAAATCTACCTTTAATCTATATATATAAACTGATTTAAAGATAAATTTAAGTGACCTAATTGACCAAATAGGTATTAAACTAAATTTGACTCGATATAAAACAGATCCAAAAGCAGAGGAAAAATAATCAAATCCCATAGACCTTAATAATGTTCCAAATACAAAGATCTAACATTGTGTCATTCGTTTGTTTCAATAGCATCATCAGGTAACAAATGTGTCTAAAATTGATCACAATAGCAATCACATTGTCAAACCATAAATAAACTTCCTATCAACATCAAATAATCTGCAGACTACATACCAGATAGCAAAATTAATTTCAACTTATAATTTACTTACTCACTCAGGTGAGAAGGGTGTTGCTTCGGCATCTAAAGAAGCATCTACATGGATTCCGCTGAGAAAAAAAATAAACGATTTAGATATATGTATACCTAAAATTTAGCCATAATAGATAAACAAAACCTAATAAGCTATATACATCAAATAAGCTCAACGATCAGGCCAAACAGTCCTAATAGGGCAATTTTGAGCACTAGCACAAGCTTAAAAGCAATAACACTTACTTTTGAGAACGAAATGATTAAACAACACTTGAACTAAATTTTGACTCAAATTAACACTTACTTTGAATCAATAAGCAATATGACTCAAAAAGCTATTATGATTAATATAAAAACCATGAGACTAAAGAAATTGTTAAAAAACTTAACAAACTATTTAAAACTTGTTAAATCTACCTTTAATCTATAGTATAAAAGCGATTTAAAGCTAAATTTAAGTGACCTAATTTACCAAATATGTATTAAACTAAATTTGACTTCGATATAAAACCAGATCCAACAGCGGGAAGAAAAATAAGCAAATCCCATAGACCTTAATAATGTTCCAAATACAATGATCTAACATTGTGTCATTCTTTTGTTTTAATATCATCATCATAACATAAAATGTATCTAAAAATTGATCACAATAGCAATCACAGAGTCAAACCATAAATAAACTTCCTATCAACATCAAATAATCTGCAGACAACGCATACAGGAATAACAAATTAATTTCAACTTCTAATTTATTTACTTAATCAGGTGAGAATGGTGTTGCTTGGCATCAAAGTAGCATCTGCATAGATTCTGCAGAAAAACACATAATGATATTATTAGATATGTATACCTAATATTTAGCCATAATAGATAAACAAAACTTAATAAGCTATATACATCAAATAAGCTCAGTAGTCAGTGACCAAACATTCTTAATAGGGCACTTTTGAGCACTAGCACAAGCTTAAAAGCAATAACACTTACTTTTGAGAACTGAAATGACTTAAACAGACTCTTGAACTAAATTTTGACACAAATTAACACTTACTTTGACTCAATAAGCAATATGACTCAAAAAGCTATTATGATTAATTTAAAAAGCATGAGACTAAAGAAATTGTTAAAAAACTTAACAAACTACTTATAACTTGTTAAATCTACCTTTAATCTATGGTATAAACTAATTTAAAGCTAAATTTAAGTGACCTAATTGACCAACTAGGTATTAACCTAAATTTGACTCGATATAAAACACAGATCCAAACCTTGAAGAGAAATAAGAAAATCCCATAGACCTTAATAATGTTTCAAATACAATGATCTAACATTGTGTTATTAGTTTGTTTCAATATCATCATCAGTAACATAAAATGGGTCTAAAATTGATCACAATAGCAATCCACAGTCAAAACATAATAAATTTCCTATCAACATCAAATAATCTGATTCATACGAGAATAGCAAATTAATTTCAACAATTTATTTACTACTCAGTGAGAATGGTGTTACCGACATCTAAAGTAGCAGCTACATGGATTCCGCTGAGAAAACAACATAAACGATATTATTAGATATGTATACCTAAAATTTTATCCATAATAGATAAACAAAACCTAATAAGCTATATACATCAAATAAGCTCAACTGATCAGCAGCCAAACAGTTATAATAGGGCACTTTTGAGCACTAGCACAAGCTTAAAAGCAATAACACTTACTTTTGAGAAATGAAATGACTTAAACATACACTTGAACTAAATTTTGACACAAATTAACACTTACTTTGACTCAATAAGCAATATGACTCTAAAAGCTATTATGATTAATCTAAAACCAGACTAAACAGATTGTTAAAAAAAACTTAATAAACTACTTAAAACTTGTTAAATCTACCTTTAATCTACAGTATAAACTGATTTAAAGCTAAATTTAAGTGACCTAATTGACCAAATAGGTATTAAACTAAATTGACTTCGATATAAAACCTGAGATCAAAACGGGAAGAAAAATAAGCAAATCCCAAAGACCTTAATAATGTTCTAAATACAATGATCTAACATTGTGTAATTCGTTTCTTTCAATATGATCATCAGTGACATAAAAATGTATCTAAAAATTGATCACAATAGCAATCACAGAGTCGAACCATAAATAAACTTCCTATCAACATCAAATAATCTGCGGACTACATACGAATAGCAATTAATTTCAACTTCTAATTTATTACTCTTTTCAGGTGAGAATGGTGTTGCCGGCATCTAAAGTAGCAGACTACATGGATTCCGGCTGAAAAACATAAAAGCGATATTGTTAGATATGTATACCTAAAATTTAGCCATAATAGATAAACAAAACCTAATAAGCTATATACATCAAATAAGCTCAACGATCAGTGACAGCAAACAATCCTAATAGGGCACTTTGAGCACTAGCACAAGCTTAAAAGCAATAACACTTACTTTGAAGCTGAAATGACCATGGAACACTTTAACTAAATTTTGACACAAATTAACACTTACTCTGACTCAATAAGCAATATGACTCAAAAAGCTATTATGATTAATCTAAAAACCATGAGACTAAAGAGATTATTAAAAAAACTTAACAAACTACTTAAACTTTAAATCTACCTTTAATCTACAGTATAAACTGATTTAAAGCTAAATTTAAGTGACCTAATTGACCAAATAGGTATTAAACTAAATTTGACTCGATATAAAACAGATCCAAACATGAAGAAAAATAAGCAAATCCCATAGACCTTAATAATGTTCCAAATACAATGATCTAACATTGTGTCATTCGTTTGTTTCAATATCATCATCAGTAACATAAAATGTATCTAAAAATTGATCACAATAGCAATCAAAGAGTCAAACCATAATTGAACTTCCTATCAACATCAAATAATCTGCGACTCATACCAGAATAGCAAATTAATTTCAACTTCTAATTTATTTACTCACTCAGGTGAGAATGGTGTTGCCGACATAAAGTAGCATCTACATGGATTCATTGCGAAAAACATAAACGATATTATTAGATATGTATACATAATATTTAGCCATAATAGATAAACAAAACCTAATAAGCTATATACTTCAAATAAGTTCAAGCTGTGTGACAAACAGTCTTAATAGGGCACTTTTGTGCACTAGCACAAGCTTAAAATCAATAACACTTACTTTTGAGAACAAATGACTTAAAAGACACTTGAACTAAATTTTGACAAAAAATTAACACTTACTTTTACTCAATAAGCAATATGACTCAAAAAGCTATTATGATTAATTTAAAAACCATGAGACTAAAGAAATTGTTAAAAAACTTAACAAACTACTTATAACTTGTTAAATCTACCTTTAATCTATAGCATAAACTGATTTAAAGCTAAATTTAAGTGACCTAATTTACCAAATAGGTATTAAACTAAATTGACTCGATATAAAACCAGATCAATCACGAGAGGAAGAAAAATAAGCAAATCCCATAGGCCTTAATAATGTTCAAATGATGATCTAACATTGTGTCATTCTTTTGTTTAATATCATCATCGTAACATAAAAATGTATCTAAAAATTGATCACAATAGCAATCCGCAGAATCAAACAAAAATAAACTTCCTCTCAACATCAAATAATCTGCAGACAAGCATACCGAATAACAAATTAATTTCAACTTCTAATTTATTTACTTAATCGGTGAGAATGGTGTTGCTTGGCATCTAAAGTAGCATCACATAGATTCTGCTGAGAAGAACACATAAACGATATTATTAGATATGTATACCTAATATTTAGCCATAATAGATAAACAAAACCTAATAAGCTATATACATCAAATAAGCTCAAAGATCAGCAGCAGCCAAACAATCCTAATAGGGCACTTTTGAGCACTAGCACAAGCTTAAAAGCAATAACACTTACTTTTGAAGCAAAATGACTTAAGCAGACACTTTAACTAAATTTTGACACAAATTAACACTTACTCTGACTCAATAAGCAATATGACTCAAAAAGCTATTATGATTAATCTAAAAACCATGAGACTAAAGATTATTAAAAACTTAACAAACTACTTAAAACTTGTTAAATCTACCTTTAATGTATAGTATAAAGCGATTTAAAGCTAAATTTAAGTGACCTAATTGACCAAATACGTATTAAACTAAATTTGACTCGATATAAAAACAGATCCAAAAACACAGGAAGAAAAATAAGCAAATCCATATAGACCTTAATAATGTTCCAAATACAATGATCTAACATTGTGTCATTCGTTTGTTTCAATATCATCATCAGTAACATAAAAATGTATCTAAAAATTGATCACAATAGCAATCAAAGAGTCAAACCATAAATAAACTTCCTATCAACATCAAATAATCTGCAGACTCACGCATACGGAATAGCAAATTAATTTCAACTTCTAATTTATTTACTTACTTTCGGTGAGAATGGTGTTGCTTGGCATCTAAAGTAGCATCTACATGGATTCCGTGAGAGAAAAACACATAAACGATATTATTAGATATGTATACCAAATATTTAGCCATAATAGATAAACAAAACCTAATAAGCTATATACATCAAATAAGCTCAACTGATCAGACGACCAAACAGTCTTAATAGGGCTTTTGAGCACTAGCACACTTAAAAGCAATAACACTTACTTTTGAGAACTGAAATACTTAACAGACACTTGAACTAAATTTTGACAAAAATTAACACTTACTTTTACTCAATAAGCAATATGACTCAAAAAGCTATTATGATTAATTCAAAAACCATAAGACTAAAGAAATTGTTAAAAAACTTAACAAACTACTTATAACTTGTTAAATCTACCTTTAATCTATAGCATAAACTGATTTAAAGCTAAATTTATGTGACCAAATTGACCAAATAGTTATTAAACTAAATTTGACTCGATACAAAAACAGATCAAACCGCAGGAATAAAAATAAGCAAATCCCATAGGCCTTAATAATGTTCCAAATACAATGATCTAACATTGTGTCATTCTTTTGTTTTAATATCATCATCACTAACATAAAAATGTATCTAAAAATTGATCACAATAGCAATCACAGAGTCAAACCATAAATAAACTTCCTATCAACATCAAATAATCTGCAGACAACGCATACCAGAATAACAAATTAATTTCAACTTCTAATTTATTTACTTAATTAGGTGAGAATGGTGTTGCTTCGGCATCTAAAGTAGCATCTGCATAGATTCTGCTGAGAAGAACACATAAACGATATTATTAGATATGTATACCTAATATTTAGCCATAATAGATAAACAAAACCTAATAAGCTATATACATCAAATAAGCTCATGATCGTGACAAACAGTCCTAATATGGCACTTTTGAGCACTAGCACAAGCTTAAAAGCAATAACACTTACTTTTGAGAACTGAAATGACAAAAGGACACTGAACTAAATTTTGAAACAAATTAACACTTACTTTGACTCAATAAGCAATATGACTCAAAAAGCTATTATGATTAATTTAAAAACCATGAGACTAAAGAAATTATTAAAAAACTTAACAAACTACTTATAACTTGTTAAATCTACCTTTAATCTATAGTATAAACTAATTTAAAGCTAAATTTAAGTGACCTAATTGACCAACTAGGTATTAAACTAAATTTGACTCGATATAAACACAGATCCAAACCGCAGAGAGAGAAATAAGAAAATCCCATAGACCTTAATAATGTTTCAAATACAATGATCTAACATTGTGTTATTAGTTTGTTTCAATATCATCATCAGTAACATAAAATGTGTCTAAATTGATCACAATAGCAATCCGAGTCAAACCATAAATAAATTTCCTATCAACATCAAATAATCTCGCAGTTCATACGGAATAGCAAATTAATTTCAACTTCTAATTTATTTACTCACTCAGGTGAATGGTGTTGCTTGGCATCTAAAGTAGCAGCTACATGGATTCATGAGATAAAAAAACATAAACGATATTATTAGATATGTATACCTCAAATTTTATCCATAACAGATAAACAAAACCTAATAAGCTATATACATCAAATAAGCTCAAGATCAGCAGACCAAACAATCCTAATAGGGTACTTTTGAGCACTAGCACAAGCTTAAAAGCAATAACACTTACTTTTGAGGCTGAAATGACTTAACAGACACTTTAACCTTTTTGACACAAATTAACGATTAATTTTACTCAATAAGCAATCTGACTCAAAAAGCTATTATGATTAATCTAAAAACCATGAGACTAAAGAAATTGTTTAAAAAAACTTAACAAACTACTTAAAACTTGTTAAATCTACCTTTAATCTATAGTATAAACTAATTTAAAGCTAAATTTAAGTGACCTAATTGACCAACTAGGTATTAAACTAAATTTGACTCGATATAAAACCCAGATCCAAACGCAGAAGAGAAATAAGCAAATCCCATAGACCTTAATAATGTTTCAAATACAATGATCTAACATTGTGTTATTATTGTTTGTTCAATATCATCATCGGTAACATAAAAATGTGTCTAAAAATTGATCACAATAGCAATCACAGAGTCAAACCATAAATAAATTTCCTATCAACATCAAATAATCTGCAGACTCAGCATACGAATAGCAAATTAATTTCAACTTCTAATTTATTTACTCACTCGGTGAGAATGGTGTTGCCGGCATCTAAAGTAGCACTACATGGATTCGAGAAAAAACATAAGCGATATTATTAGATATGTATACCTCAAATTTTATCCATAACAGATAAACAAAACCTAATAAGCTATATACATCAAATAAGCTCAACGATCGGTGATAAACAATCCTAATAGGGCACTTTTGAGCACTAGCACAAGCTTAAATGCAATAACACTTACTTTTGAGAAAAATGACTTAGCAGACACTTTAACTAAATTTTGACACAAATTAACGATTAATTTTACTCAATAAGCAATACGACTCAAAAAGCTATTATGATTAATCTAAAAACCATGAGACTAAAGAAATTGTTTAAAAAAACTTAACAAACTACTTAAAACTTGTTAAATCTACCTTTAATCTATAGTATAAAACGATTTAAAGCTAAATTTAAGTGACCTAATTGACCAAATAGGTATTAAACTAAATTTGACTCGATATAAAACACAGATCAAACGAGGAAGAAAACTAATCAAATCCCATAGACCTTAATAATGTTCCAAAAACAAAGATCTAACGTTGTGTCATTCGTTTGTTTCAATAGCATCATGTTAACATAAAAATGTGTCTAAGATTAATCACAATAGCAATCACAGAGTCAAACCATAAATAAACTTCCTATCAACATCAAATAATCTGCAGACTACGCATACGGACTAGCAAATTAATTTCAACTTCTAATTTACTTACTCACTCGGTGAGAAGGGTGTTGCTTGGCATCTAAAGAAGCATCTACATGGATTCATTGAGAAAAAAAAATAAGCGATATTATTAGATATGTATACCTAAAATTTAGCCATAATAGATAAACAAAACCTAATAAGCTATATACATCAAATAAGCTCAACGATCAGCAGTGAAAGCAGTCCTAATAGGGCAATTTTGAGCACTAGCACAAGCTTAAAAGCAATAACACTTACTTTTGAGAAGCGAAATGACTTGAACACTTGAACTAAATTTTGACACAAATTAACACTTACTTTGAATCAATAAGCAATATGACTCAAAAAGCTATTATGATTAATTTAAAACCATGAGACTAAAAAAATTATTAAAAACTTAACAAACTACTTATAACTTGTTAAATCTACCTTTAATCTATATATAATATTTAAAGCTAAATTTAAGTGACCTAATTGACCAACTAGGTATTAAACTAAATTTGACTCGATATAAAACACAGTCAAAACACTTGAGGAAATAAGAAAATCCCATAGACCTTAATAATGTTTCAAATATAATGATCTAACATTGTGTTATTAGTTTGTTTCAATATCATCATCAGTAACATAAAAATGTGTCTAAAAATTGATCACAATAGCAATCACAAAGTCAAACCATAAATAAATTTCCTATCAACATCAAATAATCTGCGAGACTACGCATACAGAATAGCAAATTAATTTCAACTTCTAATTTATTTACTCACTCAGGTGAGAATGGTGTTGCTTCGGCATCTAAAGTAGCGTACATGGATTCCGCGGAGAAAAAACATAAACGATATTATTAGATATGTATACCTCAAATTTTATCCATAACAGATAAACAAAACCTAATAAGCTATATACATCAAATAGCTCAATGATCAGCAGCATTCAAGCAGTCCTAATAGGGCACTTTTGAGCACTAGCACAAGCTTAAAAGTAATAACACTTACTTTGAAACTGAAATGACTTAAACATACACTTGATCTAAATTTTGACACAAATTAACACTTACTTTGACTCAATAAGCAATATGACTCACAAAGCTATTATGATTAATATAAAAACCAAGAGACTAAACAGATTGTTAAAAAGAAACTTAATAAACTACTTAAAACTTGTTAAATCTACCTTTAATCTACAGTATAAACTGATTTAAAGCTAAATTTAAGTGACCTAATTTACCAAATAGGTATTAAACTAAATTTGACTCGATATAAAACACATATCAAAACACGCAGGAAGAAAAATAAGCAAATCCCAAAGACCTTAATAATGTTCTAAATACAATGATCTAACATTGTGTCATTCGTTTGTTTCAATATGATCATGTTGACATAAAATGTATCTAAAAATTGATCACAATAGCAATCACAGAGTCGAACCATAAATAAACTTCCTATCAACATCAAATAATCTGAGACAACGTACCGAATAACAAATTAATTTCAACTTCTAATTTATTTACTTAATCAGGTGAGAATGGTGTTGCTTCGGCATCTAAAGTAGCATCTGCATAGATTCTGCTGAGAAAAACACATAAACGATATTATTAGATATGTATACCTAATATTTAGCCATAATAGATAAACAAAACCTATTAAGCTATATACATCAAATAAGCTCAATGATCGGCAGTGACCAAACAATCTTAATAGGGCACTTTTGAGCACTAGCACAAGCTTAAAAGCAATAACACTTACTTTTGAGAAGAAATGACTTAAAAGACACTGAACTAAATTTTGATAAAAATTAACACTTACTTTTACTCAATAAGCAATATGACTCAAAAAGCTATTATGATTAATTTCAAAACCATGAGACTAAAGAAATTGTTAAAAAACATAACAAACTACTTATAACTTGTTAAATCTACCTTTAATCTATAGTATAAACTAATTTAAAGCTAAATTTAAATGACCTAATTGACCAACTAGGTATTAAACTAAATTTACTCGATATAAAACCAGATCCAAACACGAGAAGAGAAATAAGAAAATCCCATAGACCTTAATAATGTTTCAAATACAATGATCTAACATTGTGTTATTAGTTTGTTTCAATATCATCATCAGTAACATAAAAATGCTAAAATTGATCACAATAGCAATCACAGAGTCAAACCATAAATAAATTTCCTATCAACATCAAATAATCTGCAGACTCACATACGAATAGCAAATTAATTTCAAGTTCTAATTTATTTACTCACTCAGGTGAGAATGGTGTTGCTTCGGCATCTAAAGTAGCAGCTACATGGATTCCAGAAGAGAAAAAAACATAAACGATATTGTTAGATATGTATACCTAAAATTTAGCCATAATAGATAAACAAAACTTAATAAGCTATATACATCAAATAAGCTCAACGGCAATGACCAAACAATCCTAATAGGACACTTTTGAGCACTAGCACAAGCTTAAAAGCAATAACACTTACTTTTGAGAACTGAAATGACTTAAACAGACACTTTAACTAAATTTTGACACAAATTAACGATTAATTTTACTCAATAAGCAATACGACTCAAAAAGCTATTATGATTAATCTAAAAACCATGAGACTAAAGAAATTGTTTAAAAAAACTTAACAAACTACTTAAAACTTGTTAAATCTACCTTTAATCTATAGTATAAACTGATTTAAAGCTAAATTTAAGTGACCTAATTGACCAAATAGGTATTAAACTAAATTTGACTCGATATAAAACACAGATCCAAACACGCAGGAAGAAAACTAATCAAATCCCATAGACCTTAATAATGTTCCAAATACAAAGATCTAACGTTGTGTCATTCGTTTGTTTCAATAGCATCATCAGTAACATAAAAATGTGTCTAAAGATTAATCACAATAGCAATCACAGAGTCAAACCATAAATAAACTTCCTATCAACATCAAATAATCTGATTCGCATACCAGACTAGCAAATTAATTTCAACTTCTAATTTACTTACTCACTCAGGTGAGAAGGGTGTTTATGACATAAAGAAGCATCTACATGGATTCCGCTGAGAAAAAAAATAAACGATATTATTAGATATGTATACCTAAAATTTAGCCATAATAGATAAACAAAACCTAATAAGCTATATACATCAAATAAGCTCAATGATGTGACAGCGACAGTCCTAATAGGGCAATTTTGAGCACTAGCACAAGCTTAAAAGCAATAACACTTACTTTTGAGAACAGAAATGACTTAAACAGACACTTGAACTAAATTTTGACACAAATTAACACTTACTTTGAATCAATAAGCAATATGACTCAAAAAGCTATTATGATTAATTTAAAAACCATGAGACTAAAGAAATTATTAAAAAACTTAACAAACTACTTATAACTTGTTAAATCTACCTTTAATCTATAGTTTAAACTAATTTAAAGCTAAATTTAAGTGACCTAATTGACCAACTAGGTATTAAACTAAATTTGACTCGATATAAAACACAGATCCAAACACGAGAGAGAAATAAGAAAATCCCATAGACCTTAATAATGTTTCAAATACAATGATCTAACATTGTGTTATTAGTTTGTTTCAATATCATCATCAGTAACATAAAAATGTGTCTAAAAATTGATCACAATAGCAATCTGAGTCAAACCATAAATAAATTTCCTATCAACATCAAATAATCTGCAGGACTCATATACAAAATAGCAAATTAATTTCTTCTAATTTATTTACTCACTCGGTGAGAATGGTGTTGCCGGCATCTAAAGTAGCAGCTACATGGATTCCGCAGATAAAAAAACATAAACGATATTATTAGATATGTATACCTCAAATTTTATCCATATGAGATAAACAAAACCTAATAAGCTATATACATCAAATAAGCTCAACGACAACGATAGCTTGATCCTAATAGGGCACTTTTGAGCACTAGCACAAGCTTAAAAGTAATAACACTTACTTTTGAGCGAAATGACTTAAACATACACTTGAACTAAATTTTGACACAAATTAACACTTACTTTGACTCAATAAGCAATATGACTCACAAAGCTATTATGATTAATATAAAACCAAGAGACTAAGAAGTTGTTAAAGAACTTAATAAACTACTTAAAACTTGTTAAATCTACCTTTAATCTATAGTATAAATGATTTAAAGCTAAATTTAAGTGACCTAATTTACCAAATAGGTATTAAACTAAATTTGACTCGATATAAAACACAGATCAAAACAGCGAGGAAGAAAATAAGCAAATCCCATAGACCTTAATAATGTTCCAAATACAATGATCTAACATTGTGTCATTCGTTTGTTTCAATATGATCATCAGTGACATAAAAATGTATCTAAAAATTGATCACAATAGCAATCACAGAGTCGAACCATAAATAAACTTCCTATCAACATCAAATAATCTGCAGACAACGCATACCAGAATAACAAATTAATTTCAACTTCTAATTTATTTACTTAATCAGGTGAGAATGGTGTTGCTTGACATCTAAAGTAGCATGCATAGATTCTGCGAGAGAAAAACATAAACGATATTATTAGATATGTATACCTAATATTTAGCCATAATAGATAAACAAAACCTATTAAGCTATATACATCAAATAAGCTCAAGCTGATCAGCAGACCAAACAATCTTAATAGGGCACTTTTGAGCACTAGCACAAGCTTAAAAGCAATAACACTTACTTTTGAGAACTGAAATGACTTAAACAGACACAACGAACTAAATTTTGACACAAATTAACACTTACTTTGACTCAATAAGCAATATGACTCAAAAAGCTATTATGATTAATTTAAAAACCATGAGACTAAAGAAATTATTAAAAAACTTAACAAACTACTTATAACTTGTTAAATCTACCTTTTATCTATAGTATAAACTAATTTAAAGCTAAATTTAAGTGACCTAATTGACCAACTAGGTATTAAACTAAATTTGACTCGATATAAAACAGGATCCAAACCGCAGAGAAGAGAAATAAGAAAATCCCATAGACCTTAATAATGTTTCAAATATAATGATCTAACATTGTGTTATTAGTTTGTTTCAATATCATCATCAGTAACATAAAAATGTGTCTAAAAATTGATCACAATAGCAATCACAGAGTCAAACCATAAATAAATTTCCTATCAACATCAAATAATCTGCAGACTCATACGAGAATAGCAAATTAATTTCAACTTCTAATTTATTTACTCACTCGGTGAGAATGGTGTTGCCGGCATCTAAAGTAGCAGCTACATGGATTCGGTGAGAAAAAAAACATAAACGATATTGTTAGATATGTATACCTAAAATTTAGCCATAATAGATAAACAAAACTTAATAAGCTATATACATCAAATAAGCTCAACATCAGCATCACCAAACAATCCTAATAGGGTACTTTTGAGCACTAGCACAAGCTTAAAAGCAATAACACTTACTTTTGAGAACTGAAATGACTTAAACAGACACTTTAACTAAATTTTGACACAAATTAACGATTAATTTTACTCAATAAGCAATATGACTCAAAAGCTATTATGATTAATCTAAAAACCATGAGACTAAAGAAATTGTTAAAAAACTTAACAAACTACTTAAAACTTGTTAAATCTACCTTTAATCTATAGTATAAACTGATTTAAAGCTAAATTTAAGTGACCTAATTGACCAAATAGGTATTAAACTAAATTTGACTCGATATAAAACACAGATCCAAACACGAAGAAAATAATCAAATCCCATAGACCTTAATAATGTTCCAAATACAATGATCTAACATTGTGTCATTAGTTTGTTTCAATATCATCATCAGTAACATAAAAATGTGTCTAAAGATTAATCACAATAGCAATCACAGAGTCAAACCATAAATAAACTTCCTATCAACATCAAATAATCTGCAGACTCTACATACCAGACTAGCAAATTAATTTCAACTATAATTTACTTACTCACTCGGGTGAGAATGGGTGTTGCCGGCATCTAAAGAAGCATCTACATGGATTCCGCTGAGAAAAAAAATAAACGATATTATTAGATATGTATACCTAAAATTTAGCCATAATAGATAAACAAAACCTAATAAGCTATATACATCAAATAAGCTCAACTGATCAGCACCAGCCAAACAGTCCTAATAGGGCACTTTTGAGCACTAGCACACGCTTAAAAGCAATAACACTTACTTTTGAGAACTGAAATGACTTAAACAGACACTTGAACTAAATTTTGACACAAATTAACACTTACTTTGATACAATAAGCAATATGACTCAAAAAGCTATTATGATTAATATAAAAACCATGAGACTAAAGAGATTATTAAAAAAAACTTAACAAACTACTTAAAACTTGTTAAATCTACCTTTAATGTATAGCATAAACTGATTTAAAGCTAAATTTAAGTGACCTAATTGACTAAATCGGTATTAAACTAAATTTGACTCCATATAAAACACAGATCCAAACACGCAGGAAGAAAAATAAGCAAATCCCATAGACCTTAATAATGTTCCAAATACAATGATCTAACATTGTGTCATTCGTTTGTTTCAATATCATCATCAGTAACATAAAAATGTATCTAAAAATTGATCACAATAGCAATCAAAGAGTCAAACCATAAATAAACTTCCTATCAACATCAAATAATTTGCAGACTCATATACGAATAGCAAATTAATTTCAACTTCTAATTTATTTACTTACTCAGGTGAGAATGGTGTTGCTTCGGCATCTAAACTAGCATCTACATGGATTCCGCTGAGAAAAACACATAAATGATATTATTAGATATGTATACATAATATTTAGCCATAATAGATAAACAAAACCTAATAAGCTATATACTTCAAATAAGCTCAACTGATCAGCAGCAGCCAAACAGTCTTAATAGGGCACTTTTGAGCACTAGCACAAGCTTAAAAGCAATAACACTTACTTTTGAGAACTGAAATGACTTAAACAGACACTTGAACTAAATTTTGATAAAAATTAACACTTACTTTTACTCAATAAGCAATATGACTCAAAAAGCTATTATGATTAATTTAAAAACCATGAGACTAAAGAAATTGTTAAAAAACTTAACAAACTACTAATAACTTGTTAAATCTACCTTTAATCTATAGCATAAACTGATTTAAAGCTAAATTTAAGTGACCTAATTGACCAAATAGGTATTAAACTAAATTTGACTCGATATAAAACAGATCCAAACCGCGGGGAAGAAAAATAAGCAAATCCCATAGGCCTTAATAATGTTCCAAATACAATGATCTAACATTGTGTCATTCTTTGTTTAATATCATCATCAGTAACATAAAAATGTATCTAAAAATTGATTACAATAGCAATCACAGAGTCAAACCATAAATAAACTTCCTATCAACATCAAATAATCTGCAGACACATATACCGAATAACAAATTAATTTCAACTTCTAATTTATTTACTTAATCAGTTGAATGGTGTTGCTTGGCATCTAAAGTAGCATCTGCATGATTCTTTGAGAAAAACACATAAACGATATTATTAGATATGTATACCTAATATTTAGCCATAATAGATAAACAAAACCTAATAAGCTATATACATCAAATAAGCTCAACGATGTGACTGACAAAAGTCTTAATAGGGCACTTTTGTGCACTAGCACAAGCTTAAAATCAATAACACTTACTTTTGAGAACTGAAATGACTTAAACAGACACTTGAACTAAATTTTGACACAAATTAACACTTACTTTGACTCAATAAGCAATATGACTCAAAAAGCTATTATGATTAATTTAAAAACCATGAGACTAAAGAAATTGTTAAAAAACTTAACAAACTACTTATAACTTGTTAAATCTACCTTTAATCTATAGTATAAACTAA
The DNA here is from genome assembly GCA_910596185.1 of Chrysanthemum makinoi. NCBI lineage: Eukaryota > Viridiplantae > Streptophyta > Magnoliopsida > Asterales > Asteraceae > Chrysanthemum > Chrysanthemum makinoi. The sequence continues at coordinate 145,194,537 of OU343217.1, read as the reverse complement.
TTTAAAGCTAAATTTAAGTGACCTAATTGACCAACTAGGTATTAAACTAAATTTGACTCGATATAAAACAGATCAAACACGAGAAGAGAAATAAGAAAATCCCATAGACCTTAATAATGTTTCAAATACAATGATCTAACATTGTGTTATTAGTTTGTTTCAATATCATCATCGGTAACATAAAAATGTGTCTAAAATTGATCACAATAGCATCACAGAAGTCAAACAAATAAATTTCCTATCAACATCAAATAATCTCAGAGACGCATACCCATTATAGCAAATTAATTTCAACTTCTAATTTATTTACTTAATCAGGTGAGAATGGTGTTGCTTCGGCATCTAAAGTAGCATCTGCATAGATTCTGCTGAGAAAAACACATAAATGATATTATTAGATATGTATACCTAATATTTAGCCATAATAGATAAACAAAACCTAATAAGCTATATACATCAAATAAGCTCAACTGATCAGCAGCAGCAAACAGTCCTAATAGGGCACTTTTGAGCACTAGCACAAGCTTAAAAGTAATAACACTTACTTTTGAGAACTGAAATGACTTAAACAGACACTTGAACTAAATTTTGACACAAATTAACACTTACTTTGACTCAATAAGCAATATGACTCAAAAAGCTATTATGATTAATTTAAAAACCATGAGACTAAAGAAATTGTTAAAAAACTTAACAAACTACTTATAACTTGTTAAATCTACCTTTAATCTATAGTATAAACTAATTTAAAGCTAAATTTAAGTGACCTAATTGACCAACTAGGTATTAAACTAAATTTGACTCGATATAAAACACAGATCCAAACCATGAGAAAATAAGAAAATCCCATAGACCTTAATAATGTTTCAAATACAATGATCTAACATTGTGTTATTAGTTTGTTTCAATATCATCATGGTAACATAAAATGTGTCTAAAAATTGATCACAATAGCAATCACAGAGTCAAACCATAAATAAATTTCCTATCAACATCAAATAATCACCAAACTCGCATACGAATAGCAAATTAATTTCAACTTCTAATTTATTTACTCTTTCGGTGAGAATGGTGTTGCCGGCATCTAAAGTAAAGCTACATGGATTCCGCTAAGAAAAAAACATAAACGATATTATTAGATATGTATACCTAAAATTTTATCCATAATAGATAAACAAAACCTAATAAGCTATATACATCAAATAAGCTCAAGCTCATCGTGACGAAAGCAGTCCTAATAGGGCACTTTTGAGCACTAGCACAAGCTTAAAAGTAATGACACTTACTTTTGAGAATTGAAATGACAAAACAGACACTTGAACTAAATTTTGACACAAATGCTTACTTTGACTCAATAAGCAATATGACTTAAAAGCTATTATGATTAATATAAAAACCATGAGACTAAAGAAATTGTTAAAAAACTTAACAAACTATTTAAAACTTGTTAAATCTACCTTTAATCTATAGTATAAACTGATTTAAAGCTAAATTTAAGTGACCTAATTTACCAAATAGGTATTAAACTAAATTTGACTCGATATAAAACACAGATCAAACAGCGAGGAAGAAAAATAAGCAAATCCCATAGGCCTTAATAATGTTCCAAATACAATGATCTAACATTGTGTCATTCTTTTGTTTTAATATCATCATGGTAACATAAAATGTATCTAAAATTGATCACAATAGCAATCCACGAGTCAAACCATAAATAAACTTCCTATCAACATCAAATAATCTAGAATAGCATACCAGAATAACAAATTAATTTCAACTTCTAATTTATTTACTATCGGGTGAGAATGGTGTTGCTTACATCTAAAGTAGCATCTGCATAGATTGTGTGAAAAAACACATAAACGATATTATTAGATATGTATACCTAATATTTAGCCATAATAGACAAACAACACCTAATAAGCTATATACATCAAATTAAGCTCAACGATCAGCAACCCAAACAGTCTTAATAGGGCACTTTTGTGCACTAGCACAAGCTTAAAAGCAATAACACTTACTTTTGAGAACTGAAATGACTTAAACAGACACTTGAACTAAATTTTGACACAAATTAACACTTACTTTGACTCAATAAGCAATATGACTCAAAAAGCTATTATGATTAATTTAAAAACCATGAGACTAAAGAAATTGTTAAAAAACTTAACAAACTACTTATAACTTGTTAAATCTACCTTTAATCTATAGTATAAACTAATTTAAAGCTAAATTTAAGTGACCTAATTGACCAACTAGGTATTAAACTAAATTTGACTCGATATAAAACACGATCCAAACACCGAGAAGAGAAATAAGAAAATCCCATAGACCTTAATAATGTTTCAAATACAATGATCTAACATTGTGTTATTAGTTTGTTTCAATATCATCATGTTAACATAAAATATGTCTAAAAATTGATCACAATAGCAATCACAGAGTCAAACCATAAATAAATTTCCTATCAACATCAAATAATCTGCAGACATATACCGAATAGCAAATTAATTTCAACTTCTAATTTATTTACTCACTCGGTGAGAATGGTGTTGCCGGCATCTAAAGTAGCATTCATGGATTCATTTGAGAAAAAACATAAGCGATATTATTAGATATGTATACCTAAAATTTTATCCATAATAGATAAACAAAACCTAATAAGCTATATACATCAAATAAGCTCAATGATCGATAGCACCCAAACAGTCCTAATAGGGCACTTTTGAGCACTAGCACAAGCTTAAAAGAAATAACACTTACTTTTGAGAAGAAAATGACTTAAACATACACTTGAACTAAATTTTGACACAAATTAACACTTACTTTGACTCAATAAGCAATATGACTCTAAAAGCTATTATGATTAATCTAAAACCAAGAGACTAAGAAATTGTTAAAAAAAACTTAATAAACTACTTAAAACTTGTTAAATCTACCTTTAATCTATTATAAACGATTTAAAGCTAAATTTAAGTGACCTAATTTACCAAATAGGTATTAAACTAAATTTGACTCGATATAAAACCTGAGATCAAAACACGAGGAAGAAAAATAAGCAAATCCCAAAGACCTTAATAATTTTCTAAATACAATGATCTAACATTGTGTCATTCGTTTGTTTCAATATGATCATCAGTGACATAAAAATGTATCTAAAAATTGATCACAATAGCAATCCGCAGTCAAACCATAAATAAACTTCCTATCAACATCAAATAATCTGATTGCGCATACCAGAATAGTTAATTTCAACTTCTAATTTATTTACTCACGGCAGTGAGAATGGTGTTGCTTGGCATCTAAAGTAGCACTACATGGATTCGGTGAGAAAAAAACATAAACGATATTATTAGATATGTATACCTAAAATTTAGCCATAATAGATAAACAAAACCTAATAAGCTATATACATCAAATAAGCTCAACTGATCAGCCGCAACCAAACAGTCCTAATAGGGCACTTTTGAGCACTAGCACAAGCTTAAAAGCAATAACACTTACTTTTGAAGCGAAATGACCATGAGACACTTGAACTAAATTTTGACACAAATTAACACTTACTTTTATACAATAAGCAATATGACTCAAAAAGCTATTATGATTAATATAAAAACCATGAGACTAAAGAGATTATTAAAAAAAACTTAACAAACTACTTAAAACTTGTTAAATCTACCTTTAATGTATAGTATAAACTGATTTAAAGCTAAATTTAAGTGACCTAATTGACCAAATCGGTATTAAACTAAATTTGACTCCATATAAAACAGATCCAAAGCAGGGAAGAAAAATAAGCAAATCCCATAGACCTTAATAATGTTCCAAATACAATGATCTAACATTGTGTCATTCGTTTGTTTCAATATCATCATCAGTAACATAAAAATGTATCTAAAAATTGATCACAATAGCAATCAAAGAGTCAAACCATAAATAAACTTCCTATCAACATCAAATAATCTGCGACTACATACCAGAATAGCAAATTAATTTCAACTTCTAATTTATTTACTTACTCAGGTGAGAATGGTGTTGCTTCGACATCTAAAGTAGCATCTACATGGATTCCGCGGAAAAACACATAAATGATATTATTAGATATGTATACATAATATTTAGCCATAATAGATAAACAAAACCTAATAAGCTATATACTTCAAATAAGCTCATGATCGTGACCAAACAGTCTTAATAGGGCACTTTTGAGCACTAGCACAAGCTTAAAATCAATAACACTTACTTTTGAGAACTGACTAACCAGGACACTTGAACTAAATTTTGATAAAAATTAACACTTACTTTTACTCAATAAGCAATATGACTCAAAAAGCTATTATGATTAATTTAAAAACCATGAGACTAAAGAAATTGTTAAAAAACTTAACAAACTACTAATAACTTGTTAAATCTACCTTTAATCTATAGTATAAACTGATTTAAAGCTAAATTTAAGTGACCTAATTGACCAAATAGGTATTAAACTAAATTTGACTCGATATAAAACACAGATCCAAACCGCGAGAAGAAAAATAAGCAAATCCCATAGGCCTTAATAATGTTCCAAATACAATGATCTAACATTGTGTCATTCTTTTGTTTTAATATCATCATCAGTAACATAAAAATGTATCTAAAAATTGATCACAATAGCAATCACAGAGTCAAACCATAAATAAACTTCCTATCAACATCAAATAATCTGCGGACAACGCATACGGAATAACAAATTAATTTCAACTTCTAATTTATTTACTTAATCAGGTGAGAATGGTGTTGCTAGGCATCTAAAGTAGCATCTGCATAGATTCTGCTGAGAAAAACACATAAATGATATTATTAGATATGTATACCTAATATTTAGCCATAATAGATAAACAAAACCTAATAAGCTATATACATCAAATAAGCTCAACTGATCAGTGACCAAACAGTCCTAATAGGGCACTTTTGAGCACTAGCACAAGCTTAAAAGTAATAACACTTACTTTTGAGAACTGAAATGACTAAAACAGACACTTGAACTAAATTTTGACACAAATTAACACTTACTTTGACTCAATAAGCAATATGACTCAAAAAGCTATTATGATTAATTTAAAAACCATGAGACTAAAGAAATTGTTAAAAAACTTAACAAACTACTTATAACTTGTTAAATCTACCTTTAATCTATAGTATAAACTAATTTAAAGCTAAATTTAAGTGACCTAATTGACCAACTAGGTATTAAACTAAATTTGACTCGATATAAAACAAGATCCAAACCGCAGAGAAGAGAAATAAGCAAATCCCATAGACCTTAATAATGTTTCAAATACAATGATCTAACATTGTGTTATTAGTTTGTTTCAATATCATCATCAGTAACATAAAAATGTGTCTAAAAATTGATCACAATAGCAATCACAGAGTCAAACCATAAATAAATTTCCTATCAACATCAAATAATCTGCAGACTAAGCATACGAGAATAGCAAATTAATTTCAACTTCTAATTTATTTACTCACTCAGGTGAGAATGGTGTTGCTTGGCATCTAAAGTAGCGACTACATGGTTCGCTAAGAAAAAAACATAAACGATATTATTAGATATGTATACCTAAAATTTTATCCATAACAGATAAACAAAACCTAATAAGCTATATACATCAAATAAGCTCAACTGTCAGCAGCCAAACAGTCCTAATAGGGCACTTTTGAGCACTAGCACAAGCTTAAAAGTAATGACACTTACTTTTGAGAATTGAAATGTCTTAAACAGACACTTGAACTAAATTTTGACACAAATTAACACTTACTTTGACTCAATAAGCAATATGACTCAAAAAGCTATTATGATTAATTTAAAAACCATGAGACTAAAGAAATTGTTAAAAAACTTAACAAACTACTTATAACTTGTTAAATCTACCTTTAATCTATAGTATAAACTGATTTAAAGCTAAATTTAAGTGACCTAATTGACCAAATAGGTATTAAACTAAATTTGACTCGATATAAAACAGATCAAACACGCTTGAGAAAATATAGAAAATCCCATAGACCTTAATAATGTTTCAAATACAATGATCTAACATTGTGTTATTAGTTTGTTTCAATATCATCATCAGTAACATAAAAATGTGTCTAAAAATTGATCACAATAGCAATCACAGTCAAACCATAAATAAATTTCCTATCAACATCAAATAATCTGCAGACTCATACCGGAGAATAGCAAATTAATTTCAACTTCTAATTTATTTACTCACTCGGTGAGAATGGTGTTGCTTGGCATCTAAAGTAGCAGCTACATGGATTCCGCTAAGAAAAAAACATAAACGATATTATTAGATATGTATACCTAAAATTTTATCCATAACAGATAAACAAAACCTAATAAGCTATATACATCAAATAAGCTCAATGATCGGCGAAACAGTCCTAATAGGGCACTTTTGAGCACTAGCACAAGCTTAAAAATAAGACAATAACACTTTTGAGAATAAATGACTTAAACGGACACTTGAACTAAATTTTGACACAAATTAACACTTACCTTGACTCAATAAGCAATATGACTTAAAAAGCTATTATGATTAATATAAAAACCATGAGACTAAAGAAATTGTTAAAAAACTTAACAAACTATTTAAAACTTGTTAAATCTACCTTTAATCTATAGTATAAACTGATTTAAAGCTAAATTTAAGTGACCTAATTTACCAAATAGGTATTAAACTAAATTTGACTCGATATAAAACACAGATCCAAACACGCAGGAAGAAAAATAAGCAAATCCTAGGCCTAATAATGTTCCAAATACAATGATCTAACATTGTGTCATTCTTTTGTTTTAATATCATCATCAGTAACATAAAAATGTATCTAAAAATTGATCACAATAGCAATCACAGAGTCAAACCATAAATAAACTTCCTATCAACATCAAATAATCTGGGACAGCATACCGAATAACAAATTAATTTCAACTTCTAATTTATTTACTTAATCAGGTGAGAATGGTGTTGCTTCGGCATCTAAAGTAGCATCTGCATAGATTCTTTGTGAAAAAACATAAACGATATTATTAGATATAACATGCAATATTTAGCCATAATAGATAAACAACACCTAATAAGCTATATACATCAAATAAGCTCAATGATCGGCAAGCCCAGGTCTTAATAGGGCACTTTGTACTAGCACAAGCTAAAAGCAATAACACTTACTTTTGAGGCTGAAATGACTTAACAGACACTTGAACTAAATTTTGACACAAATTAACACTTACTTTGACTCAATAAGCAATATGACTAAAAAAGCTATTATGATTAATTTAAAAACCATGAGACTAAAGAAATTGTTAAAAAACTTAACAAACTACTTATAACTTGTTAAATCTACCTTTAATCTATAGTATAAACTAATTTAAAGCTAAATTTAAGTGACCTAATTGACCAACTAGGTATTAAAGTAAATTTGACTCGATATAAACCAGATCCAAACACTTGAGAAGAGAAATAAAAAGAAAATCCCATAGACCTTAATAATGTTTCAAATACAATGATCTAACATTGTTTTATTAGTTTGTTTCAATATCATCATGTTAACATAAAAATGTGTCTAAAAATTGATCACAATAGCAATCACAGAGTCAAACCATAAATAAATTTCCTATCAACATCAAATAATCGCAGACTACGCTACGGAATGCAAATTAATTTCAACTTCTAATTTATTTACTCGGTGAGAATGGTGTTGCTGGCATCTAAAGTAGCATGACTATGGATTCCGCGAAAAAAAACATAAACGATATTATTAGATATGTATACCTAAAATTTTATCCATAATAGATAAACAAAACCTAATAAGCTATATACATCAAATAAGCTCATGTCAGCAAACGACCCAAACAGTTCAATAGGGCACTTTTGAGCACTAGCACAAACTTAAAAAGAAATAACACTTACTTTTGAAAGAAAAGCTTAAACATACACTTGAACTAAATTTTGACACAAATTAACACTTACTTTGACTCAATAAGCAATATGACTCTAAAAGCTATTATGATTAATCTAAAACCAAGAGACTAAGCAGTTGTTAAAAAAACTTAATAAACTACTTAAAACTTGTTAAATCTACCTTTAATCTACAGTATAAACTGTTTAAAATAAATTTAAGTGACCTAATTGACCAAATAGGTATTAAACTAAATTTGAATCGATATATAAACCTGAGATCAAAACCGCAGGGAAGAAAATAAGCAAATCCCAGGCCTTAATAATGTTAAATACAATGATCTAACATTGTGTCATTAGTTTGTTTCAATATGATCATCAGTGACATAAAATGTATCTAAAATTGATCACAATAGCAATCCACAGTGAACCATAAAAAAACTTATCACTACTTAAAACATTGAAATCTACCTTTAATGCTATAGTATAAAGCGATTTAAAGCTAAATTTAGAGTGACTAATTATTCATCGATGTCTATTCTAGAATTTGACTCCATATAAAACTAGATCAAGCGAGGAAGAAAAATGCTTATCCATAGACCTTAATAATATTTCCCATCTGTGATCTAACATTTATTATTCATTGGTTGTTTCAACTATCATCATCCGATAACATAAAATGTATCACAGTAGTCACAACCCAGCAATCAAAGAGTGGCTTGTTAGGAATTAGAATTCCGATTATTAAAAAGTCGGTCACCTCAAGTATATGTATGTCGTTAAGCTGTAGTCATAGTAATATATAGTTAAGTAGTATTTAGTTAAGTAACACCGTGGAGGACGGACGGGTCTTTACCCTTGTATGCACGATCCACGACCGATGTGTGGCGTTTATGTAAGACTATAAATACTCTCTACCTTCCAACGTAGAGAGTTGGAGCTCATAATAATATCTTTCACTTTCTCTCACTAAGTTCCTAAACCTCTAACTTTCTCTCTCTAGAATTCCATCCTATATATTTTCTTCCCACCTTGTGTTAATGTTTTGATGTGTATGTGAAAAGTTATATCTTACAATTGGTATCAAGAGCCATGGTTAGATCATATCTTGCACATCTTTGGATTTGTTAGTGGTTTTAGGTGAGTTTTGAGTTTGAAAAAAGTTTAGTGGTTTTTTTCATCATTTTGGTGATTTCTTGTAATGTTAAAGTTTAATTTTGTCTGGTACTTTTACTGTTTAGAATCATCACTAGTGTTTAGGTTTTCATTTGGTAAGCTTGAATCATCTTGGTTGGGTTGTTTTGGATTGAAAAGTGATGTTTATATGGTTTTTCATTCTTGCGACTTAGTTCGGATAATATTCTTGGTAGCGACTTGCTTCACATTTTGTAGCGACTTACAGAGTTGGGGCTAGCGAGTTAGATCTAGCGAGTTAAAGTACAAGTAGTGGACTCTCCACTCTGATTTGGTGGTAGCGACAATTGAGCTCTGGTAGCGAAGCATGCTCTTTAGCGACTTGCATTGTTAGCGACTTGGTAGCGAATGCCGAAATTTTGCTACTGACTTGAGGTATTAGCGAGTTACCACTTAGCGACTTACATCGGCTAGCGACTTGGAACTCTAAAAGCGAGCTTAGCGTCGGAAGTAGCGGAATAGTTGTTAGCGACTTGGTTCAAGAATTCGTAGCGACTTGTTGATTTTTCCGTCAAAACTTCAAACAACCATAACTTTTGAACCGTAACTCCGTTTTCAGCGTTCTACCCATCAAAAGCGCCCGTGAGAACGAGGAGAATGGCAATTAATAAACTAAAGTTGATTCGGTCAATCTCGAGGTCTAAATCCATCGAACAAAAGTTATTGAGGTTTTTAAGTTTTTAGACCTAAATTTCTTAGGAAAACGGGCATAAACCAATCCGAATCACAACCAAACAACATCTCGCTTATCCAGAAACAATCTAAAGTCCTATCACACAATCATAACTGTTCATTGTATCATTCCATCGGTCATCTTAACCTTCTCCATTGGTCATTGCTTAACGGTTTAGTCTTGATTTTAGTAAAATCCAGAAAGATTCTATTTCTCGGTTTAAATCATAGACGTTAAAATCCGTGCATCCTTCCACATCATGTCTTACTCTCTGACCCGATGATTTGGAAGTGCTTAAATTGTATGATGTTGTGGACAACAATGATAATGTATGCTACACTGAACGATTAAGATGATTGAATTAAGCAATGAGGATGTGAGATCTTCGTGTTTAGAATCTAATGAGAAGAATGGTCGCACCTACACAAAATGCCATGCAAATGAAATGCAGTGAGCCTATCGGCTACTTCATCGCACCTCATTAAATTGTTATCCATAGGCTGGGGATCGTACATGTAGTGCTCTTTTCCGCCAGGGACTTACCTACATTGACAAGAAGCTTTGTTGAACTTAGAACATTTAAAAGCTTTGCAACTTACCAATAAAGAGGTTCAAAAGGATGGTTCCAGTAGGTGAAGCTTCAAGTAATCTACAAACAATTTGACCAATTCATCGATTGGGGAATATTGTGAGATTACGATCAACACTTATTTGGAATTTCCTTCAAAACATCTGGAATGGAAATTCAGAAATTCATTGAGACATTTATCCAACTCATGGATAATGTGAAAAAGTACATTGAAGAATCGCCCAAAAGAATGAAGGCGTGAATGAGTGTCAGTGCGAGTTGAAAGATTGTTGTGATAAGTTGGGTAATGTATGTTGAAGAATGGTGTTCTTTGAATGCACGAATGTCAGTGACAACAAAATTGATGAGTGGATAATGGAAAAATGGAATCTTAGGTGCTCAAATTCACAAGAGAAGGTGCACGGACACAACAATGCAAGTTAATGCAAATGAACGCTCCATGGAAGCTTCAGATGTACCCAAGATAGAGATGCACCCGTCTGACCCGTGCATGTCAATGCTCAAGTAAGTTGCATGGATGTTTCTGCTGTACCTAGTTGTGCATCTTCTACTCAAAATGATGATTATGAACTGCATGAGTACATTTTGTGCTGATGATTCCCACCATCTGCTGAGCTTAACATATATAAGGATCCGGTTGCTATTATAATGAGCAATGCTAAGTTTGAGTTGACCACCCGTGATTGCAGGAAATGGATGTCCAAATACGAACAACTATTAGAAAAAGTAGGTTTAGAGAAGAAGTATTAAAACAAGAGTTAAACTCCCTACAAGAAAAGCTTTCTAAAACTGCTAAGCAAAAGCACGAACTTCAAGAAAATGTTAAAATGCTTAAGCAAGAATTCAAGGCTAAGGAATCAAAACTTTTGAATGATTTTTCCAATCTAAAACCTTTGAAAAACAAGCTTGAAAATAAGTTATGCAAGTACAAGGAATACCATTGACTTATGCTCACATGATCACTAAGCATAGGGTCCTAAGATATAAGCATAGCATTCCCCTTGTTGAGGAACCTAATCAGGAGGTAAAAAAAGGCTAGAAATGCTCATAAGGTCTTTGTATGATGGTAATGAGATCCTTAAGCCTAAACAGACAGAAACCTAGTTGAGTGCAGAGGAAGATAAGAAATCAGATGAAGTCACTAGGGAGAAAATGGATAAGAAGCTAGAAGATCCTGAGTGTAAAAAGAACAAGATAACGATAAAACCCCATGATTACACTAAGGAAAATTGGATATCCTTAAACATGTTTAAGCCTCGACTCTATTGACCCTGAACAAGTGTGGAAAAAGGATATGGACTTGCAAAAGGCGAAAATCTTGTTGAAAATCCCCTTGTAGGAAATTCCCTAAAAGCGGCGTGTATCCTCCAAATAAACCAATGCATTTAGTTCCTAGAACTATTGCCACTAAGAGCAAGACCTTAATCGGTCAATATGTTATTCTTCAACTATTTACCGATTTTGAGAAAACTTGTAAGAAAAGGATCCACACGGGATATGAAGGGGAAAGGGGTTTTGAGCAAATGAAAGAATGTTATTTAGCTGAGGTCATGCCTTTCTTTAAACAACTAAAAGATCATTTTGAGAGTCTTAAAATGGGGATAAAATCAGATATTAAAGAAATGGAAAAGGAATTTGATGCAATGGTAGTTGAAGTTAGTGATTATGGCGCAATTAAAATATAATGAGATTGAGAGGAAGAACTTGCATACCTTAAATGAGACTCTTATTATTGAATGTGTTGCTCAAGATATCTTTTTCACTGCTTCAAATTGCTCTATTAATGCTTCCAAATTTCATGAACTATCTAAGTTGGCTCTGAAAGTCTCCCATGATCGTGTCATTGAGCTTGAAAAAACTAATTCTAAACTAAGCGAGAAAATTGGCTGGATGATCACGACACTTTGGTTAAACATTTTTCTAAACTAGAAGTTGAGCATTTTAATTTACAACTCAAATATCAACATCTCAAAGAAAATGTCAAAACTTCAAATATCAAGACATCTTGAATGCTCGAGTTTGATGCAGTTTTCAAATTAACAAGCGTGATGAACGATTCAAGCTTCATTGTAACGATCGAGAAAGTTGAAAGCCAAATCTCTCAATTAAAGGGTCAAAGCGAACAATATGACGAGCTCCCAAATGCCTCATCCTTTAGATTCTCAGAATACTCAAACGTTTCATCTTCAAAACTTAGTCAATGCATTACAAAAGGAAAACAAGAGTTTTCGCGAAGAAAATGAAAAAGTTAAACGACACTTTAAAGAGTTATATGATTCAATGAAAGTCACGCGTGACCAAAACAACGAAAAAATAACGTCTTTACAAAAGGAAATTGAGAATAGAAGTCAGGGAAATGGGAAACTGCCACTTGTTTTCAATAAGAATGTTGTCTCAAAGTCACCCTTAGATTGCAAATACAATCTAGTGACTGTTAAATATATTCCTCCTCATCTTAGGAATAATGAACATGCTTTTCATGACTCCTGTGCTCACCTTAAGGATAGTCTAGAATGTCTCCGTGAGATTGTCGAAGAGGATTTCATTAACAAACCTCTTGATAGTGAAATTAGGTTTGCTTGCCTCAGAGCCAAGCGATCTCAAGAGCTGCTTGAATGTGTAATTGCAACATGTCCAAAACCCTTAGGTGAAAAAGGCAAAGCTGTGAAGCCTTGTTCTATGCCTAGTGCCAAGCAGGAAATCCGTTCTATGCCTAAAGCCAAGCATGTGACCCTTGATATGCCTTGTTCCATATCTAAATTCAAGCAAGCAACTTTGTGATGTGCCTCTAGAATTTCAAATCCCGGCACTTCTAGACCGGGGAATGCGAGAAAGTAGTGAAGCAATGTAATGTTCCCATCGTTACTTCTACAGATGTTAAGATTGACACTAAAGTTAGCGGTCAAAACCTAGAAGCTATGCAAAGAAGGATAGGATTACGCAAACTAAAAGTGATTATGATAAGGAAGTGAAAGAACACCATAGGGACAAGAAGTTTGATTTGAACAAAAGAATGATTAGTTCTAGTATTAGCTCTAAGCTTACTAAAATTAATTGAGGCCTTATGTTTGCGCAAAACATGCAAAAAAATGTTTAATTTCTGGTAATCATGATAAATGTGATGTGCTATTTCTGAGGTATAAGATTCATAACCCAGTTAAGAAAGTTTGAGAGCAAAGCAGTTAAGCAATCCGGAAACCTCACAGGGAAGGTTTTACCAATGTAGGATTTGATTGGAAGCCAATCAGTCGAATATTCACGCATGGCAAACCTTGCTCCTTAACTAGATCCACTATGCCTAGAGTAGTGCTTGTTAAGGTTTGGAAGCCAGCTGAGAATAATCTCATTAAGCGCAAAATGTCCCTCGACTAAGTCTGATGCTTCTACTAGTTTAGCTCCTAGTGACAATGACATTGCACCTAGGGTTTCTAGCGATTCAAAGATTGTTTGTGCTAACCAAAGGACCCCATGAGCACGTGGGGATCCAATGTTTCAATTCTCTGCTTCGTGATACATTTGTTGTCCAAAGCGATTGTTACAAATTAAGTCCCCCTTGGTATTTGGATTGGTGGCTCTAAATATATAGCGGGATCTTAACAATGGCGTCTGTTCACATCGAGTTCGGGCCTCGTACTTCATCATTATGGTGTCTGCGAGATAACACTTGAGGCCCGTTCTTCAAAGAAAAGAAAAGAAATTATGCGCTTTATCTTCAGAAAATGAGAAATCTTCATGTTTATGACCATTCTCATCGACATTCTTCATCAACAAGCTTCATGTTTCTCCCATGCTCATTCGGTCATCAAGTGGATCTACATTCATTAATGTATATTCTTATTCACTTGCTAAATCAAAATGGCAACTTCGGATGCAATTTTTGAGGGAAAAGAAGTGAATATACTAAATAATGATGGATGTTTGAATAATGGTTATACGACTTAAAGTTTGATGACTCTCACTCACTGAGGATAAATGGGATTTATGAGAAGAGTGAATACACTAAATGATGATGGATGTTTGAATAATGGTTATACGACTTAAAGTTTGATGACTCTCCTCCAGCGCCTAATGTTTCACTCACTAAGGATAAATGGGATTTATTGTTTGGGATTCATTGGTTCAAGATATGTTTGATGAGTATTTACACCCGCTAGCGAATATTTGATGATCATCAAAGAATATGTGATTCATGAGTTCAAGATATGTTTGATGATCATCAAAGTAGTACAACTCAGACTACTCAAAAAATCCTATCTCGGTTATTCCTCGCGTTGATAATGATTATCATAATATTGCGTTGCACTCATGAATAATGATCCGTTCTTTGGTATTCCTTTGCCAAATCTTCACGGATTATTGTTCATGAATAATGATCCACTCTTTGGTATTCCTTTGCCAAATCTTCATGGATTATTGTTCCTCACATCGTGCATGCTATAAATCAACCACATGAACTCATCTCCTCATTCATCGCCGGTTATTGGTGTATCCTCCAGATCCGTCTCTACATGAATACTTTTAGGAAGAATACATTGATGTTGAGGCATCATTTGTTCGGTTCATTCGGGGTGAATGTACATCTGGTTGTATGTTTATTCACATGTTGGGCATTTGACACAAGTTGATTACTTCGAAGTTACTCTTTTATCACTTATTTGAGGTTGAAGTTGGCGCTTCACAAAAGGCGTGATCTTAATTGATAACTTGCTCGAGCTTAAGAATTAGAGTTGAAGTCTTGGGTTATCTAGTTACGAGCAGTCGAGGTGGATGGTTGAAGACCACGTTAAGTTGTGCTATCACTATTAGGAGTTACGTTGTTTTACTCAGTTATTCACCTATATTACGTTGTGGATAATCGCAAGAGGTGTTAATGTCTCATACTTTAGGTGAGTATTGAGTACTTAAGAATTTGCTTGGTGCATAAATTGACACCATTCTTCCATCTTTAAGTGCAAGCTTAAGACACAAATCTGACGGGAATTCGACTTTTCAAGTTTGGTATATTGGGTTTTCTTAACAGTGATTAGTGGTCACTTCAAATTGTCTACATATGGGTTGATAAAGATAGTCAGAGAGGGTTTATGTAGCAGTTGATTCTCACAGGATTCATTTGGGCTATTTGAGTTCTTATCACAAGATTTCAAGTTTATGGATATATTATGTTTCCTACTTGGTGTTCATTTGGAAAAATGTGAGAAGAATTTTTTGGAGCGTGAAGATGATGCGCCTTATCCGACATCTTATATCGGTTTATGATAAAGTGCTTCGGTTATATGCAACATGTTCACTTGATCGAGCTAATTCAGTTTTCTTGAGTTGACATCCAGAGATGATTAGTGACTCAACATGTTACATGGATGTCATCGTCTCTACTCTTGTTGGTACATGTGTACATTATGGGCTGATTGGTTATATGTTATATAACTGGAATGCACTTGGTATAATGAAGATGTTGATATATTGTTCCCCTAAATAGACAACTGGTCAATCTCGAAGTGTAAGGTGTACATCGGGGATGCTGTGAGTTCATGTGATCGGGTGTAATCAGTTAATCCGGTTTGATAACCACCGAGGCGATCAATGTTTCAACTTGTTACCGGTGTTCGTGTTCTTGAGTGTGAGCTTCAATCAATGAGACCGCTTTGTATTCAACTCTACTTCTTAAGGAAATGGTCTTTATTCGATGTTTGCGGTTTGGGGAAGGTACCAGATTCAAATTGAGAAGGCTCATGTACAGACGATTTTCTTAGAAGCCTCGAATGCTTTGGTGGCGAAAGTTTAAGAGATGTTGATTCCTTCTTCACAACGTGTTGAGCGATATCCTTATCTCGGTACTCATTTCATCATTCTCTTAAACTAATTTATCTCTTGTAAATATTTATTGAAAAACAAAATATAAAATTATAAAACCTTCAAAAATCAAATAGAAAAATATAAAACTTTCAAAATCCATAAAAATCGAAAAATTGAAAAATCTTCAAAATATTGTCATTTTGTCATGCGTTTTCTCGGTTCGATAATATCTACGGTCTTTGTCCTGTCATTCAAAGAATGACACGGACTTTAGATGTTGTTGAATTCAAAAATCAAAAATCAAAAAATCAAAAAATATCAAAAAAATCAAAAAAAATTTGAAGAAAGAAAAAAAATGGTTTATTGTCATTTAGAATAATAACCGGTTTTAAAGAAAGAAACGAGCCATGTTTTACCATGTTTTCAAATTCCATGCTCTCGATTCTATAACATTTATCTGCGAAAACTAAAAATGCTTTGAACTTCATTTTGATAATCATCAGGACTTATCATCCAAAATCTCTCGCTCAATCAACAACCTATGTCATTGATTAGGGGAGAATGATTTCAATTAAATAAAAAGTTATTTGGCATTAAATTGTTTTCAAAAGATGTACATGCATGTTTAATCAATGGAGTTTAAAGTCTCTAAATCCGATCCTTATCAGTTAAAACGTTTTCATAATCAAGTCACAATTCTCCTTAAAAGCCTTCAAAATCAATTTAAATCTATAAGAGATCACAAATCTCAAATGATTTGATAATAGTCGGGGAGAATGTGTGATTTAAATGGATTTAAACGATAATTAGGTAAATGGTTATAAGTGATGCATGTTATCCTCCTACATGTGACAAGCGATTTCAAATTTTCCATGCACATGTTGAGGGGGAGCATCTATCTTAAACATATGATTTGAAAAGTGATCATTTATCTCAATGTGCTGGTTCCCTCTAGTATGTGAAAACTCTTTCAAACCTCAGGCACATATTGAGAGCAAATTCATGGAAACCTCATCCTTACTGGAAATGCTTTATCTACTTGATTTGATCAAGGAAGTGATGGTGATATTTTTTGAAAATGGTAAACAAAGAAGTTAATTTCTTCCTCTTGCCCTCCGGTGTGAAACAATTTCAAACATTTGATGCACATGTTGAGGGGCAACTTTTTTCTAAAAATATCAAAAACAATTGGTACAAAATGTTTTGATAATATATCACAAGTATGCAGTTGATTTTTCAAATGTTTTTCAATTGGTTCCAATGGCAGACGAACAATACCAAATAGACCGACCACTTTATTTATGCGGTGATATAAGGTCTTAAGGTTAGGTTGGTTCCCATGATCCTTGAGAACGGAGGGATCTACCAGGGGACTATCCACTAGTTAGTGTAGAGTTCTTGGGTATGATGATAAAAGGAGAAAAATGAGATATGGGAAGAGTGCGGACTAAGGCGAGCTGATCTGGAATAAACCCAACAAGGTTCTAGCTATGAAGTCTCGGTAAGCAGGGTTGAAAATTAAAAGAATTGAATGAGAAAGGGTGAAAACAAATAGCCCTCCATTTATTCAACCTAGGAAGCAGTTCAATTCATATGCTACTGATGGTGGTAACATCAGTATTGAAGACAAGGCGTCATGGACCCAGTGGCGCTTGCACTTCAACTTTCCAAACCACTCAAGTTCCTCTTAAAAGGACTTGTTTCATTCTCACGGAGGCAGGCATTATCTATGACTTTCTCTTAGAGAGATTGTTGATATTGAAGAACCCTCTCCTAAGTCTCCATTGCAGGATCCAAATATGTACAAATTGAGTCTAGAGCCACGAGATCATCAATAAATCTCATTAGGACACTTTCAATGAAGACTCTCTGCCCACACATGTGGAAAGAGATTATATCTGAGTCCCTACATTATCCTTGTGGTATTGAGAACATACGAGTGATGTGTTTACATTCCTTTGTGAAGATGGAAAGCCTTACGGAGCCAACATCTAACAAGCTCCGGTAGGTGGCATGTGAGATCTATTATCTGAGATCAACCATGTGACAAGCTGAGCGAGAAACAATGGGGTGATTCAATCTTTTGAATCAATCAGGATTCGGAGTTATGGATTGACGGATACTTTGAAAGGTCTATGTGCTTTAAAACTCTTTTCATTAGCATGGAGCCGTGTACTAATTTTTCAAATCAAAAGGTGTTTATGATTGATAATTGATTTTCATTAAAACCTTTGTGGTATTGCAAAAACAATTTCTATTGAGCAATACTCGATTGTTTTTCAAATATCTTTTCATCAATCATTGGACTCAAATTATTTGGTTCACTCACTTTCAGTGTTGTCTTCTTTGAGATGTTCGGTTTGAAACGGCTAGAGGCATTCGCCCTGTCAGAAATTCTTCGAATTATACGATCAAGCAGTGCCAATAACGATCAGCGAGGAACCGTGGGCGTGTACCTCAATTCGCGAAAGTGATCAAAGACACTGATGCGATTTAATGCTAAGCTTGTTGTATGCGGTACGCTGCGGCGTTTGCATTTGTTCGAGAATGGCGTCAATCCATATGCTCACTTAACACATTCATCTCAAAAGAAATCGATTAGTGCATCAATGACTCGATATTTTCACTCGTGCCGCTATTCTTTGCCAATATCATGATTCAGCAAATGCTTCCGCTACTCGATGAGAAGATATCATGATCGAATGTAGGCATGTCGGTCCAAAGTCACAACATCACATAATACCAACACCACAAAGGATGTCCGCAGAGATTTTTGATGGTGATAATCTCAAATGATGGCAATTATTATCACGTGGATAAGTAATAGACCTCCACTTGAAGTAACCAAACATGCAATGTGAAGAATCAATTCTGAGCTTAGAACAAAGGACTACATCAAGGATGCAAGAACATTTGTTAATGTCATATCTGTTTGTATTCAATGTAATTTTAGTGCATGATTGAGTGACCTCCACTTAGAAGATTGTTAGAATTAGAAACTCGATATGGTGGTCACCACCAGTATATGTAATCGTTAAGCTTCGTAGTCATAGTAATATTAAGTTAAGTAGAATTTAGTTAAGTAACACGGAGTCTTTATGCGATCCACGCCGATGTGTGGCGTTTTGTAAGACTATAAATACTCTCTACCTTCCAGGAGTGAGAGTTGGGCTCATAATAATCTTTCACTTTCTCTAACTAAGTTCCCTAAACCTCTAACTTTCTCTCTCTAGAATTCCATCTATATTCTACCTTGTGTTAATGTTATGATGTGTATGTGAAAAGTTATATCTTACACAAACCATAAATAAACTTCCTATCAACATCAAATAATCTGCAGACTACGCATACCAGAATAGCAAATTAATTTCAACTTCTAATTTATTTACTTTTCGGTGAAATGGTGTTGCTTGACATCTAATAGCATCTACATGGATTCCGCTGAGAAAAACACATAAATGATATTATTAGATATGTATACATAATATTTAGCCATAATAGATAAACAAAACCTAATAAGCTATATACTTCAAATAAGCTCAACTGATCAGCAGCCAAACAGGTCTTAATAGGGCACTTTTGAGCACTAGCACAAGCTTAAAAGCAATAAAACTTACTTTTGAGAACTGAAATGACTTAAACAGACACTTGAACTTAATTTTGATAAAATTAACACTTACTTTACTCAATAAGCAATATGACTCAAAAGCTATTATGATTAATTTAAAAATATGAGACTAAAGAAATTGTTAAAAAACTTAACAAACTACTAATAACTTGTTAAATCTACCTTTAATCTATAGCATAAACTGATTTAAAGCTAAATTTAAGTGACCTAATTGACCAAATAGGTATTAAACTAAATTTGACTCGATATAAAACCATGATCCAAACAGGAAGAAAAATAAGCAAATCCCATAGACCTTATTAATGTTCCAAATACAATGATCTAACATTGTGTCATTCTTTTGTTTCAATATCATCATCAGTAACATAAAAATGTATCTAAAAATTGATCACAATAGCAATCACAGAGTCAAACCATAAATAAACTTCCTATCAACATCAAATAATCTGGACAACGTACGAATAACAAATTAATTTCAACTTAAATTTATTTACTTAATCAGGTGAGAATGGTGTTGCTTCGGCATCTAAAGTATCCGCATGGATTCTGTGAGAAAAACACATAAACGATATTATTAGATATGTATACCTAATATTTAGCCATAATAGATAAACAAAACCTAATAAGCTATATACATCAAATAAGCTCAACTGATCACAGAAAACAGTCCTAATAGGGCACTTTTGAGCACTAGCACAAGCTTAAAAGTAATAACACATACTTTTGAGAACTGAAATGACCATGAGACACTTGAACTAAATTTTGACACAAATTAACACTTACTTTGACTCAATAAGCAATATGACTCAAAAAGCTATTATGATTAATTTAAAAACCATGAGACTAAAGAATTGTTAAAAACTTAACAAACTACTTATAACTTGTTAAATCTACCTTTAATCTATAGTATAAACTAATTTAAAGCTAAATTTAAGTGACCTAATTGACCAACTAGGTATTAAACTAAATTTGACTCGATATAAAACACAGATCCAAACACGCAGAAGAGAAATAAGCAAATCCCATAGACCTTAATAATGTTTCAAATACAATGATCTAACATTGTGTTATTAGTTTGTTTCAATATCATCATCGGTAACATAAAAATGTATCTAAAATTGATCACAATAGCAATTACAGAGTCAAACCATAAATAAATTTCCTATCAACATCAAATAATCTGCAGACTACGCATACCAGAATAGCAAATTAATTTCAACTTCTAATTTATTTACTCTTCGGGTGAGAATGGTGTTGCTTCGCATCTAAAAGTAGCATTACATGGATTCAGCTAGAAAAAAAAACATAAACGATATTATTAGATATGTATACCTAAAATTTTATCCATAACAGATAAACAAAACCTAATAAGCTATATACATCAATCAAATAAGCTCAATGATCAGACAGCAAACAGTCCTAATATGGCACTTTTGAGCACTAGCACAAGCTTAAAAGTAATGACACTACTTTTGAGAATGAAATGTCTTAAACAGACACTTGAACTAAATTTTGACACAAATTAACACTTACTTTGACTCAATAAGCAATATGACTCAAAAAGCTATTATGATTAATTTAAAAACCATGAGACTAAAGAAATTGTTAAAAAAACTTAACAAACTACTAATAACTTGTTAAATCTACCTTTAATCTATAGTATAAATGATTTAAAGCTAAATTTAAGTGACCTAATTGACCAAATAGGTATTAAACTAAATTTGACTCGATATAAAACACAGATCCAAACACGCAGAAGAATGAAAATCCATAGACCTTAATAATGTTTCAAATACAATGATCTAACATTGTGTTATTAGTTTGTTTCAATATCATCATCAGTAACATAAAAATGTGTCTAAAAATTGATCACAATAGCAATCACAGAGTCAAACCATAAATAAATTTCCTATCAACATCAAATAATCTGAGACTACGCATACCGAATAGCAAAATTAATTTCAACTTCTAATTTATTTACTCACTCGGTGAGAATGGTGTTGCTTGGCATCTAAAGTAGACTGGATTCATAAAACGATATTATTAGATATGTATACCTAATATTTAGCCATAATAGATAAACAAAACCTAATAAGCTATATACATCAAATAAGCTCAACTGATCAGCAGCAGCCAAACAGTCCTAATAGGGCACTTTGAGCTACTAAGCTTAAAAGCAATAACACTTACTTTTGAGAACTGAAATGACTTAAACAGACACTTTAACTAAATTTTGACACAAATTAACACTTACTCTGACTCAATAAGCAATATGACTCAAAAAGCTATTATGATTAATTTAAAAACCATGAGACTAAAGAAATTGTTAAAAAAACTTAACAAACTACTTAAAACTTGTTAAATCTACCTTTAATCTATAGTATAAACTGATTTAAAGCTAAATTTAAGTGACCTAATTTACCAAATAGGTATTAAACTAAATTTGACTCGATATAAAACACAGATCCAAACACGCAGGAAGAAAAATAAGCAAATCCCATAGGCCTTAATAATGTTCCAAATACAATGATCTAACATTGTGTCATTCTTTTGTTTTAATATCATCATCAGTAACATAAAAATGTATCTAAAAATTGATCACAATAGCAATCACAGAGTCAAACCATAAATAAACTTCCTATCAACATCAAATAATCTGCAGACAACGCATACCAGAATAACAAATTAATTTCAACTTCTAATTTATTTACTTAATCAGGTGAGAATGGTGTTGCTTCGGCATCTAAAGTAGCATCTGCATAGATTCTGCTGTGAAAAACACATAAACGATATTATTAGATATGTATACCTAATATTTAGCCATAATAGATAAACAAAACCTAATAAGCTATATACATCAAATAAGCTCAACTGATCAGCAGCAGCCAAACAGTCCTAATAGGGCACTTTTGAGCACTAGCACAAGCTTAAAAGTAATAACACTTACTTTTGAGAACTGAAATGACTTAAACAGACACTTGAACTAAATTTTGACACAAATTAACACTTACTTTGACTCAATAAGCAATATGACTCAAAAAGCTATTATGATTAATTTAAAAACCATGAGACTAAAGAAATTGTTAAAAAACTTAACAAACTACTTATAACTTGTTAAATCTACCTTTAATCTATAGTATAAACTAATTTAAAGCTAAATTTAAGTGACCTAATTGACCAACTAGGTATTAAACTAAATTTGACTCGATATAAAACACAGATCCAAACACGCAGAAGAGAAATAAGCAAATCCCATAGACCTTAATAATGTTTCAAATACAATGATCTAACATTGTGTTATTAGTTTGTTTCAATATCATCATCAGTAACATAAAAATGTGTCTAAAAATTGATCACAATAGCAATCACAGAGTCAAACCATAAATAAATTTCCTATCAACATCAAATAATCTGCAGACTACGCATACCAGAATAGCAAATTAATTTCAACTTCTAATTTATTTACTCACTCAGGTGAGAATGGTGTTGCTTCGGCATCTAAAGTAGCAGCTACATGGATTCCGCTGAGAAAAAAACATAAACGATATTATTAGATATGTATACCTAAAATTTTATCCATAATAGATAAACAAAACCTAATAAGCTATATACATCAAATAAGCTCAACTGATCAGCAACAGCCAAACAGTCCTAATAGGGCACTTTTGAGCACTAGCACAAGCTTAAAAGAAATAACACTTACTTTTGAGAACTGAAATGACTTAAACATACACTTGAACTAAATTTTGACACAAATTAACACTTACTTTGACTCAATAAGCAATATGACTCAAAAAGCTATTATGATTAATCTAAAAACCATGAGACTAAAGAGATTGTTAAAAAAAAACTTAACAAACTACTTAAAACTTGTTAAATCTACCTTTAATCTATTGTATAAACTGAATTAAAGCTAAATTTAAGTGACCTAATTCACCAAATAGGTATTAAACTAAATTTGACTCGATATAAAACACATATCCAAACACGCAGGAAGAAAAATAAGCAAATCCCATAGACCTTAATAATGTTCCAAATACAATGATCTAACATTGTGTCATTCGTTTGTTTCAATATCATCATCAGTAACATAAAAATGTATCTAAAAATTGATCACAATAGCAGTCACAGAGTCAAACCATAAATAAACTTCCTATCAACATCAAATAATCTGCAGACTACGCATACCAGAATAGCAAATTTCAACTTCAATTTATTTACTCACTCGGGTGAGAATGGTGTTGCTTCGGCATCTAAAGTAGCAGCTACATGGATTCCGCTGAGAAAAAAACATAAACGATATTGTTAGATATGTATACCTAAAATTTAGCCATAATAGATAAACAAAACTTAATAAGCTATATACATCAAATAAGCTCAACTGATCAGCATCAGCCAAACAATCCTAATAGGGCACTTTTGAGCACTAGCACAAGCTTAAAAGCAATAACACTTACTTTTGAGAACTGAAATGACTTAAACATACACTTGAACTAAATTTTGACACAAATTAACACTTACTTTGACTCAATAAGCAATATGACTCAAAAAGCTATTATGATTAATAATAAAAACCATCAGACTAAAGAGATTGTTAAAAAAAACTTAACAAATTACTTAAAACTTGTTAAATCTACCTTTAATCTATAGTATAAACTGATTTAAAGCTAAATTTAAGTGACCTAATTGACCAAATAGGTATTAAACTAAATTTGACTCGATATAAAACACAGATCCAAACACGCAGGAAGAAAAATAAGCAAATCCCATAGACCTTAATAATGTTCCAAATACAATGATCTAACATTGTGTCATTCGTTTGTTTCAATATCATCATCAGTAACATAAAAATGTATCTAAAAATTGATCACAATAGCAAT
The DNA here is from genome assembly GCA_910596185.1 of Chrysanthemum makinoi. Classification (NCBI taxonomy): domain Eukaryota; kingdom Viridiplantae; phylum Streptophyta; class Magnoliopsida; order Asterales; family Asteraceae; genus Chrysanthemum; species Chrysanthemum makinoi. Next base: position 145,169,837 of record OU343217.1, on the reverse strand, counting down.
CACAGAGTCAAACCATAAATAAACTTCCTATCAACATCAAATAATCTGCAGAACTACCATACCAGAATAGCAAATTAATTTCAACTTCTAATTTATTTACTTAATCACCGTGAGAATGGTGTTGCTTCGGCATCTAAAGTAGCATCCATAGATTCCGGCTGAGAAAAACACATAAACGATATTATTAGATATGTATACCTAATATTTAGCCATAATAGATAAACAAAACCTAATAAGCTATATACATCAAATAAGCTCAACTGAATCAGCAGCACCAAACAATTCTAATAGGGCACTTTTGAGCACTAGCACAAGCTTAAAAGTAATAACACTTACTTTTGAGAACTGAAATGACTTAAACAGACACTTGAACTAAATTTTGACACAAATTAACACTTACTTTGACTCAATAAGCAATATGACTCAAAAAGCTATTATGATTAATTTAAAAACCATGAGACTAAAGAAATTGTTAAAAAACTTAACAAACTACTTATAACTTGTTAAATCTACCTTTAATCTATAGTATAAACTGATTTAAAGCTAAATTTAAGTGACCTAATTGACCAAATAGGTATTAAACTAAATTTGACTCGATATAAAACACATATCCAAACACGAGAAGAAAATAAGCAAATCCCAAAGACCTTAATAATGTTCTAAATACAATGATCTAACATTGTGTCATTCGTTTGTTTCAATATCATCATCAGTAACATAAAAATGTGTCTAAAAATTGATCACAATAGCAATCACAGAGTCAAACCATAAATAAATTTCCTATCAACATCAAATAATCTGCAGACTACGCATACCAGAATAGCAAATTAATTTCAACTTCTATTTTATTTACTCACTGTCAGTGAGAATGGTGTTGCTTGGCATCTAAAGTAGCACTACATGGATTCCGCTAGAAAAAAACATAAACGATAATTAGATATGTATACCTAAAATTTTATATTAACAGATAAACAAAACCTAATAAGCTATCATACATCAAATAAGAACTCAAATTAACACTTACTTTGACATCAGACTCAAAAAGCTATTAGCTAAAAATTAACAGTCAAATCACACTAATTGACCAAATAGGTATTAAACAAATTTGAGTCGATATAAAACACAGATCCAAACACGCAAGAAGAAAAATAAGCAAATCCCATAGACCTTAATAATGTTCCAAATACAATGATCTAACATGTGTCATCGTTTGTTTCAATATCATAAAGCATAAATTTCCACAAGCTCAACAAAAGTACGATACAGAATAGCAAATTAATTTCAACTAATAATTTATTTACTCACTCAGGTGAGAATGGTGTTGCTTCGCATCTAAAGTAGCAATACATGGATTCCAAGAGAAAACATAAACGATAGTATTTATATATGTATACCTAAAATTTAGCCATAATAGATAAACAAACCTAAGCTATATACATCAAATAAGCTCAACTGACACAATAGCCAAACAATTCTAATAGGGCACTTGAGCACTAGCACGCTTAAAAGCAATAACACTTACTTTGAGAACTGAAATGACTTAAATGATTACTTGAACTAAATTTTGAAACAAATTAACACTTACTTTGACTCAATAAGCAATATGACTCTAAAAGCTATTATGATTAATCTAAAAACCATGAGACTAAAGAAATTGTTTAAAAAAACTTAACAAACTACTTATAACTTGTTAAATCTACCTTTAATCTATAGTATAAACTGATTTAAAGCTAAATTTAAGTGACCTAATTGACCAAATAGGTATTAAACTAAATTTGACTCGATATAAAACACAGATCCAAACACGCAGAAGAAATAAGAAATCCCATAGACCTTAATAATGTTTCAAATACAATGATCTAACATTGTGTTATTAGTTTGTTTCAATATCATCATCGGTAACATAAAAATGTGTCTAAAAATTGATCACAATAGCAATCACAGAGTCAAACCATAAATAAATTTCCTATCAACATCAAATAATCTCGCAAACTACATACAGAATAGCAAATTAATTTCAACTTCTAATTTATTTACTCACTTAGGTGAGAATGGTGTTGCTTCGGCATCTAAAGTAGCAGCTACATGGATTCCGCTAAGAAAAAAACATAAACGATATTATTAGATATGTATACCTAAAATTTAGCCATAATAGATAAACAAAACCTAATAAGCTATATACATCAAATAAGCTCAACTGATCTGCACAAAACAATTTAATAGGGCACTTTTGAGCACTAGCACAAGCTTAAAAGTAATAACACTTACTTTTGAGAATTGAAATGACTTAAACAGACACTTGAACTAAATTTTGACACAAATTAACACTTACTTTGACTCAATAAGCAATATGACTTAAAAAGCTATTATGATTAATATAAAAACCATGAGACTAAAGAAATTGTTAAAAAACTTAACAAACTATTTAAAACTTGTTAAATCTACCTTTAATCTATAGTATAAACTGATTTAAAGCTAAATTTAAGTGACCTAATTGACCAAATAGGTATTAAACTAAATTTGACTCGATATAAAAACATGATCCAAACACAGAAGAAAAATAAGCAAATCCCATAGGCCTTAATAATGTTCCAAATACAATGATCTAACATTGTGTCATTCTTTTGTTTCAATATATATCATCAGAACATAAAATGTATCTAAAAATTGATCACAATAGCAATCACAGAGTCAAACCATAAATAAACTTCCTATCAACATCAAATAACGCAAACTACGGATACCGAATAGCAAATTAATTTCAACTTCTAATTTATTTACTTACTCAGAGAATGGTGTTGCTTCGGATCTAAAGTAGCATCTCATGGATTCCGCACGAGAAAACAACATAAACGATATAATTAGATATGTATACCTAATATTTAGCCATAATAGATAAACAAAACCTAATAAGCTATATACATCAAATAAGCTCAACTGATCAGCAAATTAATTTCACCTTCTATGAGGGCACTTTTGAGCACTCAGCTACTAAGCTTTGCTTGGCATCTAAATTTACCTAATTGAGGTAACCGATTCTGCCACTTTAATACGTACATAAACGATCACAATATTAAACCATTAGATACTAGCAAATTAAGCACATCTATAGCATACCAAAAAGCTAATAATAGATAAACAACACCTAATAAGCTATATACATCAAATAAGCTCAACTGATCACAGACAGCAAACAAGTCTTAATAGGCACTTTTGTGCACTAGCACAAGCTTAAAAGCAATAACACTTACTTTTGAGAACTGAAATGACTTAAACAGACACTTGAACTAAATTTTGACACAAATTAACACTTACTTTGACTCAATAAGCAATATGACTCAAAAAGCTATTATGATTAATCTAAAAACCATGAGACTAAAGAAATTGTTAAAAAAAACTTAACAAACTACTTATAACTTGTTAAATCTACCTTTAATCTATAGTATAAACTAATTTAAAGCTAAATTTAAGTGACCTAATTGACCAACTAGGTATTAAACTAAATTTGACTCGATATAAAACACGATCCAAACACTAAGAGAAATAAGCAAATCCCATAGACCTTAATAATGTTTCAAATACAATGATCTAACATTGTGTTATTAGTTTGTTTCAATATCATCATCAGTAACATAAAAATGTGTCTAAAAATTGATCACAATAGCAATCACAGAGTCAAACCATAAATAAATTTCCTATCAACATCAAATAATCTGCAGACTACGCATACCAGAATAGCAAATTAATTTCAACTTCTAATTTATTTACTCACTCAGGTGAGAATGGTGTTGCTTCGGCATCTAAAGTAGCAGCTACATGGATTCCGCTAAGAAAAAAACATAAACGATATTATTAGATATGTATACCTAAAATTTTATCCATAACAGATAAACAAAACCTAATAAGCTATATACATCAAATAAGCTCAACTGATCAGCAGCAGCCAAACAGTCCTAATAGGGCACTTTTGAGCACTAGCACAAGCTTAAAAGTAATGACACTTACTTTTGAGAATTGAAATGACTTAAACAGACACTTGAACTAAATTTTGACACAAATTAACACTTACTTTGACTCAATAAGCAATATGACTCAAAAAGCTATTATGATTAATTTAAAAACCATGAGACTAAAGAAATTGTTAAAAAACTTAACAAACTACTTATAACTTGTTAAATCTACCTTTAATCTATAGTATAAACTGATTTAAAGCTAAATTTAAGTGACCTAATTGACCAAATAGGTATTAAACTAAATTTGACTCGATATAAAACACAGATCCAAACACGCAGAAGAGAAATAAGAAAATCCCATAGACCTTAATAATGTTTCAAATACAATGATCTAACATTGTGTTATTAGTTTGTTTCAATATCATCATCAGTAACATAAAAATGTATCTAAAAATTGATCACAATAGCAATCACAGAGTCAAACCATAAATAAACTTCCTATCAACATCAAATAATCTGCAGAAACGATACCATAATATACAAATTAATTTCAACTTCTAATTTATTTACTCAATCGGTGAGAATGGTGTTGCTTCGGCATCTAAAGTAGCATCTGATAGGATTCTCATTGAGAAAAACATAAACGATATTATTTGATATGTATACCTAATATTTAGCCATAATAGACAAACAACACCTAATAAGCTATATACATCAAATAAGCTCAACTGATCAGCAGCAGCCAAACAGTCCTAATAGGGCACTTTTGAGCACTAGCACAAGCTTAAAAGCAATAACACTTACTTTTGAGAAATGAAATGACTTAAACATACACTTGAACTAAATTTTGACACAAATTAACACTTACTTTGACTCAATAAGCAATATGACTCAAAAAGCTATTATGATTAATTTAAAACCATGAGACTAAAGAAATTGTTAAAAAAAACTTAACAAACTACTTATAACTTGTTAAATCTACCTTTAATCTATAGTATAAACTAATTTAAAGCTAAATTTAAGTGACCTAATTGACCAAATAGGTATTAAACTAAATTTGACTCGATATAAAACACAGATCCAAACACGCAGAAGAGAAATAAGCAAATCCCATAGACCTTAATAATGTTTCAAATACAATGATCTAACATTGTGTTATTAGTTTGTTTCAATATCATCATCAGAACATAAAATGTGTCTAAAAATTGATCACAATAGCAATCACAGAGTCAAACCATAAATAAATTTCCTATCAACATCAAATAATCTGCAACTCCACGATACCAGAATAGCAAATTAATTTCAACTTCTAATTTATTTACTCACCTCCGGTGAGAATGGTGTTGCTTCGGCATCTAAAGTAGCAGCTACATGGATTCCGCTAAGAAAAAAACATAAACGATATTATTAGATATGTATACCTAAAATTTTATCCATAACAGATAAACAAAACCTAATAAGCTATATACATCAAATAAGCTCAACTGATCAGCAGAGCCAAAAACAGTCCTAATAGGGCACTTTTGAGCACTAGCACAAGCTTAAAAGTAATAACACTTACTTTTGAGAATTGAAATGACTTAAACAGACACTTGAACTAAATTTTGACACAAATTAACACTTACTTTGACTCAATAAGCAATATGACTCAAAAAGCTATTATGATTAATTTAAAAACCATGAGACTAAAGAAATTGTTAAAAAACTTAACAAACTACTTATAACTTGTTAAATCTACCTTTAATCTATAGTATAAACTGATTTAAAGCTAAATTTAAGTGACCTAATTGACCAAATAGGTATTAAACTAAATTTGACTCGATATAAAACACAGATCCAAACACGCTAAGAAAAATAAGAAAATCCCATAGACCTTAATAATGTTTCAAATACAATGATCTAACATTGTGTTATTAGTTTGTTTCAATATCATCATCAGTAACATAAAAATGTGTCTAAAAATTGATCACAATAGCAATCACAGAGTCAAACCATAAATAAATTTCCTATCAACATCAAATAATCTGCAGACTACGCATACCAGAATAGCAAATTAATTTCAACTTCTAATTTATTTACTCACTCAGGTGAGAATGGTGTTGCTTCGGCATCTAAAGTAGCAGCTACATGGATTCCGCTAAGAAAAAAACATAAACGATATTATTAGATATGTATACCTAAAATTTTATCCATAACAGATAAACAAAACCTAATAAGCTATATACATCAAATAAGCTCAACTGATCAGCAGCAGCCAAACAGTCCTAATAGGGCACTTTTGAGCACTAGCACAAGCTTAAAAGTAATGACACTTACTTTTGAGAATTGAAATGACTTAAACAGACACTTGAACTAAATTTTGACACAAATTAACACTTACTTTGACTCAATAAGCAATATGACTTAAAAAGCTATTATGATTAATATAAAAACCATGAGACTAAAGAAATTGTTAAAAAACTTAACAAACTATTTAAAACTTGTTAAATCTACCTTTAATCTATAGTATAAACTGATTTAAAGCTAAATTTAAGTGACCTAATTTACCAAATAGGTATTAAACTAAATTTGACTCGATATAAAACACAGATCCAAACACGCAGGAAGAAAATAAGCAAATCCCATAGACCTTAATAATGTTCCAAATACAATGATCTAACATTGTGTCATTCTTTTGTTTTAATATCATCATCAAGAACATAAAAATGTATCTAAAAATTGATCACAATAGCAATCACAGAGTCAAACCATAAATAAACTTCCTATCAACATCAAATAATCTGCAGGCATACCGTAAATAACAAATTAATTTCAACTTCTAATTTATTTACTTAATGGTGAGAATGGTGTTGCTTCGCATCTAAAGTAGCATCTACATAGATTCCTTTGAAAAAACATAAACGATATTATTAGATATGTATACCTAATATTTAGCCATAATAGACAAACAACACCTAATAAGCTATATACATCAAATAAGCTCAACTGATCAGCAGCAGCCAAACAGTCTTAATAGGGCACTTTTGTGCACTAGCACAAGCTTAAAAGCAATAACACTTACTTTTGAGAACTGAAATGACTTAAACAGACACTTGAACTAAATTTTGACACAAATTAACACTTACTTTGACTCAATAAGCAATATGACTCAAAAAGCTATTATGATTAATTTAAAAACCATGAGACTAAAGAAATTGTTAAAAAACTTAACAAACTACTTATAACTTGTTAAATCTACCTTTAATCTATAGTATAAACTAATTTAAAGCTAAATTTAAGTGACCTAATTGACCAACTAGGTATTAAACTAAATTTGACTCGATATAAAACACAGATCCAAACACGCAGAAGAGAAATAAGAAAATCCCATAGACCTTAATAATGTTTCAAATACAATGATCTAACATTGTGTTATTAGTTTGTTTCAATATCATCATCAGTAACATAAAAATGTGTCTAAAAATTGATCACAATAGCAATCACAGTCAAACCATAAATAAATTTCCTATCAACATCAAATAATCTGCAAAACTACGCATACATAGAATATAAATTAATTTCAACTTCTAATTTATTTACTCACTCAGGTGAGAATGGTGTTGCTTCGGCATCTAAAGTAGCAGCTACATGGATTCCGCTGAGAAAAAAACATAAACGATATTATTAGATATGTATACCTAAAATTTTATCCATAATAGATAAACAAAACCTAATAAGCTATATACATCAAATAAGCTCAACGATCACACAGCCAAACAGTCCTAATAGGGCACTTTTGAGCACTAGCACAAGCTTAAAAGAAATAACACTTACTTTTGAGAACTGAAATGACTTAAACATACACTTGAACTAAATTTTGACACAAATTAACACTTACTTTGACTCAATAAGCAATATGACTCTAAAAGCTATTATGATTAATCTAAAAACCAAGAGACTAAACAGATTGTTAAAAAAAACTTAACAAACTACTTAAAACTTGTTAAATCTACCTTTAATCTACAGTATAAACTGATTTAAAGCTAAATTTAAGTGACCTAATTGACCAAATAGGTATTAAACTAAATTTGAATCGATATAAAACACAGATCAAAACACGCGAAGAAAAATAAAAATCCCAAGACCTTAATAATGTTCCAAATACACTGATCTAACATTGTGTCATTCGTTTGTTTCAATATCATCATCGCATGACATAAAAATGTATCTAAAAATTGATCACAATAGCAATCACAGAGTCAAACCATAAATAAACTTCCTATCAACATCAAATAATCTGCAACTACGCATACAGAATAGCAAATTAATTTCAACTTCTAATTTATTTACTCTCCAGGTGAGAATGGTGTTGCTTCGGCATCTAAAGTAGCACTACATGGATTCCGCTAAGAAAAACATAAACGATATTATTAGATATGTATACCTAAAATTTATCCATAATGATAAACAAAACCTAATAAGCTATATACATCAAATAAGCTCAATGATGGCACAGCAACAAATTTAATAGGGCACTTTTGAGCACTAGCACAAGCTTAAAAGTAATGACACTTACTTTTGAAATTGAAATGACTTAAACAGACACTTGAACTAAATTTTGACACAAATTAACACTTACTTTGACTAATCAATATGACTTAAAAAGCTATTATGATTAATATAAAAACCATGAGACTAAAGAAATTGTTAAAAAACTTAACAAACTATTTAAAACTTGTTAAATCTACCTTTAATCTATAGTATAAACTGATTTAAAGCTAAATTTAAGTGACCTAATTTACCAAATAGGTATTAAACTAAATTTGACTCGGAATAAGCAAATCCCATAGGCCTTAATAATGTTCCAAATACAATGATCTAACATTGTGTCATTCTTTTGTTTAATATCATCATCATGTAACATAAAATGTATCTAAAAATTGATCACAATAGCAATCACAGAGTCAAACCATAAATAAACTTCCTATCAACATCAAATAATCTGCAGACACGATACCAGAATAACAAATTAATTTCAACTTCTAATTTATTTACTTAATTAGGTGAGAATGGTGTTGCTTCGGCATCTAAAGTAGCATCTGTGATAGGGATTCCGCTGAGAAAAACACATAAACGATATTATTAGATATGTATACCTAATATTTAGCCATAATAGACAAACAACACCTAATAAGCTATATACATCAAATAAGCTCAATGACAGCAGCACCAAACAGTCCTTAATAGGGCACTTTTGTGCACTAGCACAAGCTTAAAAGCAATAACACTTACTTTTGAGAACTGAAATGACTTAAACAGACACTTGAACTAAATTTTGACACAAATTAACACTTACTTTGACTCAATAAGCAATATGACTCAAAAAGCTATTATGATTAATTTAAAAACCATGAGACTAAAGAAATTGTTAAAAAACTTAACAAACTACTTATAACTTGTTAAATCTACCTTTAATCTATAGTATAAACTAATTTAAAGCTAAATTTAAGTGACCTAATTGACCAACTAGGTATTAAAATAAATTTGACTCGATATAAAACACAGATCCAAACACGCAGAAGAAGAAAAATAAGAAAATCCCATAGACCTTAATAATGTTTCAAATACAATGATCTAACATTGTGTTATTAGTTTGTTTCAATATCATCATCAGTAACATAAAAATGTGTCTAAAAATTGATCACAATAGCAATCACAGAGTCAAACCATAAATAAATTTCCTATCAACATCAAATAATCTGACTACGGATACAGAATAGCAAATTAATTTCAACTTCTAATTTATTTACTCACTCAGGTGAGAATGGTGTTGCTTCGGCATCTAAAGTAGCAGCTACATGGATTCCGCTAAGAAAAAAACATAAACGATATTATTAGATATGTATACCTAAAATTTTATACATAACAGATAAACAAAACCTAATAAGCTATATACATCAAATAAGCTCAATGCTCAGCAGCCAAACAAATCCTAATAGGGCACTTTTGAGCACTAGCACAAGCTTAAAAGTAATGACACTTACTTTTGAGAATTGAAATGTCTTAAACAGACACTTGAACTAAATTTTGACACAAATTAACACTTACTTTGACTCAATAAGCAATATGACTCAAAAAGCTATTATGATTAATTTAAAAACCATGAGACTAAAGAAATTGTTAAAAAACTTAACAAACTACTTATAACTTGTTAAATCTACCTTTAATCTATAGTATAAACTGATTTAAAGCTAAATTTAAGTGACCTAATTGACCAAATAGGTATTAAACTAAATTTGACTCGATATAAAACACAGATCCAAACACGCAGAAGAGAAATAAGAAAATCCCATAGACCTTAATAATGTTTCAAATACAATGATCTAACATTGTGTTATTAGTTTGTTTCAATATCATCATCAGTAACATAAAAATGTGTCTAAAAATTGATCACAATAGCAATCACAGAGTCAAACCATAAATAAATTTCCTATCAACATCAAATAATCTGCAGACTACGCATACCAGAATAGCAAATTAATTTCAACTTCTAATTTATTTACTCACTCAGGTGAGAATGGTGTTGCTTCGGCATCTAAAGTAGCAGCTACATGGATTCCGCTAAGAAAAAAACATAAACGATATTATTAGATATGTATACCTAAAATTTTATCCATAACAGATAAACAAAACCTAATAAGCTATATACATCAAATAAGCTCAACTGATCAGCAGCAGCCAAACAGTCCTAATAGGGCACTTTTGAGCACTAGCACAAGCTTAAAAGTAATGACACTTACTTTTGAGAATTGAAATGACTTAAACAGACACTTGAACTAAATTTTGACACAAATTAACACTTACTTTGACTCAATAAGCAATATGACTTAAAAAGCTATTATGATTAATATAAAAACCATGAGACTAAAGAAATTGTTAAAAAACTTAACAAACTATTTAAAACTTGTTAAATCTACCTTTAATCTATAGTATAAACTGATTTAAAGCTAAATTTAAGTGACCTAATTTACCAAATAGGTATTAAACTAAATTTGACTCGATATAAAACACAGATCCAAACACGCAGGAAGAAAAATAAGCAAATCCCATAGGCCTTAATAATGTTCCAAATACAATGATCTAACATTGTGTCATTCTTTTGTTTTAATATCATCATCAGTAACATAAAAATGTATCTAAAAATTGATCACAATAGCAATCACAGAGTCAAACCATAAATAAACTTCCTATCAACATCAAATAATCTGCAGACAACGCATACCAGAATAACAAATTAATTTCAACTTCTAATTTATTTACTTAATCAGGTGAGAATGGTGTTGCTTCGGCATCTAAAGTAGCATCTGCATAGATTCTGCTGTGAAAAACACATAAACGATATTATTAGATATGTATACCTAATATTTAGCCATAATAGACAAACAACACCTAATAAGCTATATACATCAAATAAGCTCAACTGATCAGCAGCAGCCAAACAGTCTTAATAGGGCACTTTTGTGCACTAGCACAAGCTTAAAAGCAATAACACTTACTTTTGAGAACTGAAATGACTTAAACAGACACTTGAACTAAATTTTGACACAAATTAACACTTACTTTGACTCAATAAGCAATATGACTCAAAAAGCTATTATGATTAATTTAAAAACCATGAGACTAAAGAAATTGTTAAAAAAACTTAACAAACTACTTATAACTTGTTAAATCTACCTTTAATCTATAGTATAAACTAATTTAAAGCTAAATTTAAGTGACCTAATTGACAAACTAGGTATTAAAGTAAATTTGACTCGATATAAAACACAGATCCAAACACGCAGAAGAGAAATAAGAAAATCCCATAGACCTTAATAATGTTTCAAATACAATGATCTAACATTGTGTTATTAGTTTGTTTCAATATCATCATCAGTAACATAAAAATGTGTCTAAAAATTGATCACAATAGCAATCACAGAGTCAAACCATAAATAAATTTCCTATCAACATCAAATAATCTGCAAACTACGCATACCAGAATAGCAAATTAATTTCAACTTCTAATTTATTTACTCACTCAGGTGAGAATGGTGTTGCTTCGGCATCTAAAGTAGCAGCTACATGGATTCCACGAGAAAAAACATAAACGATATTATTAGATATGTATACCTAAAATTTTATCCATAATAGATAAACAAAACCTAATAAGCTATATACATCAAATAAGCTCAACTGATCAGCGACCAAACAGTCCTAATAGGGCACTTTTGAGCACTAGCACAAGCTTAAAAGAAATAACACTTACTTTTGAGAACTGAAATGACTTAAACATACACTTGAACTAAATTTTGACACAAATTAACACTTACTTTGACTCAATAAGCAATATGACTCTAAAAGCTATTATGATTAATCTAAAAACCAAGAGACTAAACAGATTGTTAAAAAAAACTTAATAAACTACTTAAAACTTGTTAAATCTACCTTTAATCTACAGTATAAACTGATTTAAAGCTAAATTTAAGTGACCTAATTGACCAAATAAGTATTAAACTAAATTTGAATCGATATAAAACACAGATCAAAACACGCAGGAAGAAAAATAAGCAAATCCCAAAGACCTTAATAATGTTCTAAATACAATGATCTAACATTGTGTCATTCGTTTGTTTCAATATGATCATCAGTGACATAAAAATGTATCTAAAAATTGATCACAATAGCAATCACAGAGTCGAACCATAAATAAACTTCCTATCAACATCAAATAATCTACAGACTACGCATACCAGAATAGCAAATTAATTTCAACTTCTAATTTATTTACTCACTCAGGTGAGAATGGTGTTGCTTCGGCATCTAAAGTAGCAGCTACATGGATTCCACTGAGAAAAAAACATAAACGATATTGTTAGATATGTATACCTAAAATTTAGCCATAATAGATAAACAAAACCTAATAAGCTATATACATCAAATAAGCTCAACTGATCAGCACCAGCCAAACAGTCCTAATAGGGCACTTTTGAGCACTAGCACACGCTTAAAAGCAATAACACTTACTTTTGAGAACTGAAATGACTTAAACAGACACTTGAAATAAATTTTGACACAAATTAACACTTACTTTTATACAATAAGCAATATGACTCAAAAAGCTATTATGATTAATATAAAAACCATGAGACTAAAGAGATTATTAAAAAAAACTTAACAAACTACTTAAAACTTGTTAAATCTACCTTTAATGTGTAGTATAAACTGATTTAAAGCTAAATTTAAGTGACCTAATTGACTAAATCGGTATTAAACTAAATTTGACTCCATATAAAACACAGATCCAAACACGCAGGAAGAAAAATAAGCAAATCCCATAGACCTTAATAATGTTCCAAATACAATGATATAACATTGTGTCATTCGTTTGTTTCAATATCATCATCAGTAACATAAAAATGTATCTAAAAATTGATCACAATAGCAATCAAAGAGTCAAACCATAAATAAACTTCCTATCAACATCAAATAATTTGCAGACTACGCATACCAGAATAGCAAATTAATTTCAACTTCTAATTTATTTACTTACTCAGGTGAGAATGGTGTTGCTTCGGCATCTAAAGTAGCATCTACATGGATTCCGCTGAGAAAAACACATAAACGATATTATTAGATATGTATACATAATATTTAGCCATAATAGATAAACAAAACCTAATAAGCTATATACTTCAAATAAGCTCAACTGATCAGCAGCAGCCAAACAGTCTTAATAGGGCACTTTTGAGCACTAGCACAAGCTTAAAAGCAATAACACTTACTTTTGAGAACTGAAATGACTTAAACAGACACTTGAACTAAATTTTGACAAAAATTAACACTTACTTTTACTCAATAAGCAATATGACTCAAAAAGCTATTATGATTAATTTAAAAACCATGAGACTAAAGAAATTGTTAAAAAAACTTAACAAACTACTAATAACTTGTTAAATCTACCTTTAATCTATAGCATAAACTGATTTAAAGCTAAATTTAAGTGACATAATTGACCAAATACGTATTAAACTAAATTTGACTCGATATAAAACACAGATCCAAACACGCAGGAAGAAAAATAAGCAAATCCCATAGGCCTTAATAATGTTCCAAATACAATGATCTAACATTGTGTCATTCTTTTGTTTTAATATCATCATCAGTAACATAAAAATGTATCTAAAAATTGATCACAATAGCAATCACAGAGTCAAACCATAAATAAACTTCCTATCAACATCAAATAATCTGCAGACAACGCATACCAGAATAACAAATTAATTTCAACTTCTAATTTATTTACTTAATCAGGTGAGAATGGTGTTGCTTCGGCATCTAAAGTAGCATCTGCATAGATTCTGCTGAGAAAAACACATAAATGATATTATTAGATATGTATACCTAATATTTAGCCATAATAGATAAACAAAACCTAATAAGCTATATACATCAAATAAGCTCAACTGATCAGCAGCCGCCAAACAGTCTTAATAGGGCACTTTTGAGCACTAGCACAAGCTTAAAAGCAATAACACTTACTTTTGAGAACTGAAATGACTTAAACAGACACTTGAACTAAATTTTGACACAAATTAACACTTACTTTGACTCAATAAGCAATATGACTCAAAAAGCTATTATGATTAATTTAAAAACCATGAGACTAAAGAAATTGTTAAAAAACTTAACAAACTACTTATAACTTGTTAAATCTACCTTTAATCTATAGTATAAACTAATTTAAAGCTAAATTTAAGTGACCTAATTGACCAACTAGGTATTAAACTAAATTTGACTCGATATAAAACACAGATCCAAACACGCAGAAGAGAAATAAGAAAATCCCATAGACCTTAATAATGTTTCAAATACAATGATCTAACATTGTGTTATTAGTTTGTTTCAATATCATCATCAGTAACATAAAAATGTGTCTAAAAATTGATCACAATAGCAATCACAGAGTCAAACCATAAATAAATTTCCTATCAACATCAAATAATCTGCAGACTACGCATACCAGAATAGCAAATTAATTTCAACTTCTAATTTATTTACTCACTCAGGTGAGAATGGTGTTGCTTCGGCATCTAAAGTAGCAGCTACATGGATTCCGCTGAGAAAAAAACATAAACGATATTATTAGATATGTATACCTAAAATTTTATCCATAATAGATAAACAAAACCTAATAAGCTATATACATCAAATAAGCTCAACTGATCAGCAACAGCCAAACAGTCCTAATAGGGCACTTTTGAGCACTAGCACAAGCTTAAAAGAAATAACACTTACTTTTGAGAACTGAAATGACTTAAACATACACTTGAACTAAATTTTGACACAAATTAACACTTACTTTGACTCAATAAGCAATATGACTCTAAAAGCTATTATGATTAATCTAAAAACCAAGAGACTAAACAGATTGTTAAAAAAAACTTAATAAACTACTTAAAACTTGTTAAATCTACCTTTAATCTACAGTATAAACTGATTTAAAGCTAAATTTAAGTGACCTAATTGACCAAATAGGAATTAAACTAAATTTGACTCGATATAAAACACAGATCCAAACACGCAGGAAGAAAAATAAGCAAATCCCAAAGACCTTAATAATGTTCTAAATTCAATGATCTAACATTGTGTCATTCGTTTGTTTCAATATCATCATCAGTGACATAAAAATGTATCTAAAAATTGATCACAATAGCAATCACAGAGTCGAACCATAAATAAACTTCCTATCAACATCAAATAATCTGCAGACTACGCATACCAGAATAGCAAATTAATTTCAACTTCTAATTTATTTACTCACTCAGGTGAGAATGGTGTTGCTTCGGCATCTAAAGTAGCAGCTACATGGATTCCGCTGAGAAGAAAACTTAAACGATATTGTTAGATATGTATACCAAAAATTCAGCCATAATAGATAAACAAAACCTAATAAGCTATATACATCAAATAAGCTCAACTGATCAGCAGCAGCCTAACAATCCTAATAGGGCACTTTTGAGCACTAGCACAAGCTTAAAAGCAATAACACTTACTTTTGAGAACTGAAATGACTTAAACAGACTGTAAGATCTTGGTTTGTTAAACAAGAGGTTCGGCTACTAGGTTAATAGTTTTAGAGAGAAAAAGTGAGAGAGAATGGGAACCCTAGAGAGACAAAGAAAAATGTATTATGAAGCTCCAACCCTTTGCCTTGGAGGGCAAAGGGTATTTATAGGGTACAAGCTTAGACGCCTCTTAAAGGCTGTGGATCAGGCATTCAGTGGGTAAAGACCCGTCCGTCCTCCACGGTGTTATAAAGTAATCTAAATACTAACACTGAATTACTACGACTACTAGCTTTCTAACGAGTATACACACTTGAGGTGACCGACACTTTAAGTACTGGATTTACTAAATCCCAACAATATCCCCCTAAGGGAGGTCACCTCAACTTACAATGATTACAAACTGATAAAACATTTCGTTGTTCTTGGTTTCTTTGATTAAACACTTTTGTTCTTTAGCTCGTAGTCATGATTCATCATGTTCTGCATGTTTTGAAAAATCAAGTGGAGGTCATAAACTGATCCACGTGATGATAGAGTATTTGAACCAGCTTTGAGATTATCATCAACCATAAATCTCTGACTCTTCCTTTGTGGCGTTGATATTATGTGATGTTGTGACTATTGGACCGACATGCTCACATTCTGGATCATGATATCATTTTATCAGAGTAGCGGAAGCTTTAGTTAATTCATGATATTTGCAGTAGCATAGCAGAAGCATGGAGTGAAAACATCAGAGTCATTGATGCACTTATCATGATTTTTTTTGATATGAATGTGTTGCGTGAGCATGCGGCTATGAATTGACCGCTTAATTCTGATCAGCTGCAAACGTCGGGGTGTACCTGCATAAGACAGTTAGCAATAAAGCGTACGAAAGTGTCTTTGATCACTTTCGATGAATTGAGGTACACGGCCCACGGTTCCCCGTTGATCAGTACAAGTACCGCCTGTGATCAGGTATAATTCAGAAGAATCTCCTTGACAGGGTTTCGCAGCTGCTCAAGCTGTTCTCAAACCGGAACGTCTCAAAGAAGATAACACGGAGTAAGTGAACCAGCGAATTGAGATTCACTGATTGATGAAAAGTGATTTGAAAACAATCGTGTATTGCTTAATAGAAAGTGTTTTGCAATACAATGAAGGTTTTATGAAAAATCAATTATCAATCATAAATACCCTTTAAATTTGAAACATTAATACACAGTCGATGTGTTATGGAAAAGAACTTTTAAGCACAACGACCGGTTTTTCAAAGGTATCCGTCAATTCATTTCCTGGACCAAGGTTGATTCAAGAATGAATCGCCCCATCGTTTCTATCCAGTTGTCACAAGCTTGATCTTTTGCAAGATCTCACATGTCACCCACCAAGAGCTTGTATGATGTTGGCTCTAGAAGGATTTCCATTTTCATTGTGAATATGTATGCATATCACTCAGATGTTCTGGCAATACCGCAAGGATAATGCGTAGGACTCAAGATATAATCTCTCTTTCCACATTGTGTGAAACAGAGAGTCTTCATTGAAAGTGTCCTAAGGAGATTTATTGATGATCTCATGGCTCTAGACTCAATTTATGCATATTTGGATCCTATATCGGAGACTAGGGAGAGGGTCTCCTTTTTCAATATCAACAATCTCTAAGAGAGAGTCGATAGTTTATGTCGGTTCCCCGTGAGAATGAAACAAGTCATTTTAAGAGGAACTTGAGTGGTTTGGGAAGTTGAAGTGCAGTGCGTCACTGGGTCCATGACGTCTTGTCTTCAATACCGATGTTACCTTGGTAACCACCAGTAGCATATGAGTTGAACCCGGTTACTGCCCTAAGGTTGAATTATTGGAGGGCTATTTCTTTTCACCCTTTTTCACATTTCATTTCTTTTTCATTCTTCAACCCCTTCAGTGCTTACCGAGACTTCATTACTAGAACCTTGTTGGGTTTATTCCAGTACTAGCTCTGTCTTAGTCCGCACAATTCCCATATCTCATTTTTCTCCTTTTATCATCATACCTAAGAACTCTACACTAACTAGTGGATAGTCCCTGGGTAGATCCCTCCGGTTCTGGCGAATCATGGGAACACATACCTAACCTTATCATCCTTATATCACCGTTCATAAAGTAAAGTTGGTCGGTCTATTTGGTATTGTTCATCTGCCATTGGAACCAATTGAAAACCATTTGAAAATCAATCCAGATACTTGTGATATATTATCAAAACATTTTGTACCTGAATTGTTTTTGATATTTTTAGAATAAGTGCTCCCCCTCAACATGTGCATCAAATGTTTGAAATCGTTTTGCACATGGAGGCAAGAGGAAGAAATTACTTCTTTGATTACCATTTTTCTAAAAGATATCACCATCACTTCCTTGAACAAATCAAGTAGATATAGCATTTCCGGGAAGGATGAGGTTTCCATAAATTTGCTCCCCCTCAATATGTGCCTCGAGGTTTGAAAGGAGTTTTGCACATACTAGAGGGAACCTGCACATTGAGATAAATGATCACGTTTCAAGTCATAGGTGTAAGATAGATGCTCCCCCTCAACATGTGAATGGAAAATTTGAAATCGTTTGTCACATGCGGGGAGGATAACATGTACATCCTTGTAAAACCATTTACCGAATCCTCAGTTTAAGTCCAATTTAAATCACACATTCTCCCCCGATCACAATTATCAAATCATTTGAGATTTGTGATCTCTTATAGATTTAAATTGATTTTGAAAGCTTTTAAGGAGAATTGTGACTTGATTATGAAAGCGTTTTAACTGATAAGGATCGGATTTTAAGACTTTAAACTCCATTGATGAAACATGCATGTATATCTTTTGAAAACAATTGAATGCCAAATAACTTTTTAATTTAATTGAAATCATTCTCCCCCTCAATCAATGACATAGGTTGTTGATTGAGAGATTGATCTTTTGACAAATAAGTCCAGATGATTATCAACAATAGAGACTGAGTTATTTTTCAAAGCAGTTAGTTTTCAGCAGATAAATGTTTATAGAATCAGAGCATGGAATTTTGAAAACATGATAAAGTATGGCTCTGTTCTTTCTTTGAAAAAGCGGGTTACTGCCTGAAATGACAATAAACTATCATTTTTCTCCATCTCATTTTTTTTTTTTTTTTTTAATTCGAACTTCATCTAGAGACCCGTGTCATTCTTTGAGTGACAACTCAAAGTCCGTAGATGTTATCGAACTGACAAGAAAAACATGATAAATAAACAATATTTTTGAGGATTTTCAAGATTTTCTGATTTTTATGGATTTTGAAAAGTTTTTTTTTTTTTTTTTTTTTGAAAAGATATATACAAGAATAGATAGAGTCGAACATCTTTACTCCTCGATGTCTTCCTGAAGGCGTTTGAGCGTGTCTGGTTGAAGGCTCTTTAAGCCTAGTCGTGGAAGAATAAATTCAAAGCGTTCTCGAGAAAGAGCTTTGGTGAAGATGTCTGCTAGTTGATATTCAGTCCTTACGAAGTATAGTTCAACTACACCATTTTCCACTTGTTCCCTGATGAAATGATGTCGAATGTCGATGTGCTTTGCTCTAGAGTGTTGAACATTGTTGCATCAGAGAGCAATGGCACTTTTGTTATCACAATACATAGGAACTTTGTTGAATACAAAGCCATAGTCAGATAATTGGGATCTCATCCATAAGATTTGAGCACAACAGAATGACATGGCTATGTATTCAGCCTCTGTAGAGGATATGGAAGTGCTCATCTGTTCTTTGAAGACCACTTACAAGCTTGTCACCTAAAAATTGAGCACCACCTGATGTACTTCGACGTGTATCTTGACATCCTGCATGTCGAGCATCTGCATAGGTTGTTAGAGACATACCGGAATCCTTCGGATACCAAAGTCCCATGTTAATGGTTCCTTGGAGATACCGAAAGACCCGTTTAACCGCATCAAGGTGCTTTTGGTAGGCTTAGCCGGTATCTAGCACACATGCATACAGCGAACAAAATGTGGTCTGCTGGCGTGAGGTACATCAGGGATCCAATCATACTACGATATTTTGTTTGATCTACTATGATCCCTGAGAGGTCCTCATCTAGTTTTGTACGCTCCACCATAGGAGTGTCAACAGGGTCACTGGAGGTAAATCCAAATTTCTTTAAGATTTCATTAGCATATTTTGATTGATTAATAAAAATGCCTCTGGGACTTTGTGAAATTTGTAATCCCAAGAAAAATGACATTTGTCCCATCATTGACATTTGAAATTTGGAGCCCATCTCCATAGAAAAACGGTCACATTCATTAGGGTCAGTCGAGGCAAAAATAATATCATCAACGTAAATTTGAACGTGAGTTAAATGTTTGCCTGACTTTCTGGTGAACAATGTTGGATCAACTGCTCCTTTCTTTGAATCCGGTGGATAGAAGAAACTTTGATAGCGTATCATACCATGCCCTTGGAGCTTGCTTCAAACCGTAAAGGGCCTTTTTCAAGCGATAGACATGAGTAGGATGCTCTGGATTCACAAAACCTTCTGGTTGGCTGACGTAGACGACTTCTTTAAGATCTCCGTTGAGAAAAGCCGTCTTTACATCCATCTGATAGACAATCATATTCTTACTTGCAGCATTAGCTAGGAAGATTCTGATTGCTTCGATGCGTGCAACAGGAGCAAAAGATTCCTCAAAGTCGATACCTTCTTCTTGACGATAACCTTTAGCAACTAACCGCGCCTTATTTTTCAGAACATCACCGTGCTCATCAAGCTTCACTTTGTAGATCCACTTGAGAGCAATGATCATTGCACAATCTGGAACTGGTACTAATTCCCATACGTCAAGACGATCAAACTCATGAATTTCTTCTTGCATTGCATTAAACCAGCTGTCTTCAGACATTGCAGTTTTAACATCTTTTGGTTCGATCTTAGAGAGTACTGAGTTGAAGAAGCACCATAAGGCATCAGTAGCTAATTGTTTTCGAGTTGATACAGGACGAGAAGGATTCCCAATGATGTTATCCAATGGATGGTCATGTGTCCATTTTCTAAGGTGTTCGTGTGGTTGTTGTTGAAGGACTGATGTAGCAGAGTTTATATCCCCTGATGAAGATGGTTCAGGTGTTTGGTCAGGGGCAAAGATGTTTTCAAATGGAGCATCATCGGTAGTAGCAAAGGGATTAACTTCATCATTGGATCCAGAGACAATTCCATGATGTACATTCGAAGATTGATGATTTGTTGATGAGATCGAGTGATCAGCAGCTTCTTGACTTAATGACATTGAAACTGAAGAGTTGACTTCATTGCATGGGATAAAGCGCCGTGTTGATTGAGTTGATAGATCAGTGGCACTTGGCTCATAATATTCATCAAACATTGGATCAAACAATTTCTTCAAATCATCTTCAGATGGAGGTACATATGGAGTTGTTGGAGAAGTATTTGGTACAAGGGATGAACCAATGGGACTGTTATGAAGTGCTGGTCCAGAACTGGGTTGTCCAGGAGCCATTTGACCGGACAGCTCATCGAACGTAACGTGAATAGTTTCCATGATATCTCGAGTTCTTTTGTTGTAGATTCGGTAACCCTTCTTGTTTGGTGCATAACCTACAAAACTCCAATGTCTGCCTTAGCTCTTAATTTACCTAAATCTTGACCGTCATTTGTTGGATATCACAAAGCACCAAACACACGAAGATAGGATAAATCAGGTTTTCTTTTATGAACAAGTTCATATGGAGTTTTTCCATGAGAGGTGTGAATAAGGGAACGATTTTGGGTGTAGCAGGCAGTGGCAATGGCTTCCGCCCATAGAAACATTGGAACCTTTGAGTAAATTAGCATTGTTCTTGCGGCTTCCACAAGAGTTCGATTTCGTCTTTCAACTACACCTTTCTGTTGAGGAGTTCGTGGAACACTTCTTTGATGACTGATTCCAATACTTTCATAAAATTGACTTAAGTCTCGGTTAACAAACTCTGTGCCATTGTCAGTTCGAACAATTTTAACCGTGTTGTTAAGATCGAACTGAAGTTGCTTGATAAGTTTGATGATGACGGCTGGAGTTTCATCCTTAGTCCTCAAGAACTTTACCCAAGTAAATCTAGAGTAGTCATCAACAACGACTAAAATATATCTCTTCCCATTAATCGTTTGCACTCTCATTGGTCCGCATAAATCCATATGAAGGGTATGAAGAACTTCCATTACAGAGCTTGTGGGTTTTGGTTTGTGGGCATATTTCGTGCTTTTTCCCAATTGACAAGCTGAGCAAAGATGATCTTTCTCATATTTTAATCTGGGTAAGCCTCGACAAGATCCTTTTGGAAAGATTGTTTATGGTACCGAAGTTCAAGTGATTGAGACGACGATGCCATAACCAAGATTTTGTTTTAGAAGCCTTTGATAGCAAGCAAATTGGAGAGGACTTCATCATGTCATCGATAGAGATGGTGTATAAGTTAGAACCTCTAGTGCCTCTTAATAATTCTACACCATCAAGTTCTCTAACGAAGCAAGTATGTTTCTGAAAAGCTACTTCAAGATCGGAATCACAGAATTGACCAACAGAAAACAAGTTATGACCAAGTCCTTCCACATAATATACCCGGGAAATTACACTATCTCCGACCACATAATCACCATATCCCATAATAGCTCCAAAATGGTCGTTTCCGAATCTAACAGTTCCAATAAATTTACTCACGAAGTTCATGAGCCGCGACCGGTCACCAGTCATATGCTTGGAACAGCCTGAGTCAGGTACCACAGAACGATTTGAACGATCTGCAGTTGAACACAGACAAGAATGGATAACTGGATAATTGGGATCCCCATGCAAGAATGGGTTCCACTTGGTTAGTAACAGTAATTGGAACACCCACATCAGAAATAGAAACATCCATATCAGAAGTAGAAGCAATGGAATCATTGGGAATAGATGCAATGAGGTGTCTCAGTATTTGACCTATTCAAAGTATGTTCACTTCTTAAGGGAATAGTTCTACCAGGTAGGCATCCATTTTCTAGTGGGCATAATCTTAGCAGTTTGAGAGGAAAACTGATTATTCTTATGGCCAAAAGGTATCCAATAATAACCTATCTTTATAAAATTTCTTCCTGTGGGTTTCCACTGTTTTCTAACAATCTTTCGTTTTTCCCTTTTTGCCTTATTTGCACGATTATTAGCATTAACAATTTTAACTGGGCATTTGACATCTTTAGACAAAGCATTCACACCACATTCATGATTAGCAACAGAATTCAAGCAGACATCATTACAAGGTTTGCAAATAGTATCAGAATTCGAATTAATTACAGTACGCCTAAGGCAAATACTAGAATCAACACGATTCGTTTTATTCAACTCAAGCTTAAAGTTCCTAGGTTGGTCTTCTACTCTCTTCCAATGCACAATTTTAGCTTGCGAGGTCCTATCATTCCTTGTATTGTCTTGAGACTTTGACCTGCTTGCTTTAATGTCATTGATTACTCCTGTAGAGGGAATGGGAACATTAGTTGGTTGATCTAATTTTTGTATTCCTTAACTTGATGTGCAAGGATCTGAAGTACTAGAAGGCACATTAGTGTATACTTTCTTAAGACAGTGATTTGAGCTTTTTGCAGGCACACTAAAGTTCACTTTCTTAGCACTAACATATCTGGAATCTGAACTACTTGAAGGCACATTAGTGTATCCTTTCTTAAGACTGGGCATAGAACGGATTTCCTGCTTGGCACTAGGCATAGAACAAGACTTCACAGCCTTGCCTTTTTCACCTAAGGGTTTTTGACATGTTGCAATTACACATTCAAGCAGCTCTTGAGATCATTTGGCCTGGAGGCAAGCAAACCTAATTTCTCTATCAAGAGGTTTATTAATGAAGTCCTCTTCGACAATCTCACGGAGACATTCCAGACTGTCCTTAAGGTGAGCACAATAGTCATGAAAAGCATGTTCATTATTCCTAAGATGAGGAGGAATATATTTAACTGTCACAGTGTATTTGCAGTCTAAGGGTGACTTTGAGATAACATTCTTATTGAAAACAAGTGGCAGTTTCCCATTTCCCTGACTTCTCAGATTCTCAATTTCCTTATGTAAAGACGTTATTTTTCCGTTGTTTTGGTCACGGGTGACTTTCATTGAATCATATAACTCTTTAAAATGTCGTTTAACTTTTTCATTTTCTTCTAGAAAACTCTCGTTTTCCTTTTGTAAGGCATCAACTAAGTTTTGAAGATGAATAGTTTGAGAATTCTGAGAATCAAAAAGAGGAGGCATTTGGGAGCCTGTCATATTGTTCGTTTGACCCTTTAATTGAGAGATTTGGGCTTTCAACTTTCTGATCGTGTTGCACTGAGCTTGAATCTGTTCATCACGTTTGTTAATTTGAAAAACTGCATCAAACTCTGGAGCATCTGAGGATGTCGTGATATTTGAGGTTTTAACATTTTCTTTGAGATGTTGATATTTTAATTGCAAAGCAAAATGTTCAACTTCTAATTTTGAAAGATGTTTAACCAGATTATCATGATCATCCTGTTCAATTTTCTCATGCAATTTTGAATTCGCTTTTTCAAGCTCAATGACACGATCATGGGAAACTTTCAAGGCAACAGATAATTCATGAAATTGAGATGCAGTAATAGAAGAATTCGTAGCAACATAGAACACATCTTGAGCAACACATTGAGAAATCAAGTTCTCATTTAGTATATGCAGATTCTTCCTTTCAATTTCATTGTATTTTAGTTCCTGTTCATAATCATTGACTTCAACTATCATTGCATCAAATTCCTTTTCCATTTCTTTAATATCAGTGTTTATTCCAATTTTAAGACTCTCAAATTGACCTTTTAACTGTTTAAAGAAAGGCATGACTTCGGTTAAATAACATTCTTTCATTTGTTCAAAACCCTTTCCCCTCAGAATCCCACGTAGGTGTGATTCTCTTCTTACACGTTTTCTCAAAATCAACAAACAGTTGATAAACAACATATAGGCTGATTAAGGTCCTGCTATTAGTGGCAATAGATCTAGGAACTAGGTGCATTGGTGTATTAGGAGGATACACAGTTGCTTTTGGCAATTTCCTAAGGGGAGGTTTAGAAACAACAAGATTCTCTTCTTTTTGCTTATCTAAATCCATTTTCCAAAACACTTGTTCAGGAGTTAGAAGTGTCTGAGTCTTAAACTTGTTTAAGGAGATCCAGTTTTCCTTAGTGTAATCATGAGGTTTGATTGTTATGTTATTCTTTTACACTCAGGGATTTTCAAGCTTCTTATTCATTTTCTCCCTAGTGACTTCATCTGATTTCTTATCTTCCTCAGTGCACTTAACGCAACTAGGTTTCTGCCTAGGCTTAAGGATTTCATTACCATCATAAAGTACCTTATGAGCAGCTCTAGCCTTTTTAATAACCTCGGGACTTGGTTCCTCAACAAGGGGAATGCTATGCTTATCGCTTAAGATTCTATGCTTAGTGATCATGTGAGCAGTCTGAATGGTATTCCCTTGTACGTACAACTTATTCTCAAGTTTGATTTTCAAAGTTTTTAGATTGGAAAAATCATTCAAAAGTTTTGATTCCTTAGCATTGAATTCTTGCTTAAGCATTTTCACATTTTCTTGAAGTTCATGTTTTTGCTTAGCAGTTTTAGAAAGCTTTTCTTGTAAGGAGTTTAACTCTTGTTTCAATACTTCTTCTCTAAAATTACTTTTTTTGATAATTGTATGCATTTGGTTATCCATATCCTGCTCACGGGTAGTTAACTCAAACTTAGCACGCTGTTCATAAATAGCAACTTGTTCCTTATAGGTATTGAGCTCCGTGGTCAAGGAATCATCAGGCATGAATGCAGTGTATTCATCATGCATGCATTCATTGTTAATTGCAGAAGATTCATCACTAGGTACAACAAGACTGTCATCGTATTTCACATATTGTTCATATGGGATAACATTGTTATTTCCCATATTTTCAATATCTGACTCAATGACTTCAGTAGATTGTACTTCATGGTGAATCTTTTGCTCATCAACCACATCATATAGTTTGAGTACCTCTTTAATGATGGATTCCTTGGATGGACTGGCTTGTTGAGATGAAGAGGTCATTGGAGAGATATTAGCCATGAATATAGTTTGTGCACATGGTTCATCATCAACGTCCGAGTCAAAAGCATCACAGTCTGCAACTTGAAAGGCGTTGGGATTGTTTTGAGCAGCATGCACTGGTTGTTCGTCCACATCTCCATCATATGTTCTAGCATTCCCATCAGACAAGAACAACAGCTCCTCTTCATTCAACATTACACCACTATCTTGTGCTTGAACCAACAACATCTTGTCCCGGAAGTATTCTGCGTTTTGAGGGCGTTTTGGTTGAGTACAGTTCCTAGCAATGTGCCCTTCTCCACCACAGTTGTAGCACTTTATTGGCTTTGCTTGACCCTGGTTTCCATTCCTTCCCCAATTCTGATTTGCAGCATAGCCTCTACCAGCTCCACCTCTTCCTTGTTCGTACTGCCTTTCTTGAACTGGTTGAACTGTAACTTTTCCATCTCTGACCAAAGCATGGTTGTGTAGATTGGATGCAGTCCTGATCTCATTGTTAGTGTGAAGTCTGTTGGTATGTGGAGAGAAGGTTAAGTTTTGTTTAACCATAAAAGCCAATTTATTGATAAAGTGCTCCATGACTTCATCAGAGTTAGGTTGCTTATATCCCGAATCAGGAACAGGCTTGTTATTATCATTTCCAGTGGGTGTGACTTGTGATGCTTTGGTGAAGAATGTATTTGTATCATTTGATGAGCTTGTTTCTCCTGGTTGAGATTTGAACTGTTCTAGAATCCTTTTTTCAAACATAGCATGTTTCTCATTCTGAAGAAGGAAGGCATACAATTGCTCATAGTTGGTGTTCTTTAGTCCTTTTGTAAGCTTCACAGAAGAGACAAACTTGTGCCATTCGGGATTCATATTGTTTACGAATTTTGAGTTCAGCTGAATGTTTGGCATAGTCATCTTGATATTCCTCATATCATTCACTAGCTTGTGGAATCTCACGTAATATTCATAAACACCTTCTTCAGGTTTCATCTTAAAATGCTCAAATTCATCATACAGCTGTGATTCTCTGTCTTCGATAGTCAATTCAGAACCTGAGAGAAGCATCTTGACATTATCCCAAACTGCCTTGGCTTCTGTGTTGTGATTGATAAGCTTGTAGATATCTTTTGGAAGACCTTGAAGAATAATATTTGAAGCCCTGATATCAGCATCGAATCTCTTTTTCTCCTTATCAGTGAGTTCATCATACATCTTAGGTCTATCCATTCCATAAACTATTGTTCCATCTGCAGCAGTATCAATCATGTCTCTAGTAGTCTCAACCTGATAAGGTCCTTCATCAATAGACTTAAGGATGTTAACCCCATTCTCCTTTCCTAAGCAGTACAACCTGATTCTTTGTGACCAAGATTCATAGTCTGTTCCGTCAAGCATAGGAGGACGAGTATCAGATCCTGCAGCTTGCACATCATCAGCAACGGAAGACATGTTTAAATTCTACGGGATTTTACAAATCTTTGACTTAACCGGGAAATAGAAAAATTTCACGGGATTTTACAAAATCAAGAGATAAACCGTAAAACTTATGCACTTATGCGTAGACAACAGAGTTATGCGTAGGAACTTATGCGTAGATGAGAGCTTATGCGTAGACAGCAGTTTACGCGTAACTTACAACTTACGAGTAGACACGGCTTATGCGTAGACAGAGTTTACGCGTAGACTAGAGCTTACGCGTAGGATATGAGGGTAAAATACTTAAGTTTATGCGTAAACCAAAGCTTAGGCTATGAACCTTATCGTAAGTTTCCCTTAGGTGTAAGACAAGCTTATGCGTAAGAAAAAGCTTATGCGTAAGAATTGTTACGCGTAAGTTTTATGCTTATGCGTAAAATTAGGGTTTTACCCAAAACGATCTCTTACACTTCACAGTGTACGAGATATCCAAAGTCGAAGTGTTTTTCAGGCTTATCCAAGCAAGAAGAACACTGAGTAATCACCAGAGATGAAGATCAAGAGACAAATTCCATACGCGTAGGATTAGGGTTTCGTTATGCGTAGGAAGTACAAATTTTGCCAAACACGTTTTTATGATCAAAAACGTTAAGACAACCAGATAAAGATGATAACACAACCTTAAAAACACCAAAACAACAAGTCTCGAAGATCAAAACCACCTTTCTCTCTTACGCGTAGGTTCGTACACACGTATCCAAACACTCTTAAAAACCAAGAAAAACTCGTAAAGTTCGAAACTTTTTGCAAGAAACTGAAAGTTTAACACTCAATAAACCTTAACCCACAAGAATCTTGGATTAAAAAGTGAAAAATTTAGAGCTATAA
Source organism: Chrysanthemum makinoi (assembly GCA_910596185.1). NCBI lineage: Eukaryota > Viridiplantae > Streptophyta > Magnoliopsida > Asterales > Asteraceae > Chrysanthemum > Chrysanthemum makinoi. The sequence continues at coordinate 145,141,384 of OU343217.1, read as the reverse complement.
TGATTCAAAAATATCGTGTACGAGACAACCTTTTTACGCGTATAACCAAGCCTTAACCCAAGAATGACAATCAAACCAAGAACATGAGAGATGGATGATCAAACCTGGCTCTTGATACCATTTGTAAGATCTTGGTTTGTTAAACAAGAGGTTCGGCTACTAGGTTAATAGTTTTAGAGAGAGAAAGTGAGAGAGAATGGGAACCCTAGAGAGACAAAGAAAAATGTATTATGAAGCTCCAACCCTTTGCCTTGGAGGGCAAAGGGTATTTATAGGGTACAAGCTTAGACGCCTCTTAAAGGCTGTGGATCAGGCATACAGTGGGTAAAGACCCGTCCGTCCTCCACGGTGTTATAAAGTAATCTAAATACTAACACTGAATTACTACGACTACTAGCTTCTAACGAGTATACACACTTGAGGTGACCGACACTTTAAGTACTGGATTTACTAAATCCCTACACAGACACTTAAACTAATTTTGACACAAATTAACACTTACTTTGACTCAATAAGCAATATGACTCAAAAAGCTATTATGATTAATCTAAAAACCATGAGACTAAAGAGATTATTAAAAAAAACTTAACAAACTACTTAAAACTAGTTAAATCTACCTTTAATGTATAGTATAAACTGATTTAAAGCTAAATTTAAGTGACCTAATTGACCAAATCGGTATTAAACTAAATTTGACTCAATATAAAACACAGATCCAAACACGCAGGAAGAAAAATAAGCAAATCCCACAGACCTTAATAATGTTCCAAATACAATGATCTAACATTGTGTCATTCATTTGTTTCAATATCATCATCAGTAACATAAAAATGTATCTAAAAATTGATCACAATGGCAATCACAGAGTCAAACCATAAATAAACTTCCTATCAACATCAAATAATCTGCAGACTACGCATACCAGAATAGCAAATTAATTTCAACTTCTAATTTATTTACTTACTCAGGTGAGAATGGTGTTGCTTCGACATCTAAAGTAGCATCTACATGGATTCCGCTGAGAAAAACACATAAACGATATTATTATTAGATATGTATACATAATATTTAACCATAATAGATAAACAAAACCTAATAAGCTATATACTTCAAATAAGCTCAACTGATCAGCAGCAGCCAAACAGTCTTTATAGGGCATTTTTGAGCACTAGCACAAGCTTAAAAGCAATAACACTTACTTTTGAGAACTGAAATGACTTAAACAAACACTTGAACTAAATTTTGACAAAAATTAACACCTACTTTGACTCAATAAGCAATATGACTCAAAAAGCTATTATGATTAATTTAAAAACCATGAGACTAAAGAAATTGTTAAAAAACTTAACAAACTACTTAAAACTTGTTAAATCTACCTTTAATCTATAGTATAAACTGATTTAAAGCTAAATTTAAGTGACCTAATTGACCAAATAGGTATTAAAATAAATTTGACTCGATATAAAACACAGATCCAAACACGCAGGAAGAAAATAAGCAAATCCCATAGACCTTAATAATGTTCCAAATACAATGATCTAACATTGTGTCATTAGTTTGTTTCAATATCATCATCAGTAACATAAAAATGTGTCTAAAAATTGATCACAATAGCAATCACAGTCAAACCATAAATAAATTTCCTATCAACATCAAATAATCTGCAGACTACGCATACCAGAATAGCAAATTAATTTCAACTTCTAATTTATTTACTCACTCAGGTGAGAATGGTGTTGCTTCGGCATCTAAAGTAGCAGCTACATGGATTCCGCTGAGAAAAAAACATAAACGATATTATTAGATATGTATACCTAAAATTTAGCCATAATAGATAAACAAAACCTAATAAGCTATATACATCAAATAAGCTCAACTGATCAGCAGCAGCCAAACAGTCCTAATAGGGCACTTTTGAGCACTAGCACAAGCTTAAAAGCAATAACACGTACTTTTGAGAACTGAAATGACTTAAACAAACACTTGAACTAAATTTTGACACAAATTAACACTTACTTTGACTCAATAAGCAATATGACTCTAAAAGCTATTATGATTAATCTAAAAACCATGAGACTAAAGAGATTGTTAAAAAAACTTAATAAACTACTTAAAACTTGTTAAATCTACCTTTAATCTTCAGTATAAACTGATTTAAAGATAAATTTAAGTGACCTAATTGACCAAATAGGTATTAAACTAAATTTGACTCGATATAAAACACAGATCCAAAGACGCAGGAAGAAAAATAAGAAAATCCCATAGACCTTAATAATGTTCAAAATACAATGATCTAACATTTTGTCATTCGTTTGTTTCAATATTATCATCAGTAACAAAAAAATGTATCTAAAAATTGATCACAATAGCAATCACAGAGTCAAACCATAAATAAACTTCCTATCAACATCAAATAATCTGCAGACTACGCTTACCAGAATAGCAAATTAATTTCAACTTCTAATTTATTTACTCCCTCAGGTGAGAATGGTGTTGCTTCGGCATCTAAAGTAGCAGCTACATGGATTCCGTCGAGAAAAAATCATAAACGATATTACTAGATATGTATACCTAAAATTTTATCTATAATAGATAAACAAAACCTAATAAGCTATATACATCAAATAAGCTCAACTGATCAGCAACAGCCAAACAGACCTAATAGGGCACTTTTGAGCACTAGCACAAGCTTAAAAGCAATAACACTTACTTTTGAGAACTGAAATGACTTAAACATACACTTGAACTAAATTTTGACACAAATTAACACTTACTTTGACTCAATAAGCAATATGACTCTAAAAACTATTATGATTAATCTAAAAACCATGAGACTAAAGAGATTGTTAAAAAAAAAAAACTTAATAAACTACTTAAAACTTGTTAAATCTACCTTTAATCTATAGTATAAACTGATTTAAAGCTAAATTTAAGTGACCTAATTGACCAAATAGGTATTAAACTAAATTTGACTCGATATAAAACACAGATCCAAACACGCAGGGAGAAAAATAAGCAAATCCCAAAGACCTTAATAATGTTCCAAATACAATGATCTAACATTGTGTCATTCGTTTGTTTCAATATCATCATCAGTAACATAAAAATGTGTCTAAAAATTGATCACAATAGCAATCACAAAGTCAAACCATAAATAAATTTCCTATCAACATCAAATAATCTGCAGACTACGCATACCAGAATAGCAAATTAATTTCAACTTCTAATTTATTTACTCACTCAGGTGAGAATGGTGTTGCTTCGGCATCTAAAGTAGCAGCTACATGGATTCCGCTGAGAAAAAAACATAAACGATATTATTAGATATGTATACCTAAAATTTAGCCATAATAGATAAACAAAACCTAATAAGCTATATACATCAAATAAGCTCAACTGATCAGCAGCAGCCAAACAGTCCTAATAGGGCACTTTTGAGCACTAGCACACGCTTAAAAGCAATAACACTTACTTTTGAGAACTGAAATGACTTAAACAGACACTTGAACTAAATTTTGACACAAATTAACACTTACTTTGATACAATAAGCAATATGACTCAAAAAGCTATTATGATTAATCTAAAAACCATGAGACTAAAGAAATTGTTAAAAAAACTAAACAAACCACTTAAAACTTGTTAAACCTACCTTTAATCTATAGTATAAACTGATTTAAAGCTAAATTTAAGTGACCTAATTGACCAAATAGGTATTAAACTAAATTTGACTCGCTATAAAACACAGATCCAAACACGCAGGAAGAAAAATAAGCAAATCCCATAGACCTTAATAATGTTCCAAATGCAATGATCTAACATTGTGTCATTCGTTTGTTTCAATATTATCATCAGTAACAAAAAAATGTATCTAAAAATTGATCACAATAGCAATCACAGAGTCAAACCATAAATAAACTTCCTATCAACATCAAATAATCTGCAGACTACGCATACCAGAATAGCAAATTAATTTCAACTTCTAATTTATTTGCTCCCTCATGTGAGAATGGTGTTGCTTCGGCATCTAAAGTAGCAGCTACATGGATTCCGCCGAGAAAAAAAAATAAACGATATTATTAGATATGTATACCTAAAATTTTATCCATAATAGATAAACAAAACCTAATAAGCTATATACATCAAATAAGCTCAACTGATCAGAAACAGCCAAACAGTCCTAATAGGGCACTTTTGAGCACTAGCACAAGCTTAAAAGCAATAACACTTACTTTTGAGAACTGAAATGACTTAAACAGACACTTGAACTAAATTTTGACACAAATTAACACTTACTTTGACTCAATAAGCAATATGACTCTAAAAGCTATTATGATTAATCTAAAAACCATGAGACTAAAGAGATTGTTAAAAAAAACTTAATAAACTACTTAAAATTTGTTAAATCTACGTTTAATCTATAGTATAAACTGATTTAAAGCTAAATATAAGTGACCTAATTGACCAAATAGGTATTAAAATAAATTTGACTCGATATAAAACACAGATCCAAACACGCAGGAAGAAAATAAGCAAATCCCATAGACCTTAATAATGTTCCAAATACAATGATCTAACATTGTGTCATTAGTTTGTTTCAATATCATCATCAGTAACATAAAAATGTGTCTAAAAATTGATCACAATAGCAATCACAGTCAAACCATAAATAAATTTCCTATCAACATCAAATAATCTGCAGACTACGCATACCAGAATAGCAAATTAATTTCAACTGCTAATTTATTTACTCACTCAGGTGAGAATGGTGTTGCTTCGACATCTAAAGTTGCAGCTACATGGATTCCGCTGAGAAAAAAACATAAATGATATTATTAGATATGTATACCTAAAATTTAGCCATAATAGATAAACAAAACCTAATAAGCTATATACATCAAATAAGCTCAACTGATCAGCAGCAGCCAAACAGTCCTAATAGGGCACTTTTGAGCACTAGCACAAGCTTAAAAGCAATAACACTTACTTTTGAGAACTGAAATGACTTAAACATACACTTGAACTAAATTTTGACACAAATTAACACTTACTTTGACTCAATAAGCAATATGACTCAAAAAGCTATTATGATTAATCTAAAAACCATGAGACTAAAGAGATTGTTAAAAAAAACTTAATAAACTACTTAAAACTTCTTAAATCTACCTTTAATCTATAGTATAAACTGATTTAAAGCTAAATTTAAGTGACCTAATTGACCAAATAGGTATTAAACTAAATTTGACTCGATATAAAACACAGATCCAAACACGCAGGAAGAAAAATAAGCAAATCCCATAGACCTTAATAATGTTCCAAATACAATGATCTAACATTGTGTCATTCGTTTGTTTCAATATCATCATCAGTAACATAAAAATGTATCTAAAAATTGATCACAATAGCAATCACATTGTCAAACCATAAATAAACTTCCTATCAACATCAAATAATCTGCAGACTACGCATACTAGAAATTAATTTCAACTTCTAATTTATTTACTCACTCAGGTGAGAATGGTGTTGCTTCGGCATCTAAAGTAGCAGCTACATGGATTCCGCTGAGAAAAAAACATAAACGATATTATTATGTATACCTAAAATTTAGCCAGAATAGATAAACAAAACCTAATAAGCTATATACATCAAATAAGCTCAACTGATCAGCACCAGCCAAACAGTCCTAATAGGGCACTTTTGAGCACTAGCACAAGCTTTAAAGCAATAACACTTACTTTTGAGAACTGAAATGACTTAAACAGACACTTGAACTAAATTTTGACACAAATTAACACTTACTTTGACTCAATAAGCAATATGACTCAAAAAGCTATTATGATTAATCTAAAAACCATGAGACTAAAGAAATTGTTAAAAAACTTAACAAACCACTTAAAACTTGTTAAATATACCTTTAATCTATAGTATAAACTGATTTAAAGCTAAATTTAAGTGACCTAATTGACCAAATAGGTATTAAACTAAATTTGACTCGATATAAAACACATATCCAAACACGCAGGAAGAAAAATAAGCAAATCCCATAGACCTTAATAATGTTCCAAATACAATGATCTAATATTGTGTCATTCGTTTGTTTCAATATCATCATCAGTAACATAAAAATGTATCTAAAAATTGATCACAATAGCAATCACAGAGTCAAACCATAAATAAACTTCCTATCAACATCAACTAATCTGCAAACTACGCATACCAGAATAGCAAATTAATTTCAACTTCTAATTTATTTACTCACTCAGGTGAGAATGGTGTTGCTTCGGCATCAAAAGTAGCATCTACATGGATTCCGCTGAGAAAAACACATAAACAATATTATTAGATATGTATACCTAATATTTAGCCATAATAGATAAACAAAACCTAATAAGCTATATACATCAAATAAGCTCAACTGATCAGCCGCAACCAAACAGTCCTAATAGGGCACTTTTGAGCACTAGCACAAGCTTAAAAGCAATAACACGTACTTTTGAGAACTGAAATGACTTAAACAGACACTTGAACTAAATTTTGACACAAATTAACACTTACTTTGACTCAATAAGCAATATGACTCAAAAAGCTATTATGATTAATCTAAAAACCATGAGACTAAAGAAATTGTTAAAAAAAAACTTAACATACTACTTAAAACTTGTTAAATCTATCTTTAATCTATAGTATAAATTGATTTAAAGCTAAATTTAAGTGACCTAATTGACCAAATAGGTATTAAACTAAATTTGACTCGATATAAAACACAGATCCAAACACGCAGGAAGAAAAATAAGCAAATCCCATAGACCTTAATAATGTTCCAAATACAATGATCTAACATTGTGTCATTCGTTTGTTTCAATATCATCATCAGTAACATAAAAATGTATCTAAAAATTGATCACAATAGCAATCACAGAGTCAAACCATAAATAAACTTCCTATCAACATCAAATAATCTGCAAACTACGCATACCATAATAGCAAATTAATTTCAACTTCTAATTTATTTACTCACTCTGGTGAGAATGATGTTGCTTCGGCATCTAAAGTAGCATCTACATGGATTCCGCTGAGAAAAAAATATAAATGATATTATTAGATATGTATACCTAAAATTTAGCCATAATAGATAAATATTTATTTACTCACTGTTCCTTCGGCGTGGACATTTCAATGACGTGGGATGATGACGGTTGATCGTTTGATTGGTTCGAGAAAGCTGATTCCATGTCAGGTGTGATTTTGTGGGTTGGCGATTCAACAGCCACGATGGCTGTGAATGAAACCAAACCCTAATTTTTTCTAAAAAGAATTGTATCTCATATAGAATATATATAGGACTTGAGTAGGGTATTATGTTTGGGTTTTTTAATGGGCTTATAACGCTAGAGATAATATGTGGGCTCGGTGTAACCGACCCTATCCATACACTAGAGGCATTTTATATGTTCAAGGAAACTTCTATAATTTTAATATATACTAATTGGGGAAATTGCATGGGCAAAAGGCTAAAATCTTAAGGGGTCCGTTTTGTGTTAAACATCATCCTTATTGGCCCATCATTAATGGTATAGTACATGAACAGTTTCCAACACTATTTTAGTGGATCATGTGCAATTGTGTGATTGGCTGAAACGTGTTGGCAACATTTCTGTTCATTCCCGTTCTTGCGTAATTATCCTGTAATACAACCATGTTAAAGGTTTAACAGGTCCTAGAAAGATCCACACCCTCATTCTTCTTTTCCAAAAACTAATATAACCTCTCATTCATTCTTATTCTTGACCAAAAAACACACATTAATTTCATCATCAAAACCCAAAAACACAAGGACCACAATACGAATCGAAACATGCTTCAAACACACATTAATTTCATTGTATTTTGTTTCAAAAATATTTGTATACTTGGTAGACGGTAGTTGGTATGAGTATTTGACCAATAAGTTATTATGTTTACATAGTAATATTTGATCGAGTTTAGTCATGTATTTACTTTTTTTAGCTTTGTCGAGCCTATTTCATTTTTCCATACTTATTCTTCATTATAATATATTACCCAACTTGCATTTGGTTTAACCTTAACCAGGGGCGGAGCCAGAAATCTTTTCTCGAAAAAACACACTTTGATATTTTTTAAAAACTACACTACAAATTGAGTCTCGATGAGGGCAAATTACAAAAAAAGCCAAATATTTTAAAAAAATAATATTAAATTTTTTGCAGAAGGCACGTAACCCTTGTGACCCCCTTATCTCAGCCCATGCCTTTAACTAGACCTTTTTTCCCAAAAAAAAAAGCCTTAATTTGTCTGTTTTGTTGTTTTGTCAAGTGAGTACACCAACGGATCTAGAATTATGTCAAAGTTTATGTTCTTATAAAAAATAATAATTTCATATAACGTGCGTAGCCTCAAGTATATCACTTAATAAAGACCTAAAACGACGAAATAAATTCCTCAATACTCATTACATACCCCTCAAGTATATCAGTTATTAATAAAAGTGTATGTTCTTAAACAGGCACGGGCCAAACGGGCACATGTTATACAAATCGCTTAATAAAAGACCTAAAACGACAAAATAAATTCCTTTAACGTAATATCTTATTTATATTAAAAAACTTAAATATATTATATAAAAAAAGATCTTTAAAACGATCGTAATATTCTACAATTGAGGGAAAAAATGTGCCCGTTAGTGCCCATTTAAGTTTTCAATGGGCTATATGTGCCCATTTCAAAAAAAGAATGAGGCTAAATGTGCCTAAATCTTTTAAAAATTTGCCCATTTAACTTATTTTTTTTGCTTTTGAGTATATTTTGTCAACTCTAAGTATATGGTCGTCTTATGTGAGTAGTGTATCTACTCAACATCTTTACGTAAGTAGATTATTTAGGCATGCTCTACACCTAAACGTGACATGCGAACATCTATATTATATTATATTATTGCTTACGTTTTATTTTCCCCGTTACATTACAGTTCTAGCTTATTAATAGTTTAAAATTTGGTGATTTCGTGGATAGCCAAATTCTTTTGCGCATTTGAAATCATCGAGCGACCAAATTAGCTATTAATGAATTATAGAATGTAGGAATTTTACGTGAGAAGGTACAATGACAAACGTGCATTTAGTGAAGTCTAGTAAAATGGCTAGAAACTAAGATACATTGACCTTCGGCAGTTGCATGTAATCAACACAGGATAGTACCAACTATCAAGAGAATAGCAAGCATTGATCATGTCGCATGCATGCTTCGCGAGTGGTCTAATATCTTACTAACAGAACTACATCTCCATCCAAAAAAAGAGCCGATAGATATCCCTACGGCTATCGATCAGTTAACCCAGCACGAGATCATTCAGCTATACTCTGGTTTTTTCAGCCTTTATTTTTTAGATATTTCTAGCCACATTACGTTAATGAGAATCGCGATCATGACATAGCTATGAGACCCATAAGTTCAACATATATAAGGCTTAGATGACATGAGGAGTTATCAGTCATGTGTTACGTAAACAAGATAAGTACACTTCTCAAACAAAGAGTTATCAGTCATGTATCACCAACTCAACATCGACATATTCTTAAGTCCTAAACCATTTTACAAAGCTTAATGAGGCTATCTTATTCATACATCTCTAGAACAGATTTCAAAAGCCAACTGCTCTGCCTTGTAAATCGAAGTGGCAGTCTTTTTTCCACTGTGAATAGCATAACCTTCAGGAGGAACCTTGTAAACGAGATTTGATCCATGATTCCAGGTGTTGGAACTCCTGATTGTTTAGCGAATGGGCAAGACCAGGATACGCCTGTAATTTACAGTTTAAAGAAAATGTTCAGGTAATTATATAATAACCAATAAATGCCTTCAATAAGGTCAAAGAAGTCTTATGAAAGAAAATTAAGTAACATAACTTTTTCGTTTATGTGATAATCAAAAAGAGTAAACAGAAGTTCCCAAACTACAGTGAACTTAAGACAGACAGGTTCAAAAATCATATGGGAAGAAGCAGTTTGTAGCGTGCTTTGAGTCCCATATGTGAACTTTTCAGCAACAAATAAGGAAAATGTTGCCGCAGGATTTCAGACCCAGTCAGCGGCAATGAAGGCGTTGAAAATCAACAAAAATAAGGTTAAAAAGTCTTGTGAAAGAAAAATCAAGGACATTTTTCTTAAGAATCAAAAAGAGCAAATAGAAATTCAAAACGGCAGAAAAGATACAGGTTCAGAAGTCATATATCTGAGGAAGCAGTTTGTAGCAAGCATTTTAAGTAAACTTTGTCGGAAACAAATGAGGCAGATGTTGACCTGGGATTTGAGAACCGGTTAGGCAATGAAGGCATTGGAAAAGAAAGTCATAAAAGTTAAGCTGAGAGATCAGGAATCTGAATGAACAAAAAGTTGTGGTTGAAATTAGAGATCAAATGAGTGTACTATCGTTGTAAAGAAGAAAGTAGCCATCTGAAGAAAAAGAACATTCAAGGGTAAAGTGGTTTCAACTATGGGATTTCTAAATATTTCATCTGGCAATGCAAATGCACAACAGATTTACTTGTGTGTCTTCTATTGTGATATATGGCTCGAAAGTGGTTAAGGGATCAAAGATGAAAGAAGAAATAGCAAGTCATGTTGAAGCCACTTTGCAATGGAAGACTGGCCCTTCATTTGAACACTACAAGGGCTTTTAAAGAATTATGAAATGCGAACAAAGGACTATTTAGATTGTTCTTTTTACAAGAGAGGAAGTGAAACAGGCTGTATGGAACTGTTACTGAGATAAAGCACTAGGGGCTAGACGGTTTTGACTTGAAGTTCATACAAGATTACTCGGATGTAATAGGTGATGAGATGATGAAATTAATGAAAGCAATATATAAATGAGGCGCCTTCACGAAAGCTGCAAAAGCATCATTCATTACGTTCATTCTAGAAAAGGTTTGTTCATACCGGTGCTTAATGACTCTTGTCTTATCTCTTTGGGTGGTAATGATATTCATATAGAAGACGCTAGGTGGTGTAGCCAAAACATTAGCTTCAAGACAAATTTCAATACGCCTTTTTTCCAAGATAGAAAACAAATTATGGATTATATCTTGAGAGCAGACTAAGGTGTTCAATATCTACATGTTATCTGCACTGCATGAACGGTGATGCGAATTAGAGATGTTGGTGTTTATGCCGTGGTGAGGCTGTAAACAGACTCACTAGCAAAGCAAGGCATAATTAGTATGGTGATTAAGATGTGTAGCAGCTTAATCATTGGTCGGTTTGTTAAATTTTAGGAGCTGAATTCTGTCAAGGGTTTTGCTGTTGCTGTTGATGTCATAAATGGTTCTATAAAAATAGGAGAGATGTTTGCATCTGACCAAGCTGGAATAATTCAGTTTCCCAAATGGGTGCTATTCGATAGTAGAAATCTTTCTGCAAGTGGTAATTTTACCAACAATGGATCAGGGGTTTGGTGAGACCTCTGTATTACTTGGTTTTTGTTGTAAGCGAATGAACCACGATCAATATGCAGAATCGTACGGGACTAGACAATTAATTTGTTGTGCAGCGAAGTGGATGCTTACCAGGACGACTAGTATGCAATGTGGAAAAATAAGATACATTGGCAATTGGCAAAGCATTGTTTCGAGTAAAAGGAAAGAGTTTGATGACTGAGATAACAAGTATTATGTCGGCCGCAGAAGACAAGATAAAAAGAGACTAATTATTAGTAGGAAGCTTAGTTACAGTCAATTCAAAAACAGTAGATGGACGAGTAAGATAGACTATGATAAAAAAAATTGAGTATCAGAATGTGAGAAGTTATAAGTCTGGTGGGTATATGATGATGCTATTTGTACAAGATCATGAGTTCAGTGAATACATCTACTGTTTTCAAAAAAGGGTAAAAAGTTCCAGATTTGAAACTATCAAAGAAGGTGAAAAGTTGTAATGCTCATAACACTATAATAAGAGAATTGTTAACTTTCTCGTGATAGAGCAAGTAGTACCTTAAATTCACAGTTCATGCCAACGTGTTGAAGAAACGGTGGGCCCGCTTGTCCAGCTTCAAACAACACTGTTGGATCAGCTATACCATGAGACCACAATATCGGGGTCTGCACATGAAACAAAATGTTTATTAGTAGTACAAACAATTAGGTTTTCTGGGTAGTATAAATTAACTTAAAATTATCAAAAGATTCCATTGTAGGATTCAAAACTGTTTCTTTTTAGAAAGTTTCTAAGTTCCAAATCTGCTACTCACCACCGTTGTAAAAGCATGTAACATTGATAGGACTTCACAAGCTATCGATATTTTATCATTGCTGAAGAACAGTTTGGACGTTTATAAAATAAAGGAACAATTTCGTGAGAAATATGCCTAGAAAAACATTGCAAATCTTGTGAGAAGGATAAATACTTCTGTATGTTCGTGTAAAGCTCGTACATAGAGTTGGCATTGTGACAAGATGGGTGGGTTCAGTAACACGTGAAAACAGGTAGAGGTTGAAATTGTTCCATTTTTAGTATTCGTTGGAATGGGGCGGCAGGGTTGGATTCACCAACATTCTTTTATCTCTTTTATAAAAGTTACAAATAATTAATGTGTTAACTATAGTTAGAATATATTCGTACAATAATAATCTAAATATTTCAATGCAATGAAATAATAAGTTATAATGTTATATGCATTAAAAATAGACCGTGGACAAGTTTCAACCTGTTTGACCCTTTTAAAGCGTTTATGTTATACCTAAACTTTTCTCTCTACCCGTTTAAAATAAATAAGTGAAAACCAAATCAACCTGTTAGTAAAAGTGGGTCACATTTGCCACTTCTAGTCCTATGAAGTGTTAACATCTCAAAAAGCACTAGTTTCTTACAAGAACATACCCTTTTTGCATCAGGTGTGATCCGCTCTATTATAGAGCTAGAATTAAAAGGTACCCATCCACTGAAGACTGCACCCCCACCTAGAGTTTTCGGATATAATAAAACACTGGCCAAGGTCAACGCACCTGCAACATTCATAATTATGCTAATGTTATTTTAAAAAACAATCACATGTGTGTGTGCGCGCTTCTGTGTCTGTGTGAGTTTGTGTTTGTGAGATAAAGAGAGAGAGAGAGAGAGACCTCCTTGGCTAAATCCACAAATAAACACATTTTTAGGATCAACTCCAGCAGCCACCTCCTTGTCGATCATTGAATGCACATTCTGAACTGCTTTAAGCAACGAACTTTCATCCACGGGAGAGTTCTGTAAATTACAACACAATGAGTTATATATACACAGTTATGAAACTTTTACTCCCTACCTCCACTGTAACATTTTCTTTCGGAAAGAGTAAAGGTTGAACTTACTCACTATCATCATCATAATCCTTACAAAAAAATTGATGATTACCACCTAGAGCTAGTATAGGTGTTTTATACGTAACTATCATCATGCTAATCATACTTATACCAGCAAGTCCAAATTTATACATATATATAAAAAAATTAGTCACCTAATATACAAATAAATGATAAAATATTTAAGCTCCAAGCAAAGTTGCTAACAGATGAAGTTATCAATCACGCATTTGGCTTTCAAAATTTATGAAGTACTACATAAATTCTTCAAGTGATTTTAAGACAGTTTTATTGAGTGCAGATATGATAAACCAACAAAATGATCATATATCCTGTTTTGAAAGAGGAAAATGACTGAGAAGACTAACTTATATGCCCAAGAAGGTAAAACAAAAGGTAGATATAATTAGCCCTGCTTGTCTCTACTCTTTGAAAAATAAAATAAAAATAAAAACAATTGAAAAATATTACAATCTAATACTTATAACAAAACTTTTTTGTTCTAAACACAATGGAGTAATATATCTTAGGCATCCTCCTCATCAACTTCAACATTTTATACTATAAAGTAGGTAAGTAGTAAGATTGCCGAGTCTATAATTGTGGAGGAAGAGCTATAAAGTATCTAGACTCTCAAGTTTAATAGAAATTTAAAATACAAAATTCCTGACACAACTTAGAACTGTGTGATATATCATATGAGAAGTGTCAAGAATGGAAAATGACGTGACAGCCATCTGTAAGTGTAGATGTTAACAAGAATAACTAAGATCTATAGGGGAGGAAAATAGCTTACAGATGTGATAGGTATCTCATGAATGTCAAACCACGAAGGCATCACAGAACCATCTGAAACAGTTGTTAAGATATCAAATACAATATAAAAAGTTCCGAATAGAAAGAGAATTCAGTATACACTACACACCTTCATCATCTGACAGACTTCACTACATTTAAACACAAAAACTATCAAGAAACTGTGTGCTGATAGAGAAAAAAGTACTAGCAGAGTCAGATGATAAACATATTACTACACGATCACCAATAGGATTCTACAAGCAAAGCATATCTTAACATCATCACGGCAGTCAACATATTTCTTCGTTCTCAGGAACATACTACAGAACACGAAAACTAGGAAGAGCCCATGTTATTATCTTATCTGGCTTCTATTCTGTTTTCTTATCCAACATATATATCATCCCCCCCACCCCCACTTCCCTATATACATCATCTCTTCGGTCGATTTCAACCACCTAGTGTAGGTGTTTTAAGACCCTTTCTATATCCAGCACCATACCTAATCAGGTTTCTGTCATATAACATCTATGTTGTAGAATTATTCACTTATACGATCCGGTTTTATGATACACGATGAAAATATGCTTTTTTAATAAGTAAAAGTTTCTGATATTTGGTACTGTATTTGGTATCCTACATTACCACACAAATCTCCTATATAAACTTATCGGTATTTGGTATCCTCCATTCCCATCAAGGATATCTGTTAGGAAGTACTTAATGTTCAAGAAAAAAACTGGTTTCCTCCAATTGGATTCCTTTCTCCCCACCCTCCTAAACACAGATAATAACACTCTGTTCCCGAGTTTATTTTTGGAGAGTAAAGGAAAGTTTTGGGATGTTAATAAAAAAAAATTGTGTTCCTGAGATTTTTTAGGAGAGGAGGGGAGAGTAAAGGGTAGTAAATTACACCAAAATTACTTCTCTAATTTTCTTCCCAAATTGGAGAGTAAAGGAGAGTAAGAAATAAGGGAAGTATTTGGCTTTTTGTATGTACCCAAAATACCCTTAACCTAATACGTTCACTATATATACTTCATTCTTTTTTCTTCTCCAAGTCTGTTGCTGCAGCCGATTCTTCTCAAACCATTATACATATACAAACAAGAGAGGTACACATCATTCATCACTTTGTTTTAATTACTGTAATACGCTTCGTGGAATATATATTCAAACATGCTATATTCAATTATGTTTTCTATGCATGTATGTACAAAATAGTACTGTGGTCCATCAATGTTTGCTATGCATGAGTCAATGTCATGTTCATTAAAAGTACCAGTGTCATGTGCATTTCCAGTGGTTGCTAAAATGTATACTAGTTTACTAAAAGCATATCATTTTATTCTTTTGGCTCATGGACTCGATCTAGCTATGGCAGTGGTTCTAAAAACCTAAAATGTATGTCCATCATATCGTTGGTACATGTTAGACGATGCGAATAATAATGGGAACTCAAAACCAAACCTGAATATCCCACACCAAAGTCAAACTAAACATAGACATACCGAAAATCATATGAACCAAATCTAAATTAAACAACTACATAACTCAAATTCTATCTATGCACAATAACAGTTGCTACACAAGTTCATTGACAGTAGCTTTATCTTTTGATTTACAATGAAACTTAACTACATCTCATAATTCTCATCATATATGGCACATAAGAAAATGTTTTATACCACATCTCATTTCATAGAAGAATGTGCTAGGTGTACAATGAATAACCGTATGATTGAGAGAATACTCACCATACGCGGTGGTTAGAGCTCCACAATTGGCAGCGTTCACTTGATATGTTTATTGGTAGCCGCCATCACACGTCAGACTTGTCCACACCAACAATGCTAGCTTACCTACGATGCTATTTTACAAGTTTGAAAAGTGTAATGAATGTTAAACAACCTCTCTACAAGTGGTAAATGTCGTGATGTTATTCGTATGAGCATAGAAGCATTTAGGACATTGTGTAATATATTGGTGCGTGATGGTGGTCTTCGTCCAACTCAACGTATGTCTGTTGAAGAACAAGTTACTAGATTTTTGCATATAGTAGGAAATGATCTAAGAAACCGTTTTGCCTCTTGGATTTATCGCCGCTCGGGTCAACGACAAGTAGATGCTTGCACCGAAGTTTTGAGAGCAGCCATACGCTTAAAGATCGTTAAACAACCCACCGGTCAAATTGTTCCCAAAGAAATTCAAGAAAAAAGATTTTATCCTTTTTTCAAGGATTGTGTTGGAGCAATTGATGGAACACATGTACGCGTGAGAGTACCTAATAAAGATGCCCCTAGATATCGTGGTCGTAAGGGATACCCAACCATAAATGTCTTGGCCGCACATTTGATTTAAAGTTTACGATATTTTAACCGGCCGGGAGTGGCAAAAGGCCCCGACTCGAGAATAATAAAATGCTCTAACTAGAGATGACAAGCTTATTATACCGTGAGGGTAAACTTTAAACCAACATTAGTTTTGTCCCTAATATTATATCCTTTTATTAATTATATGTTGTTTATAGGTAGGTATTATTTGGTTGATGCGGGTCTACCCCATAGAAGTACACTAATAGCACCTTATAGAGGCGTTAGATATCATTTAAAAGAGTACTCAACTCGCGCACCTGAGAATGCAAGAGAGTTGTTTAACCTTCGTCACTCATCATTACGAAATTCGATTGAACGGGCGTTTGGTGTACTTAAAATATATAGTTTAAAAGGGTCACAAACTAAGGAATCAGATCTGCCACTAACTATAACCATATTTCCAATAACTAGTTCGGTGAATACAGCTACATTATTAACCATCAATGAACAATGGCAAGTCAGGCAACAAATATTTCACACTTGCCACCAAAATTCAGGTAATGAGTTCAATATAGAGCAACAAAAAAGATACTTCACGCAGCACTCGTTTATTAAAATGTGCATAATTATCACAAACCGAAGCAACTATAAGATCATTAGTTCATTTCCCAACTCTCGGGGACCCGTAGATTAAACTAAATTAGAGTGTGTGTAAATATGTTGTTTTGTGTTTATGGCATGTCATAAACACTAGTTTTATCAAGCTCTCCGCTTGAGGTTAATGTGCTACTTCAGCCACATTCCATTTGTACTTAACATTATTTTTTGGTTATATATTTACCGGGGTAAACCCCTTTACCCAAAAAAAAAAAAATATGTTGTTTTGTACTACAATCAGACTTAGAATTACAAATAACATATAAAGCAGGTAACTTGGAAAAGAATATTATTGCCAAACACACAAAGTAACAACGTACTAACATTTTTGCTCCAATTTGGTCATGTTACTTACTTTATTTCCGACTTGGTCGCTAAAAGTATGTTTGTTGTTCCCTCCCTCTTTGGTAATTAAAAATATGTTTCTTGGGTATTTACGCTCCCATTAAAACATCTTTGGTTCTCTCTCTATTTGTTACGTAATTGCACAAGGAAGAGCACATTTACTATCTAATTAGCCTTAAAAAACAAAAGTCTCAAATGTGATTACACGGGGTTATCAGTAAACTTAAAAAACAAAGAGAACTTCAGTTTTCTATAAAACTAAAATCTTTGGTCCTTATATTTCAAATATTTCACTTCTAGTTTAATCAAAACCTGAACTGCGCGAGAAAATTAGTCACGCCCCACATTGTCCAATTCGGGTCTTCGTTTGCTAACCAACCATACTAAATACACACATTACATATAATCTGACCCATAACAAAAAACCCACAATCCAAATATAAAAAATTCAAGATTTATAAATAAATAAATAAATAAAAAGGACTTACAATTACAAGTAACAGGTTGGTTTGGAGCAGAAGGAAAAGACCAACGAGTGTTTTTAAATTGAGGAGATGTGAAGATGGATTTAATGGGTTCATTGGCTGGACCTGAATCACCTAAACCATGTAACCATAAAATGAAGCTTTTTGATGCCATTGATTTTTGTGTTCGAGTTTGAGTTGGGTTTGAAGGTGAAGAGATGAATATTGTGAAAATGGTGATGGAAAATGTGAGGGTTATGAGTGTTAGTGGTTTTATTAGAATGGACCAAGGCTTCATTCTTCTTTGTTTGGTCTTATTCGATGGAGAATGTATATTTTTACATCTTATTTTATTGGGAGGTACCCTGTGACTGAATTTTCTGGTAATATGATTTTATGCGGCCATATTTTTTTTAACAATTAATTTAAAAATAATAATAATAGAGATCTTGTTTAGTTTCTTTTTCTTTTTCGAGTCTAGGTAGATCTTTGTTATTACTGTAAGTTAAGGAGTGACCGGTGGGTAGCCTAACAAAAAAAAATCTTACAAAGTTAAAAATGTTTTTTCAATAATGTAACGGTTCACTTTTGTTTTTTAGCCGAGTGAGTTATCGGTCGAGGGGATGAACCCTTCGTCAATTTTGGAGCCGAAACCCATTTCGACCCTCATGTCGGCAATGGCGGCTACTTGCGGGCTAATGGACATTCTAATCGATCGACCGACCCTCGACCAATCGCGCCTTCAATGGCTTTATTTTTTTAAGCCATTGGCTTAGTAGCTTGATTAGATTGTACATTGTGGTTAAATGGTTGTATAATTTGGTGAAGGGGTAAATTAAATAGTGTATTAATTGTATATGTTAAATAGTATTTTTTTAGTTTTATTTGTGCTTCAAATAGTTGTAACTTATGTTTTTTTACTTGTATTTGCTTAAAAGTTTTATATTATGAAATCTTAAAAAATTAATAGGAGGGAATGTACAACATGCATTATAAGTAGTATAGATATAGATATTTAAGATTATTTAAAGATTTATTTGATCTAACTAGGCGAGTACCCGCGTCAAGCGGCAGCGGTTCCTAACGACAGATAATTAACGATATGCGATATTGTCGTAAGTGTTTTACGTACGTTCAAAATATAGACGAGTACCCGTGCATAGCAACGGGATTTTATAACGACATATCGTTATGTGTTAAAAAAAAGTTTATGGGTTATAAACGAAAAATAATAAAAGTTTGAAGATTGGAAGATTAAACATAATGTTTTGAAACCCGGTTCAACCCGGATGGTTTAACAGGTTGAACCGTTCCAGTCGAAAAAACGGGTTGATTTAAAACGCAACCTGACGGGTTGGGTAAAAAAACGGGTCAAATTAAACTGGGTCAACCCACCGGGTTCGGAGCGTCCCGGGTCAACCCAGTTTTCGATATGTAGTACAGTTTCCTTTTTGAAATATATATTTTCAACATTTCTTTTATTAGTTTCAATTTTTCACTTTTTACTTTTTGGTTTTTCCTTTATATATAGTATAGCAGAGTACCCGCGTGCGGCGACGGATACCCTGTGACGATTAACCAGAAAAATAGATATCGATGAGACGTAATTCACCAGTCTGTATCGGCTTCAACGGGCCCTCTCTAGCTCATTTTAGGATGGCTTTTATTGGTTAGCCAAACCGGTGGCGCACCGTTCCTAGGCTTGAACCCGCTTGTTCGTCCCGATTTTCAAAGCTATATATACTGATGCAGGTTTTACTGACCAGGTTTTAATATTTATAAAGTCTCGTTATACCTATGGTCTACCCTAGTGCACTAAAGGGCAGTGTATTCGGTCGTGTGTAGTGTAGTAATCGGTAAAGCCGAGATCGTCCCAAGAGCTATGTGTGTTGGACTATTACTAAGTATAGGTGTCACAGATTAATAATGGTTTCGATAAGGAATTAATTAATTAAACTACTAAAGCAGAATAAAGCAAATAAAAGCAAATAAATGGTAAAGGGTAAATCAATAGAGGAGAGTGGTGCTAACCTAGTTAATCCTCCTAGCTAGTTATGTCTACGTCTACTTACTTCTAATTACTTCGTGTGGGTCAAAGTCGAGAGGACAAAGATTTGGTCAATTCGCCTCTAACCTATCAAAGAAGATGCCACCACAAGAGAAGTCGTGTCTCCTCATAAGTCCTCGTTGTTTCGGTCCCCTAAGCCAAGTCATTAAGTACCGCTACATGCTAGATTTATAATAGTGGAGTGCCCTGGGCGTTAGCAACATAAACACTCATCCCCTAATTCTTAAGTTCATCCAAACGGTAGGTGATCAGTTGGTCAAATCGCACAAGTAGAAAGGGTCGTCAGTTGGTCATATCTTACTCTTCCCGTCTCAGTCCGCTCACCTAGGGTCAGTGGTCATATCTCCTAGGCAATTAGCCTCTACCGCCATTCAAAACTACCGAACCAAGGGTGGCTACCAATAAACTATGCATGCATACACTTAGAAATAATTGTACGGAAGTAATGTAAACGCAAACAAAACAATTAAGGAATCATAACTAGGCCAGCACCAAGAGGTGCTTAGCCGCTCATATTAATAATACAAACCAATTTAATATTCAAAGGTACGAAATACATGAATTGAAAGTAAAGAAAATATAAAATACTAATGCTTATCGTAGGAGAGTTATTTCTCCCATGGAGACAGCTCCGTATGCTCCTCTAGACCTCGCTTTGAGCTTTTTCCCACGTTCTCGTTGTTGTGTGTGGAATAGGATGATTAGAAATGCTTTGGAATTGTGGGGTATTTATAGGCCAGATATGGGTTACGTCGTAACTATAACAAGAGTTACGTCGTAACCTACTATTTCATCGTATTTTGCACTAGATCTGCTAGTTACGGCGTAACCTTATAAGTGGTTACGCCGTAGTCTTCAATAAACTTGGTTACCCAGTAGTTGATGTAATAGTTACGGCGTAAGTATCACGCGTGGAACCTCATTTGACCTAATATAGTTACGTCAGAAGCCTTTGGGAAGAGTTACGCCCGTAACCTTCGATAAGTTGGTTTTCTGAGTCACGCAATAGTTACGGCGTAATGTGAGAGACGAGTTACGCAGTAACTTCTTCAAAATCAGCATACTATGATAAATCTTTAGATAATTCTCCAATTCCGTATCTCTTTAGCTCCAATGCTCGTGAATTTACTTCGAAAGTGGAAAACTATGGAAAACAAGCGTGAAATCCACATAAATGATATAAATTACAAGCATTATCTGGGGAAATTGACACTTAATATTCAGGACAATTTGATGTTATCAAATATCCCCCCACTTGAACTCTACTTGCCCTCAAGTAGACCTTATTAGAAAGATTCCTAAAAAGATATCTCCCAAAACCTGGAAAATATAAGTTTATAAATCACTTATGCTAGAATAAAACAAAGCCGAACACCTCACGAAAGGGGAACAAAACACTCAAATCTCTCAACTATTCTAAGTGTCAATTTCGGGGTGATCACTCAACTGCACAGTCATAGAATGTATTCTATCATAAGCTTGGCGGTTACACAAATCTCCACTACTAAAGTTAAGGGCTAAACAATTCTCGAAGGCAATATGGGTAGACACGACAAAGGTTAAGGGTGACTCGTCATTACTAACATGTCACGGCGAAGTGGACAAAATCAATGATACATGACCAAATCCATGGCCAAGACACCAAAGATTGCTCGTTGCATCACCTAGACACGCTTCATGACTAAAGGGTAGGATAAGACATGGGATATATAAATGGTGTAAAATAAAACAAGGTAGTCTAAATCTGTAACCAAATCATCACCACTTACCGTCCGCCCAAAGTTCAAGCTTTGAAGTCAAGAAACCGGATCATGAAATACAAGGTAGATGTATCATTAGAGGACGTCGTGATGGGCACACTACCTTTTCTCCAACTGTTGGCATAACTACCAACTCCAATCTTCAAATGTGACCGAGGTGGCCTCCTCGATACTAAATCTATAAAGCTCATAATATAATGCTTATAACATCGCACTTTACAATAACTAAATCATAACAATTTTTTTTTCAACCAAACAATAATAACTAAACATAATATCCCCCCACTTAAGATGAACAATGGGAATTCGTGGGGTCTTCAATGATCTTCAGGAATGTTGTCGATGAAAGCATGATTTCCGAACCTTTCCACTCGAACCTTGAACTTAGACAAATGATGACTTCTCAATTACAAATAAAGACTACAGGGTAGGCTAAGGTGTATAGGTGTATCAAAACAATATATCGGGTTAACAAAGTGAAAGAAATGGCTCAGATGGGTGTATCTAGGGGTATCTTGCACTAAAGGTAAGTGCAACAAAAGGGTTTCACATGTGGGTCGAGAAGTCGAGGTGACTAATCGATAGACACAAAAAGGTAGGCTGTTTGGGTGATAATCCTATAATATTGCCTTCTAAAACTGAAAAGTCAAAATACATCGAGCTAACTCAACATACCTCGTCTAAGGTCTCGAAATGATGCAAATGTCAAGTTCTAAAGTTTATAAGCTACCAGAACACTCATAATTTGGTGGATTTGGGGTAAAATATTGGAAACGGATAAGGCTAATCTCACTATAAAATATCAAGGGTTGTATGTGCTCGGCTAAGGTCTAATCTAGTTAGGTTAAGAAAAACATGTCAAAATTTTAAAAAATGGCATAATTTTTCAAAATAAACTAGAAAAACGAGGGCAAAATAATGTTCAAGAGATAATTCTACTCCCGTCCCCCCCACTTGAATTGTAAAAAGTCCCTTTTGTACAAAGCATTAAATAAAGGTGAAGAGAAAAGTAGAATTAGAGCTAGAACTTCCCTGAAATTTGCTCCATAAAGAAAGAAGGCCCACGAAAAAGAGACGTGCCTTCATATAAGCATCATGAACAAACTTCAATCTCTGAAATCACACTACCGACAAGCATAATTCTAAAAGAAAAAACATGAAAAATGAAAAATAAACCTAACTTACTTTCGTAGGAATCACGGTTGCATTTAGTATATGCAACAAGCCTTTTAAACCACTTGGTGTCCCAAGTGGACGAGTGAAGTCTCGTTAGGGTTTACAGGAAACACACCCATAAAGTTCATTTAAAATACTAATACAAGGTTATTGTGTTTTAAAATGAAAGAATTAAAGTAGAGGAAGGTTACGTCGAACTCTTTTGGGAGTTACTGCCGTAACCGCAAAACCTGACATAAGTGCAGCGAGTGGTTACGGCGTAACCACGAGATGGTATTACCGTAATTAGTAATGCGCCAAGAGTTCTCTGCAAAAATTGGTTACGCTGCGAATCACATAGATGAGTTACGCCGTAACTCGTCGATCGACAACCGCAGCTAGCATTACTTCCTCGCTTCCTGCAAAATGGTTAGAAAACACAAAACCCTACAGAAATGGAAATAAAACAAAAGAAAGGGATAATTCGTGTTGTCTCTCGAAAGAGCACTTTTCTTTATTTACGAGTCTTTAAGTTAGACTCGAGCATGGGCTTCTATGGGGGCCTTTGGACTTCCCCGACTTCCTCCATATCTTTCATTAAGTTACGCCTGACCCAACCGACATTTGTGGCAGTGCGGAGATATTCTTTGGTTTCAATTTTTCGAAATTTGCAAAATTTTTCTTCAGGTCCCAAATGGTATCGCGTAAACTCATATTTTTCAGCTATAATTGGTGGCGGTCTCTTAAACGGGATGCCAAGAAGTTTGCATCTTCTTTTCTCTTGTCCTTCATCATCTGGGTCAATGAAACCGTCTTCGCCTTGTAAATCGAGATAATCGAAATCATCGTCATCGGAATCGGTATCTTTAAGTTGGTCATCGTTTTCTATGAGTATTTGCTTGCATTCTTCTTTTTCTATCTTAGACGAGTCCTTGGTGTTATCTTCTGATTTTTCATTAGGAATTTCTTCGTTAGGTTGATCTTTACTCATACATCCATTCCGCATTTTCTTTAGTTAACGCTACCAATTTTTCCGTATTTGATTCGACCCAATCGTTGAATCCAAGATCATCCGCCAAGGCAATTCGCTCTTTTCGTAATCATTAGTTGAAGTCCAAAGGAACTCGCCCTCCCCATCTCTCAATGCCGCTTCCCGTCACATTCATACTCAAAAGGGTTGCGAAGCCCAAACGTTACTACCGTCCGTCTTAATTTGTTCACACCAATGATTATGAGTTCCCTCGTCATCATTTTCAGAAGGAATATCATCGAGGGGCTTAATGGTTTTTCCTTGAAGAATATGTTTTTCATATTTGAGTTCCAGATTTCTAAACAAAGCCGAATTAATTATCGCGTCCTCGAATCTTACTGAATACCAATCTTTGAATGATAGATTTCCAAAATCAACGTCATGCCTCCCAGATTCATGTGGGCATATCCAAACTTCGTTCTTATCATTACCTCCTCCGTTGCAATATTCACGAAAAGGGTTGCACGCTGGCTGCGCGGAGTAATCTCATCTTTCGTGATGAGTAAGGGTTTGCAGTAATGCTTGATAGGTGGTCCTTCCACTTCGTTAATCAAGAATTTGGCTAATCTTTCTTCGTCGTTAAGTGTAGTCCACATGTATCTGTCATCATTTACCCTCTCTTTATCAACTCCTCCATCGCATGTTTTCCGAGGATCACACGAGGCCCATAAGCTGTAGCATTCCCCATCGTCAATTGCAATAGCCTTACACCAATGATTTCTCCTTTTAGGGTTGTCAACCTTGGTACCCGTGTCTTTGCTTAAATTCTGGTTACGCCGTAACTCTGAGATATGATTACGGAGTAACTCACTTTCGCCATCAGTATTAGACTCATCAGAGGACTTGTCGTTATCAGAGAATACAACCTTACATATAGTAGATTTGTTCATTTGTTCCTCATTTCTTCTTTGTACCTCGTCGCCAAGCTTTCCAATCAAAGTTTCCAAGTTTTTTAGTGATATGTCATGGGAAGAGAGGCTCTTGTTTGTGTTATCTTGGAAAATTTTCAGCCATTCCTCTTGCTCTTTTTGCCTCTTGGTAGTATCCACAAGGTACTTGTTAATCATTTCCTCCAGGTTAGCTCTTCTTTCATTACGCTCATAATACGGTGGGGGTCCTCCACGATACCTATTACGATTATCCCCATAGAAAGGCCTATTCTCTCCATATTTAGCTTCCTCGATCATATCTTCCTTGTCAATTTTAGGACAATTTTTAGTCGATGTCCCCACCACGCTTTGACTTGGATGGCATGAATAGTTTCTCTGATTTTTAGCATATCTCTACCGAGATTCTCAAGCTTGTTGGTTATTCTTTGCAATTCCATCAAAACTTCGCCTTGGTTTCTTTTACTTCCTCCTTCGTACATTTCGAGAGTGATCACCATTTTTGAATGGCTTCAATAGCAAGAGTAGGAGTCATGTTCGGATCGGTCCTTGATAGTCCAAAGATCCGCTTTTGTGGTTACGCTTGATTCCTTTGTAGAAGATGTTGACCTTTTGCTGGTTGTTCAAATCATTTGTAGGACACTTGTAAAGGAGATCGTTGTATTTATCCCAGGCTTGATAGAATGTTTCGTCGTCTTCTTGCTTGAAATTATAGATCTCCAAAAGCTGGTTAGAAATCTTCGATGGCAGACAATATCTCTGAATAAAGTGCTTATTAAGTAGAGCCCAAGTATTAATTGCCGGCGGTAATCTTTCAATCCATCTTCGGCACCCAAGAAGAGTCATTGGGAATACTCTTAGCATAACAAAGATCATGAGACACTTGAATGTTGAAAAGGCTAGCGATGTATAGGACATTTTCAACATGCTCATATGCATCTTCGCCCCTCGCTTCTAAAAAGGGTTAGCACGAAGCTCCGTCATAAATTGGTCTTTGATTTCGAAACGGACATCTGCTCCAATTGCCGGTATTACGAGACCTGGCCCTTGTTCCGCTCTTGTCAACGCCAAATATTCCTCAAGAGTGAGGTCATCGATGTTAACAACTTCCATGGTACCTGAAAAACTCGAATAATGATCGTGAGAATAGTAGAAAAGTTTAAAACGAAATGAAAGACTTAATATTAATCCTAATATAACTCCCCGGCACGCGCCAAAAACTTGATGCAGGTTTTACTGACCAAGTTTTAATATTTATAAAGTCTCGTTATACATATGGTCTACCCTAGTGCACTAACGGGCAGTGTACCCGGTCGTGTGTAGTGTAGTAATCGGTAAAGCCGAGGTCGTCCCAAGAGCTATGTGTGTTGGATTATTACTAAGTCTAGGTTTCACAAATTAATAATGGTTTCGATAGGGAATTAATTAATTAAACTACTAAAGCAGAATAAAGCAAATAAAAGCAAATAAATGGTAAAGGTAAATCAATAGAGGAGAGTGGTGCTAACCTAGTTAATCCTCCTAGCTAGTTATGTCTATGTCTACTTACTTCCAATTACTTCAGGTGGGGTCAAAGTCGAGAGGACAGCATTTGGCTAATTCGCCCTAACCTATCAGCAAAGATGCCACCACAAGAGAAGTCAGGTGTCCCCTCATAAGTCATGTTGTTCCTGGTCCCCTAAGCCAAGTCATTAAGTACCGCTACATGCTAGATTTATAATAGTGAGTGCCGGGCGTTAGCAACTTAAACACTCACCCCCTAATTATTAAGTTCATCCAAACGGTAGGTGATCAGTTGGTCAAATCGCACAAGTAGAAAGGGTCGTCAGTTGGTCATATCTTACCCTTCCCGTCTCAGTCCGCTCACCTAAGGTCAGTGGTCATATCTCCTAGGCAATTGGCCTCTACCGCCATTCAAAACTACCGAACCAAGGGTAGCTACCAATAAACTATGCATGCATACACTTAGAAATAATTGTACGGAAGTAATGTAAACGCAAACAAAACAATTAAGGAATCATAACTAGGCCAACACCAAGAGGTGCTTAGCCGCTCATATTAATCATACAAACCAATTCAATATTCAAAGGTAAGAAATACATGAATTGAAAGTAAAGAAAATATAAAATGCTAATGCTTATCGTAGGGGAGTGATTTCTCCTGGAGACATTCTGTATGCTCCTCTAGACTTTCCTTAAGCTTTTTCCCACGTTTTCTGGTTGTGTGTGTGGAATGGGATGATTAGAAATGCTGGAATTCGTGGGGTATTTATAGGCCAGATATGGGTTACGGCGTAACTATAACAAGAGTTACGCCGTAACCTACTATTTCATCGTATTTTGCACTAGATCTGCTAGTTACGACGTAACCTTATAAGTGGTTACGCCGTAGGCTTCAATAAACTTGGTTACACCGTAGTTGATGTAATAGTTACGCGTAAGTATCACGGCGTGGAACCTCATTTGACCTAATATAGTTACGTCAGTAGCCTTTGGGAAGAGTTACGTCCGTAACCTTTGATAAGTTGGTTTTCTAAGTCACGCAATAGTTACGGCGTAATGTGAGAGACGAGTTACGCCGTAACTTCTTCAAGATCAGCATACTATGATAAATCTTTTGATAATTCTCCAATTCCGCGTCTCTTTAGCTCCAATGCTCGTAATTTACCTGAAAGTGGAAAACAATGGAAAACAAGCGTAAATCCATATAAATGATATAAATTACATGCATTATCGGGGGAAATTGACACTTAATAATCAGGACAATTTGATGTTATCATATACCATCAACTTGTTAGCTTGTATTAAGCTTTGTGTGTTTTATTAATTTGTATAATGTGTATAATAACATGTATTTTTCATTTTATGGTGTTTTAAAAATAACATTAATTAGTGTGTTTAATTATTTTATATTTTGTATTATGTTATATCTTGTTTAAATTGTACATTGGGAAAATTTTATTGTACTTTTTAGTAAGGGGTGTTTTAAATTGGTTGTTTTTAATTTAGTATGCTTTTAATTGGTTGTACAATGTGAATAAATTATTGTACTTTTAAGTAATGTGGTGTTATAATAAGAGTATTAATTACACCATAAATTTCTCTCACATTTGACTTTCAATATTTCAATTTTCAAGATTTGACCGTTTATCTGTAGTATATATTGATGAGATTAATTCCAACAATTTAAAAAAGCCAATTTCATCATTTTTTTTCAAATATTAATATCTTTCAAGCCGTTAATCAGTAAGCAAAAAAATATATATATATCATTGCGACGAGAATTTAATTATCTTTCTATAGATAGCATTTTGATATACTTTCGGAAAAAAGTTCATATTTTTCACGTTTTTTTTAAGTTTTTTCATTTTTTATACGTTACTGAAATTTGCATGAAAAAATCATATATGATTAAACATTAATTTGAATATAACATGTGATATTAGTGTTAAATAATATATAACATGTAATATCACATGTGATATTAGTGTACGTAAAAAAGACGAAAAAACGTAAAAAAAATGATTTTTTTTTTCTTTTTTAGAAAGTATATCAAAGTGCCCGTCTATAGAGAGATGATTATATGCTCGTCGCGACGGTGTAAATATTTTCGCTTAACGATTAACGGTTTAAGAGATATTTAAGTTATAAAAAATAGATGAAATAATAAAATGCTTTAAATCTCAGCCATTGATTTCTTTTTAGATGGAGGGTGGAGATGAGTCCCTTAGTATGTGAAAAAAGTTTGATATGTAAAATAAATCTCCTCTTTATTTTAAATTGACAAACAACTTTAACTTTTTATTATTAATTATGACTAGTTTTTAACTTGGATATATGTATTATCTTTTATGATTGTTTTTTTTAACTCTCCTTCATTTAGAAATACTCGAACCTAAAATCTTTTGTGAGAATGTTAAGACTGTAGCTTATAAACACTTTTAGCAGAGAAATAAACCTTTACGAGCAACTAAACTTTCGTACACCTATATTTTTGGAGATATAAACTCTCTTTGAGGGAACATTAAGACTATGTGAAAGTATAGTGAGGGTTTAATCGCCGATTTAAACTTTTGGAGAAGTAGACCATGTTAGTGGTGGTTATTTACTAATTCTTGTGTTTAAGATTGTCTTTTTCATACTGTACCATCACAAATTATATAAATATAACATTAGGTAAAATATATGTGAAGCAAGTTACTATATCACGATTATTATACTCTTCCCCTCACAAAATTATTGTTCATAAAGAAGATTATAAAACTAATGTTGCCCGTTGTTTTCCGCACAGACCTAATCTTCCCTGTCCGTTTTCCTCTTAGAGATGATTGAGCTACTTCCCACTAAACGGCCACTCAAATTTTTTTGCTAATTGCATGCTTAACACCTATAAACCAATATAAAAAATGATACTCTCTTTAAGTTCATCTAATACAAACTCAAGAATCCTCAGTTCATTCATCCCTAAAAAAATTATCTTCATGTCTCAACTTTCAGGTATGTGATTAAGAAAATGTTTCACTCAAATTTTTATGGTGTGTAAGCGCTTGGTTAATGTTTGCTAAAAGAGACTAACCAAGTGTTTTTACGAGTAGTAAATATGTAATGCGCTTTAGGTATTTGATGTTAGCGTTTTAGGAATATTAAATATGTGATGTGCTTTAGGTGTTTGATGTTTTACGTATAAGATTTGTGGAAAACTAGAAGGGGGGTTGAATAGTTTTACCGACTAAAACTTTGTTTCAAAATATTTAGATCAACTTATATTCAAGATCATCACATTATATCAATAGAGTATAATCATCATGAGAAAGAATCGCAATATGTTAGAACCACACAAGAAAATATATATAAATGATCACTTCGACCACACAATCGATAAATAAGAAAGATCACCATACATAAGAACATCAAGAAATAACAACCATAATGCCATATGTCTATCATCCATACATAGTGATACAATACCATAAAATGTCGCATAAATAGCTTGTTCGATAGTTTACAAAACATGCGAATACAAGGCTTTTATTAGTGCCACATGCGCGGCTAAGGTACCGAAAACTAAATAGATGAATCACCAATCTAGAGGCTGTCGGGTGTGCTCCTCAATCGGCGTTGTAGGTCACGGACTAGCTCGCCGGATCGCCCACCTCTCTATCTCGTGCCTCCAATATCGCTCCAAAGCAAGAGCACGAGTCTCCATGATCGTCATCCTCTCGCATGTCGTCGCGCACAACTCCTCCAACATCTCACTGCTCTAGCGTCCTAATCTATCCGACTCCATCCTCCTCTCCAACATCAGAATCGCTCCACTAGCTCTCTCACTCTGGGCACCAATCCTATCAAGCACTCTCTCCATCGTAGTCCTCCCTTTAAGGAGCTCTCCAACCTCATCCTCAATGTTCTCGATACGTACCAACGGAACCTCATCAACGAATGCCACAACATCCTCAAGCTGATCCTCAAATCGCAGAACTCGGGCAGCTATCAATGGAATGGTATGATGAAGGGGTTCTCCGTGAACCTAGGAAGAGTCTTAGCAAAGAAGAAACCGATGCTCCCAAGCTCCACAGCGCTAGGTGCACCCTCCTCCCACCTCCATCGACTAATGAGCGCACCATGTAGGACCAACGCCTAGCATCGACCCTCCTACGGGCTCGGCTACCAGAGGTACCAAACATAGCCCGTAATATGGGTCCGAATGTGTGGTGAGAGGCGGGCTCTCTTCCCAAGAGATGTCACCGGCTCGGTGTGCGCCACCAAGGGTGATGGTGCACGGATGAGGATGAAACCGCTACAGTGGTGGTCTGATAAATGAATGTGGTAGGTGGTGGTAGTGGTGAAACAGGTATGAGTGGTGGTGCAGTACCGATGGTGGAAAAGCAGAGGATGATGGTATGTCGGAAGGTGGAACAAAAGTGATGGGTGCCCTTACTGCTTCCGAGCGGTATGTATAAAGGTAGCACCCTTCTTACGGTAACGGAATGGTTGTCCGAATGGCGCAGGCTCGTAGGGTTTGAGAACCCTAGCTCGCCTTTCGCCCGCAGTAGTGGTGATGAGCGGTAGAAGACACGTAATCACGGGTGAGGGTGTCCGGGACATAATGTCGAAGGTGATAGCCACCGCGTGACTCCGATATCGGTCATAAGTGGGGACCAAAACGGGCAAACGCCGGGTATGGTCAAAGCAAGTGGGGTGACAACGACTTCACCCTCCTCGAAGGGCTCAGTCTCAGAGGACACAGGTGCAATGAGAGCCGGTGCCATAGGAGTAGAGGCAGAAGACATAGCATCCTCCATCTCTGTCGGAGGTCGCGATAGGGTGAGTAGCGGACGACATAGTACTGTAACAACCCAAAAGAAAATATGCACTCATAATTAAATAAAGCCATGCAGTAAATAAGATTTAGTTAGTCGCGCATAATCTGCCACGCAAATCTAAATGCCTAACTAAATGAAAGCTAGCATTATAAGTTTTTATCATGCAAAGTTTTACTAGTCATGTATTATCTGCTAAATGAATCTTCTACATGTTATCGGTACAAAGTAGGCGAGGAGGACGTGAAGTGGTGGTGTAAAACGGTCCATTTGAAAAACGTGGTTATAGTCCAATTTGTTTTGGAAATACAAGTTGGTTCTCTATAACCTAGGCTCTGATGCCAATCTGTAACACCCCCAAAATCACAATGTGACAGCGGAAGACTATTTGGGGTATTACTTAGAGGATCATAGTCATAAATTATAGAAAACGACTCTAAAGAGACGTTTTAATAAAAGGTAGTTACCATTTCATAGAACTTCGCTTTGGAAACACAAAAAGGAAATACCACATGTTTTGAGGTTACACAAAAGATAGTTTAAATATTTACGAAATGATAACTTTAATTGAAAACAACACCACTTCAAGCGTCCCATGACGCCCACTCCACGCCTTCGTGATATTCTAATTAGTACCTGAGATGAACGTGCTTAAAAAGTCAACAAAAGTTGAGTGACATTCATAGGTTTAAATAAATGGTTGAACACAAGTGAGAGATGATAATTGCTTCGAATACAATCACCATAGAAAACATAGATTATTATTATGCGCTAAGCTCATGACACCAAACTAACTGCATACACCTAATTACGGGTGTAAGTAATAATATTGCCCTCAGAGATGGAATTGCCAATTCCATAGTTAACCAATATAGTGCCCGTTATTTCCGATAACCGAAGTCGGGTCGTTAATTCCCATGGTACTATCCACAATATTCGCGTTCACTAGCAAGTGATTAATGGTTCATGATGTAAGGGACTTATGGCAGGCAACTTAGGCTATAATAATAATTATCAGGCAAACATACAGTTTAAGAAAAGACTTGTGTTCTAGTTTATAGCATGCATCTCCCTCAGGGGTTTGAAAGAAATAAGTAAAGGCGAGGCTATGAACTCACCTTAGCAAACGTAATCCGAGTAGTGTAAAGTCAAGTAGTATGAGCAACGGCACCGTCACGCAACCTATAATTAGTATGGCAAGTCTTAGTTTATTGTTTTTATTCATGACTTAGTGTATTGAAAACGGTTGAAGCATCCTCAAGAGTTTGTGTTTATTAACGCTTGTGTGGCAAATGTTAAGTTTAAATAAGTTTCGAAACACTTGTAAGTTTTGGCTCTTGGAAAAGTGCTTACGTTTATAAATATGTGAAAATGGTCATGACGAATAAGTCCTCGGTTTGAAAGCAACCGAATGACTACGTACGGAAAATATTCACAAATAAAGGATTTGTGATGTTTCATATGTCGTCGTTAAATAATAAATATTTACGTCAAGTGTTTATAATATAAGTGTTTATAGTTTATGATAAGTATTTATGTGTGTATGTATATTATGTTAATTTATTGGGTGATGTGTTAGAAAAGTTTATGTTATACTTCTTGTAGTTAATATTTCTTTTATCTAGTTTTTGCACTTTTAATCGTATTTATGAAAATAACTAAGTATAGAGTTTTTAACAAAAATCGGGTATGACTTAATCGTAAATATAAATTTTTCCTTATGTAAGTTGTCGCAAAATATTCCATATAATTTGTAAATTAATTTAACTAGTTAACTTATGGATTTTTATTATAAAGACATTAACTAATTCCTAAAAGTCTAAGTACTAGAAGTGTAATTTTTGTCAAAGAGTGATAGTTATATATAAAAAAAAGAATGGGAAAAGTGCCACAAGTGGGTTTCGAACCTAGGACCTCTCGCCCATAGCCCATGCGTGATAACCAACTGAGCTAGGCTTGCTTTGTGTTTTATTCTTACGTGATATGCTATATAAGGTGCAGCTGCTGTGTTATATTTTTTTTTAGTAAAAACATCATCTGTGTCGTGGGGATGCATGGTTTCTTTTTGTTGCCATTTCTATTTCTCAGTGAACTTAAGTTGTGATTATTACTTATATTTCATTTTAGTTAGTTTCGAAATGGGTTGACAACAAAACGAGTTTTCTATCCACTCAAGTTTAATACGATAGTAGGTAACATGATACGTAGCTTTTTATAAACGAGGTCGCGGTACAAGTGTCGACCCTAAATGTTTCGAAAGACAAGATGGTGGTTTAGTATCCAAATGAGTCACGAGCTCGAAGTTTATTTGTTGGGTTCGAGTAGATCACGACTTAAGTTTCGTTCAAAATGAATTAAAAACCGAAACATAGTTTGTAAATCGAGTTTGACAAGTTATTTAAAGGTCGGATAAGTTTTTAAACCAAAGTACTAGAGTATGCACTTGTCCATTATC
This sequence comes from Chrysanthemum makinoi, assembly GCA_910596185.1. NCBI lineage: Eukaryota > Viridiplantae > Streptophyta > Magnoliopsida > Asterales > Asteraceae > Chrysanthemum > Chrysanthemum makinoi. The sequence continues at coordinate 145,107,779 of OU343217.1, read as the reverse complement.
GAGCCACTACTTACGCTTTTAGACCTATACTTTCTTTAGTCTCTTTTTATTTGAAAAAATCCAAGTAATCTCATATTAATATGTATGCGTCGATTTAGTACAAAATAAGCTCTAGTTTATTTCGTAGTGTTTATATTAGTTTAGTAATCACCACACAAGCTTAATAATAAAAACTTTTAAACATGTTTCCATATATGTCGAACGTATATGCATTCAAAGTCACACTTATATCTAGTTTTCATTCTTGAATATGTTTGCATAACAACCATTAACTTAAGTTTAGCATGCAAGACTTTAGTACAAATGTGTTTAAGAAAGAAAGGAATTAAGAGTTCTTACAAATGGGTTTGGTTCGAGAACAAGGAGACCAAAGACAAGAATTTTTTTACCCAATCTTTCCAAATATTAAGCTTGTTTTTACCCAAGTTCCTCCAAGACTAAAACCTTTGAATTACACTTAGTGGTTTTTGGTGAGATTTTGTAAGTGAGATGTGTAGTGAGACTTGAGGGCTCGTGGGTTTTTAAGAAGGAAAAAGGAGAGGGATTTTGGTTAATGACCAAGAGTTTATGTAAGCCTAGATACATGCAAAGTTGATTACACTTGAACCTAGGGAGTATTAAAGGAAAACAAGCAAATGGATTGTGGTTTTTGGAAGGTATACGGCAGTCAAGGACAAAAGGGAAGAAAAGTGTGTCATAGTGCTTGGTTACATGTTGGGTATTATGTTTACTTCTCAAGCATGTTTCAAAAGTCAATGTGTTTGCAAGTTTTGAAGAGATGTGTGTACATTTTGTAGGTGTATTCGGTTACAAGGAAGAAAAGAAAGAAAGGATCTCATTTAGGTCCAATAGTCTAGTGTTTAACAAGGTGTATGGATATTATATGTTATTAGCTAGATCATAATGTGTAAGGTAGCATTTTCACATCTTTTTAATATGTGACACTATGAGTTGTAATTTGGGTGATAATGTGTAAGATTATCTCAAATTCTCGTTATGTATTCCGTGTCCCGTTTGAGCTTAAATGTGGGTCACGGTGTCCCGTTTTGACGCTTTTGACCAAACGTGTAATATATAATTTTTAGCATGCTTTTATAAAGGTAAAAATAAAATATTAATTCTAACTCGTAGAGATATTTATTTGACTTTAGCCATAACTAATTGAGTGTCGGTACGCGTGCGGCTCGTAAGACAAGAAAATTTCTTGTGAGACTGATTTCAGTTATCAGGAAATATCGGGCATGATCAAATAAGACTACTCGGAGATGCATAAATTTTTATGCAATAAAAATGAAACGTACATGCTAAAATGCTCAACTTAGCTCAAATAAATTTTGATAAGCAATCTAGTTTATTAATATGAAAGTTGATGATAGTGAAATTTTACAGGTGGCTACACTACCCAACACTACACAACACCTATCCCAAAAGGAGACCCACTTGTAACACCCCCAAAATAACAAGTGAAGACTGTCACCGGGTGCTACTTCATAATACACAGTACAAGTTATAGAAAACGACCTCTAAATGAGACGTTTAGAAAAGTTACCATTCGATTAATGAAATCAGAGTTACAAACAATGAGGTCCCAAAGTATAATACATAAATGTTTCGAATGGTAAATGATAAAAGCATAAGTCTTCAAAATATGTCGTGAGACTCTAAGTTCCATGCAACAGCTATCGCCTTATTGACCTGAGATAAACATGCTAAAGTGTCAACACAATGGTTGGTGACTTCATAGAGTTTGTTTTGAATAAGTTGAAAAGCATTGAAAGAATGTTTACACAAAGAAAGGCATTGTAAATCCACCTCAGCCCAAGTTCCGCCATAAAAAACTTGCAACCTGTGTGTTCACAACCCACTGCCAAAATATAGTTTGCACAATACACCGGATTATATTCACCCATGGTCAAGAATCCGTACACATGGGCGGGGGCATCCCAAATAGTACTATATTAATCCCAAGGTCATGAATCGGTGCACAAGGGCTGGGGCTACCCGACTTATAGTACTATCAATACCTCTCCGACAAAGATAGAGTATTGTCGCGACGTTTGTAAATACAATTCATGTATTTAAGCAAGTATTTCCAAGCATGTAAAACGAAATCAAGTATAAAGTAATCAAGTATAATGCAACCAAGTATAATGTGATCAAGTATAATGCAATCATGTATAATGCAATCAAGTATAATGTTTTCAGATTTGTAAAGTAAAAGCAAGTAGTTGAGCATGTATCTCCCCAAAGAGTTTAAAACAAGTATTAAAACGGGCTAAGAACTCACCGATAATAACTGATGAATGATACTAGAAAATTGGGCAAAAGCTTCCGCATCTAAATTCAAAAGTCCATTTCCTAAACTATAAAAACCTCTAAATCACCTCATATCTACCCCACAACTATCCCAATAGCTTCAAAAACCCATCTTTAATATTGCCCGATCTATTCTTGCAAAAGTTTTGAGAATTTCCCAGGACCCACAGCTCCAACCCACCATTGTGTAGCTCTTAATCCAACCGCAGAAATACAAAATAAACTTAATTTTTACGTAGAGAATACTAATGCCTTCAATTTATGTGTATAACTCGGAGCCTAAAAATCAAGTATGGAGGGTGTATGGAGGGTTGCGACATCAAGGAGGAGGGGAAAATGTGTGTGTTTTTCTGTGAAATAAAATGAACTAGTTTTCTTTCTATTTATAGGAAAATATCCTGAAAATATCTAGATATTTTGATGAATAATGTTTAGATATTTTGATGAATAGTGTTTAGATATTTTGATGAATAGTGTTTAGATATTTTTAAAAATATCTAGATATTTATAAATAATAACTAGATATTTATATATTAGGAGTACATAGTACATTGTTTATGCATGAAAATTATGTAAAAGTATTTACTTGTTCAATTTAGGCGAAATTAGTAAATAATAAAAATTACGATGAATAGTAACTCGTGAATAGTAATTTATGAATAGTAATTTTTCGAGAAAAAGTTTAAGTTTAAATAATGACCCAAAATATGATGAATAGTAAAATGAATAGTGACCGAAAATGCTAATTGTTACAGCCTCTACCTTAAGGGAACTTCGTCCAAGTTGTTGATGTTAACTACTTATAGCTGTGTCTAAGAAAAGTGTGGTCTCTAAAACAAGGGGATTCTCTCTTATTCAACAGAATAGTGTATGGGTTACGTTGAAATACACCCATAATGTGGTTGGGAATCACGGATGAAAATAAGCTCACTTATTTATAATTCATTACTTACATAAAGAAGCGTCCAAATTTATGTAAGTAATGGATTATAAACTTATGGTTCGGTGGTTTATAATTTCTTTATTTGATTAAAGAAGCGTCCCAATCCATTCAAATAAGGAGATTATAAATCATCCTACTTAAGATTTTCCGACACAAAACTCACTTGCAGATAATAAGATAACCAAGTCATCAAATCCCTAAAGCTAAGTAATAATATTATTTAACTCAAATCTCATGTCTCATCAAACAAGAACTGTCACAAGATCAAGTTAAATAATTAGTTATTACTGAGCTCCATATTTTTAATGACTCAATTAAATTATGTGGTTTCCTTATTATTACTAAAGTCATATCATCCAACAACGTGGATCTAAGCAAACAACTAACAAGAAGCATATACAAGTGTGTGTAAGGCAATCATAGTGGAGAGTCTTAACGGATAAAGCAATTATAGTCTAGGCTCTTAAATGCAACCTAGTTCTCTATAACCAATGCTCTGATACCAATCTGTAACACCCCCAAAATACAAGCGGAAGAAGACCGTGTCACCGGGTGCTACTTCATAATACAAAGTACAAGTTATAGAAAACGACCTCTAAATGAGACGTTTTAAAAAGTTACCATTCGATTAATGAAATCAGAGTTACAAACAATGAGGTCCCAAAGTATAATACATAAATGTTTCGAATGGTAAATGATAAAAGCATAAGTCTTCAAAATATGTCGTGAGACTCTAAGTTCCATGCAACAGCTATCGTCTTATTGACCTGAGATAAACATGCTAAAGTGTCAACACAATGGTTGGTGACTTCATAGAGTTTGTTTTGAATAAGTTGAAAAGCATTGAAAGAATGTTTACACAGCAAAGGCATTGTAAATCCACTCAGCCCAAGTTCCGCCATAAAAAACTTGCAACCTGTGTGTTCACAACCCACTGCCAAAATATAGTTTGCACAATACACCGGATTATATTCACCCATGGTCAAGAATCCGTACACATGGGGGGCATCCCAAATAGTACTATATTAATCCCAAGGTCATGAATCGGGTGCACAAGGCGGGCTACCCGACTTATAGTACTATCAATACCTCTCCACAAAGCATAGAGTATTGTCGCGACGCTTGTAAATACAATTCATGTATTTAAGCAAGTATTTCCAAGCATGTAAAACGAAATCAAGTATAAAGTAATCAAGTATAATGCAACCAAGTATAATGTGATCAAGTATAATGCAATCATGTATAATGCAATCAAGTATAATGTTTTCGATTTGTAAAAGTAAAAGCAAGTAGTTGAGCATGTATCTTCCCCAAAGAGTTTAAAACAAGTATTAAAAACGGGCTAAGAACTCACCCGATAATAATCGATGAATGATACTAGAAAATTGGGCAAGTGCTTCGCGATCTAAATTCAAAAGTCCATTTCCTAAACTATAAAAACCTCTAAATCACCTCATATCTACCCCATAACTATCCCAATAGCTTCAAAAACAAAACCCCATCTTTAATATTGCCCGATCTATTCTTGCAAAAGTTTTGAGAATTTCCTGGACCCACGCTCCAACCCACCATTTTGTAGCTCTTAATCCAACCGCAGAAATACAAAATAAACTTAATTTTTACGTAGAGAATACTAATGCCTTCAACTTATGTGTATAACTCGGAGCCTAAAAATCAAGTATGGAGGGTGTATGGAGGGTTGCGACATCAAGGAGGAGGGGAAAATGTGTGTGTTTTTCTGTGAAATAAAATGAACTAGTTTTCTTTCTATTTATAGGGAAAATATCCGAAAATATCTAGATATTTTGATGAATAGTGTTTAGATATTTTGATGAATAGTGTTTAGATATTTTGATGAATAGTGTTTAGATATTTTTGAAAATATCTAGATATTTATAAATAGTAACTAGATATTTATATATTAGGAGTACATAGTACATTGTTTATGCATGAAAATTATGTAAAAGTATTTACTTGTTCAATTTAGGCGAAATTAGTAAATAATAAAAATTACGGTGAATAGTAACTCGTGAATAGTAATTTATGAATAGTAATTTTTCGAGAAAAAAAGTTTAAGTTTAAATAATGACCCAAAATATGATGAATAGTAAAAATGAATAGTGACCCGAAAATGCGAATTGTTACACCACTCCTTATTACGACATCATCAAGGATATCAATATCCTTGGATACATCCTATCTCTATTTGTACTTCAATACACCTTATCGATTGTACACCCTTGGCATTCTTCACTAATGCCTTTGACACGGACATTTAACACCTTTCACTAATGTCTTCGTCTTGACTCTTTTTGCATCCTTCACTAATGCCTTTGACACGGACGTTAAGCACCTTTCACTAATGCCTACGTCTTGACTCTTTCGGCATCCTTCACTAATTCCTTTTGACTCGAACGTTAAGCACCTTTCACTAATGCCTACGTCTTGAATATTTCGGCATCCTTCACTAATGCCTTCGACACAACACTTCTATGGAGGAAGAAAGAACTATCAACAAGAGAACCTCAGTAGTCTTAATGATGACGAAGCATGGCAACTCATGGACTTGAGCTTGCTCGACTTCAAGAGGTGGTGATCTCGCCTTTAAGAGGAACCTAGAGAATCACACAAACAAAACACAAACTACACAGAGAGATCCTTAGGATCTGAGGTTAGAAGGTTTACAATACTAGGAGAAAGTATGTGTAGGAGTGGCCACCCAAAATGAAGAAATGGCTCACTATTTATAGAGGAAAATAGCCTACTGTTCCACGGATCCCACAGATCCCTTACTTGAGGGATCCGTCCAGTGTAAACTGGGGGAACCGTGGGAAGCTCTTCTTTGCCCATGGATTTTGGGTCATGGGTCATGGGTCATGGGTTATGGGTCATGGGTCCTAGACTTTGGACCATGGGTATCTAAGTAGATACAATGTATCTAGTATGTGCAATGCATCTAGTCCATGGGTCATGGGTTAAATCTATGGGTCATGGATAATACTCATTCATGACTTATGCATGATGTCATGCAATGGGTTATGAGTTATGCTCCATGGGTATAGGTCATGGACTTTGGGTTATACCCAACTACATTTAATGTATTTGGTCAATGGGTCAAATACTTAAACTTCTACCCATTATATTACCCATTATAATACATACTAATTATGTATATATCTACCCAATATGTAAACACTAGTTGTTGTACATATGTATTACTAAATCATAAAATCACTATTACTTGTTTAGTGTTTTATGTGAAAACGTAAGTGTGTTAGTAAACTATTGGCTCAAACCATTTACGAATTTTATTTGTTTCGTTAAAATGATTTTACGTTTGTTATCGACAAAACATTAGAAGATCTTAAAATATAAATAAACGTTTTTACGGCTTATTTGTATTAACAATCTCCCCCTTTTTGTTGATGACAAAAGATAAAATTATTTTAAGGAAAAACTAAAATTTGTAAGAGTTTGAATTGGATTTTTTACTCTCTTCTCCCCCTTTTTGTCGAAACAAAAAGAGCGTCGAAAAGAAACTAACGCCTTGTTTTAAGAAAAACATGTAAAAATAAACATATAGAGAGCAAGTGACGGGAAGTGTTCTCGTCTTAGCTCCCCCTTGACGAGTCCATCCCTTTGTGAGGGCGTCAAGTGAGAAGAAATACTAAACTAGTGCATTACAACTATGTTTGCAAATGGTTTCGTCTTTGTGACGAATATGCTCCCCCTTGATGATTGCAACTTTGCAAGGGGACGTCATGTAATGTAATCCTAATGTGAAATATATTGCAAATGATTTTGCAATGTATTGCTTTGACACGAAACTCCCCTAGCTTAGGGTGTCAAAGTCTTCATGTGTATATTGAAAATCTACAAAACAAAGGTTAGAAAACAAGTATATAATGCATAATTTCCTGCACATAAGACTCAAGTTAGTAGAAAAACAAGTCTTCTGTTGCACGGATCCCACGGTTCCCTCCTAGGAGGGATCCGTCTAGGCAAGGGATCCATCTGTCTGAAATCTTAAGACAACAATGGTGATGTAACAAATGATGTTAAACTCAAAGTGAGATATGTATTAAAGCACCAAACATATACTCAAAACAACATAGCATGTAACTTCATTCAATAAAACTACGAGAAATGATCTACAAATATCTAAAACTAAGAGAATGATTTAAACATGAAATGTGGTTCCTAAACGATCTAAGTTAAGCTTAAAACTAGGACACCACTTGAATCCTTAAGCTCACGGTTGTTTAGGTTTGTTGACCTCATCGAAACGTTTGAGGAGGTGATAAAACATGAAACGTTGCTCTTCACGTAGTTCATGTATCAAGCCTTCAATGTGTTGACAATGATAACAATCCATGTCATGGCTCAGAAATGGTGGTGGTATGGCTTGATGTGGAGGATCAAGTGAAGAGGGTTGAGGATCCTCAAACGAATGAGGGATTGGTGGAGGCACATTCAATGATGGCTCAACAAAGGATGATGGTGGAGGTAGAGAGGTTTCAACTTCCATGTGGTCGGGTGGTTGACTTTGATGATTCCTCATAATCCAAAATGGACCATTTGAGGGAAATGGAGAAAAGGATACCGATGCAAGTGTTGATTCAACACCTTGGTTTTGTTGCACAATCTTCTCTTTTGAAGAGTGTGTCGGAAATGGTGGAGGATGAGATGGCCTAGGAGGTAAGTCCTCTAAGTTGTAGAGATGTGGAGATGATTGTAAGGTTGTAATTGATATGGCTCTAGGCACCAAAAATGATGGTTGGGTGGAAATGAGTGTGTTTGGTTTAGTAGGAATTGTGGTGTTTGGTGATGATATTTTTGTGGGAACAATCCTTTTGGGGATTGGTTTGATTGGTTGAGTTGGTGGAGGAGAAATCCTAGCAATTGTGCATTTAACGGGAGATGATTCGGTTGAGGAAATTTCGTGTACAACACGAGAAAGTTTCTTGGGTGGTCCTTTAGTGGATGAGTTAGCACTAGGAGCTTTCCTTATGATGAAATGACTAAGAAAAAGGTTTCTAAAAGCTGAGAATTAAGTTGTCGCTGATGACTAAGAAGTTCTAACAAGATGAATTATAAAGGGAAGGATTTGGGAAGTGCAATAAAGACTTAAGCCACTAAGATCCTTAGAAATGTGATGATTTGAATGCACAAGGGTCAACTACAGATTTACACTGATCTATGAGTTTAATTAAGACAAGATGGAGTGTTCAAGTTAGCAAGGAGAACTTGAAATGATTGTTTTAGGTGGGATTTGCTGAATCTGCTAGTCGGTTCCCACGGTTCCCTCCAATGAGGGATCCGTCTAGGCTAATCCTAGGGATCCGGCTATCAGCAGTCAAGAATGGAGGAAAATAATGTTGGTAGAGGCTAATACCTATACATCTTGAATGTCTCAGTCTTCTTAAGTGTTTTAAATGAGGTATGACTTAAATGATCAAGGGAATGAGTGGGGGTAGCTAATGATTGCCTTTTATGGAAGAAAAATATGACTTTATGACCACCAATGGGTGATCAAGGATGACACTAGGAATTTTAGTAGTGTCAAGTGATGTAAAATGATCCTAGAGATCAGATGGCAACTTGGAATAAAATTTGAAAATTCTTTAAAAATTATGAGAATTGAAAAACTAGTTTTGACCCATTTTGAGGTAGAGATGACTAAAATCAATTTGCTAAAATTGAGAGATTTACAAAACTAGATGTGTTGACATGTGATAGATGATGTGTGAGTATAAGAGCGGAAGGATGATGAGTTTTGGAGATATGATAAATTAAAAAGCACTTTGAGTGTGATCCTAAAATGAGCTATAAGTGAGTGTGAAGCTCACTAAGCTTGAAAAAGACTTAAGGGGTCTTAAGGCCTTATGTTTAGCTAGTGTGAAGTGATCTAGTGAGCTGTTTTGATGTGTGGGATTCTGTATTGCACATCTGTCACCACGGATCCCACGGTTCCCTAAAAGGAGGGATCCGTCTAGAATATTCTTAGGGATCCCAAGAACTGCAGATCAGAAGCATCATAGAAAGGGATGCAGATTTTGCATTATACTATGTATACCAATTTTTATTGATCTCTACTCTAAAGAACAACAAAACAAGCAAAATATCTCATAAGCCATATCATAAATAAGAGTAGTAACGATAATATCCAAACAAGCAAACTAAAGTATTTCACAAACATAAGCAATCATTATGAAATGATAAACAAAATGTCTAAAAGCAACCATAATCCTAGTGATAAGGTTTTAAAATGTACATTTTTGAGGGGTCATTTAAGCCCTTATTTGATCACTTTTTTATCCGTTATTACTTAATATCGTTCCTTTTCACTTTTTAGGTATCTTGAAGGCAAAATGCTGGAATGACACTTATTCGGACGAAAAGGCGCGAATATACGAAGAAAATGGCCAAATTCAAGAATCGAGACACTAAGGCTGCTGGAACTGAAGGGGACGGCATCAGGCACAACTAGCGACGCCGTCGGACAACTTTTGTGATGACTCAGTAGGCAAATTGCTCATTTACAAGTGACGGCTTCAGGTTTTAAAAGAGTAGGGCGTCGCAACTCAGACAGCCTAGATTTGATCCAGACGACATCAGAGACTGAAGGGGACGACGTCACAGGCATAAGGTGACGCCATCGCAATACCAACGTGGCCAAGACGAAACCCTAATAACGGCGACCCGACGGCGTCACAAATCAAAGGGTGACGCCGTCACATGTGTAATCTTATATATAGAATCCGAATTTTTTAGTTTTCAGAGTGTAGTCTTTGGAGTAAAAACCTAAACCGAACCAAGGCTGTCTTGTACAGTATTTTAGGGTTCCATACCCTATCTTACATCAAGATAAGTGTTTTACTTCATTAATTTAATTATGTCTTCCTTTGATTGTGTGTATGCTTGCATGTTCCCCATGTCCGGCTAATTTACTTGTGTGTTTGCTTAGGTAATATGAAACTTAGTTATTGAATATTGATTGGTTGTCTCTTATCTTAATTGTGATTGACCTAGTATTGTGATAGGTCATTCGTTGTGTTTGTAATGCTTGATTAATCTTTGATGAACCTTAGTTTATGATCGCCTAGAGTAATTGTAGGCTTGTCATTCAAAGAATACCTTAGAATTAAAGTTTATAAATCCTAGAGATTTTGTATTCATTAACCTTTGGTAGCTTCAAAGAGTTAGGGATAAACGCATACCCTACGACCTTAGAGACACAACGCAATTAAGAATAAGGACGTGACAATTCAACCACCAATAGGAGATAACTAGGGAGTAATAAAGCCTAAGCAAATACATTTTTAACTATCATACGAGCACACAACAATAGACATAGACTACATACACCTTAGTTTAGATAATTAGATAAGTAGAAGTAATCGGTAGAAATACCAACCCCCCAAACTCAAACCCCGAGATTCGTACCTTTCCATTTCCTAAAAAACATAAAAAGATAAAAAATAATCTTCCTCAACCCCAACCTTAGCGTAGTAACTTCTCACTAGCATTTCTATTCCCCTAGAGAATGATATCAATTCCCGTGGCTTACCCTAATACTACACTACAACGATTAGGTTCACTGCCTAGGGTGTTGAAAAACTTGCTCGACGAAAAGGAAGTTCCTTTGACCCCGAACGACGCGTGTAGCGTTATCAAGTTTTTGGCGCCGCTGCCGGGGAATAGAATAGCTAGTTAGGAGTCCAACTCGTTTAGGTTTCCTTGCTTGATTCCTATCAAGTAAACTTTTTTTTTCAATTTTTAGTTTCCTCGTAGTCTATCCCCCTTCTTCGTGACATTTGTTCGTAACCCCATCACTTTTCATCATAGAAGGTGATAACCAACCACCATTCATCAACCTACCACCAAATGACCCGCCAAGAGGCCATACTCTTGGTGAATACTCGAGACCAAGCCACCTAGGCTATAGGAACACCATCCGGTTGGTGCAAAACGGATGTGCATTCCATGGACTTCGTTCCGAAGATCCTAATCACCATCTTAAGGATTTCCTTAAAATTGTCGATTCCATCGACCTCGATGCCACTACTCGGGAGACCACGCATTTTCGTCTCTTCCAATTCTCTCTACGGGACCAAGCTAGTAATTGGCTTGAGCGACTTCCCGCCGGCTCCATCTCAAGTTGGGATGATCCCACCTCTCGCTTCCTTGCTCAATTTTTCCCACTGGGGAGAACCACTAAACTTAGGAATGATATCTTGATGTTCCAACAACGTCAAGGTGAATCTCTCTATGAAGCATGGACTCGATTCAAGGACTTACTCCATAAAGTCCCTCATCATGGTATTGATATTTGGCTTCAAATCCAAATCTTCTATGACCATACCGATTTCATCACAAGGCGATCCATTGATCAAGCCGCCGGTGGAAGGCTTAGCGAATTTAACGCAGAGGAATCTTGGGATATTATAGAAGAGCTTGCCGATCGAAGCTACGAAGATTGGAATGAATCCCCTGAAACCCCCGTTAAAGTGGTTAATGCCATATCAACTCCTCTTGAATCTTCCAACGTCACCGAAGAGCAAATGAGTGCTCTTGAGAGAAGGATTGATTATCTGATAGAAAGGCATAAGAGATCCCCCATACAAATCCCTCGAGAAATAGTCAATTCTGCCAATTCCACCAACCACCCAACACCTTTCTCCGAATCCCCAAGTCATGAGCAAAATCTTAATTTCGAACGGCGTTCCCGTTCTACTTCCCCAATACCACTCTCACTAAGCTTTAAGGAACAAATGAGGGAGTACATGGCAGCTCATACGGAGAGATTAGCAAAATTTGAAGAGGTGGTTTATAGGCAAAGAGAGGAAATGCAGGCAAAGATGACGGAAATGATGAACCTGGTAAAAGAATATACCAAGACAAAAGTTCCCGAAAAGGTACTAGTAAGAAGCAATGATTATCCTCCCACTTCGTTTGTTAACGCCATTTCCATTATGCCTGAAGATGGAAAGGTTGAGGAGAAGAAAACTGAGAAAAGCAAGAGGGAGGAGGCTGAACCTAATAATGAGCCCGAGACCATTGAGTACTACCTTAAGCACGAAATTAACAAAAAAACCATTGTTAACCCAGTGAACAACTTTAGGTACAATGAGGTTCTTAGGGAAGCCCTTGAAGGAAAAATAACAGAAGAAGAGTATGACACCATGCTTATGGGACCTCTGTATGAGTTGGTTCTAAAAAAACTAGTAACTAAAAAACGAGACACCACAGGGAACTTCGTGATACCATGTAGCATAGGTAACATTGATAATATAAATGCCTTAGCTGATCAAGGGTCTGATGTAAACATAATGCCATTATCAATCTATAATAAGTTGACCAGGGAGAAGCCAGCCAAGACCGATCTTAGACTTTCCTTAGCAAATCACACCTATGTCTACCCTATAGGAATCGTAGTGGATGTTTTAATAGAGGTGGCTAATATTGTATATCCGGTGGATTTCGTGATCATAGACATTGAGGAAGATAGAAACATGCCACTCATTCTTGGGACACCTTTTCTGGACACTGCCAAAGCAACCATCAAATGCGGGGAGGGCATCGTGATACTTAAAAGCGTCAAAGGGTACGCTAGGATACCCATTGTTCCAAGGTATCCCCTTAAACTCATGGAGAAGATTACGGATGAGAATCCACAAGTCCCTAACAATGTGGTTAAGAAGAAAATGAACGATTGGGAAAAAGGGCTTAGAGATTTCATGGTTCAAGGACTACATGCAACATTGTGGAAGCGTGATAAAAAGTTAGGAAGTAATCCCACTTCAATACCACAAACACAAAAGAACCCTAAGGAATTTTTAAAGGGAGAGAAAGCACTCTTATACAAATCATGAATAAGGGCATTACGAGGTAGAAACAAACCAAGATGGTTTGGGCCTTATACGGTGAAGGAAACCAATCTAAAGGATAAAACCGTTATCATAATAGACGAGGTTGGCAAGGAATCCACGGTAAGCATACAACGTCTACGTCCTTTTGACTAAGGAAGAGCAAAAAAGGAAGGTGACGGTAATGAAGTAACGTAGGGCACGACTTCGAGTCTAGCTACAAGACTCATAAATAAAGAAAAGCGCTTCGTGGGAGGCAACTCATGCTTAATTGATTGCTTGTTTGTGTCATATATCTTTTATTGATTGTTTATTCTCATGTTTAAATTTGTAAAAATGCTTTATTTTGTCTTTAACCTCGTCTTAATTACATATAAAGGTATTTTACATAAGGGATAAGTGTAGGGAGGATTACACATGTTTTCAAAAGAAACGCAAACATGAGAATTTCAATTAATTAAAAGACATACATGTGTGTTTGTTCGAGTTAAATGCTTGTATCGAGTCATAATGGATGTTTTGCAAGAAATTTTTCCAGATTCTAAAGATGTAAATTTTCCAGAATTTTTTCCAGAAAATCGCACCGCTTTTTGTCAGATAACTGACGGCGTCGAAAGAGCGAAACAATGATTATTTTTCTCATTTTTGAGCTACTTATAAATTTTTGGAATTTTCCATGTCTTAATTTTCCAGAAAATCTGTAAACATCCATTCCACAAGCATTATATCCTAGTTTAGTGGAGTCCTATATATATTATTACCGCCGATTTTATGCGAAGGTTTCGTTTGTTTTCTTCAAGTGTGCAGGTTTAATTTACCAAGAAGAAGATACATAAGATGAGAAGGAGCTTTTCACGCAAACGTTCTTCTTGAAGAAAGATGTAACCACCACTTTACACGGATCCTACCGAGCTAATCAGGGGAGTATTAGTTTCTTTCATCTTTTATTACCTTCCGTTATCATAACTTTGATACTTTTGGGGAACATTGGGGACAATGTTCAGTTTAAGTGTAGGGAGGGAAAATAAAACGGGAACTTTGAAACTATGCTTATCCTTGATTATTTGCTTTGTCCAATTGCATTTGTGTAATAAACCATGAGAAATATCGGTTAGGGTAATTTTGGCACCAAATTTAAAAAATTTCATGACATATAGGAGTGGGCCATTAGTCTTAATAAAGCGTCTCATGGATAGAAAATTATATGACTAGCACAAAAACCCTTTACCACTTAAATTCCACCCAAAATGTGAGGATCACCCTTAGATTAGTAGGAATTAAAGCATTCGTCTTTAATGCTTAGAGTGTGAACCGGTAGTATAATAGATTCTAGAACTTGTTTTGTGATGCATTTCGAGATCGCTAGTAAGACTACACTTGTGTAGTTAGGAATAACTAAATGATAAGAGGCATTAGGATAACCCTTGTTTGATACCTGTAATATAATTACTTCTTCCACATCGGTTGAGTAATTCCCCCACACCTTTGCGTTGTACTCATCTTTAGTACACAATACCCCTAGTTAACCCTTCAGAGCCTAACCTTTTCACGGTTCTCGTGATGTTTCGGTTTCCCGGAATATCAATGAAGAGCATTGTTTACAATCCACCCCCAAATGTACACCCAAATCGCCTTAGCCTACCTTGTATGCACTCACTTTTTGTGCATTATTGTTATCACACTTAACCCTTAGTTCAATTATCTAGTTGCTTGCATAAGTTGCTAAGTCGAGTCATATCCTTTGTACACAGTTTTGGGACGATTGGGACTCATGGGAAAAGTTAAATTTTATGAGATGACAGGAAGGGAACGTTAAATTCAAATTCCCTTTATTTGCATAATAATGTACTTCAAGTGTTTTGATATTTTTAATTCGGGTCAAATTTGTGTTAAAGTAATAAAAACTCAAGTGTAGGGATGTGCCTATAAATCCCTTTCATTTTGATGTTATCGTAGAGGATGGTATAGTAAAAGTGTATTAAAAAAAAAGAAAAAAAAAACATACGGGCTACCATCCTACATCTTTCTTTTAAATTTATGTTTATTTGTTTCAGTTATCTAGAGTTTAGAGTGTCGAGTCTTGGCTTAGCAACGCCATTCTTTGCATGCTTGTAACATAAAGATTTTTGACTTGCCACCACTAAATAGCCTATCCCACCAAACCATTTGTTTCCCTACCGTAAGCCTATCATTACAACCCTTTAAAAGACCTATTGGATAGTCTTTCCTAGGTGCTTACGCCAAAGCGATGGAGGTTTGATCTAGTCTCAAGCCTATGGTAATCTATGTACTAGGACCGGTTAATGAATGTTTATCTTCCATTTCTAACTTGTTATATTTCATATACACCCGAGAGATGTGAGTATCCAAACACCCCATGTGAGGTGCTAGTATGTAATTTCCGTGCTTGTTATGACTTTTGCAGGGCTTATATGTGTTGTGAATTGTTCTAAACTAATGCTTCATGACCTCTAACTTATAAATTGATTGGCTAAAAGCACATTTGCTTGAGGACAAGCAAATACCAAGTGTAGGGTAGGGCTGAGCATCAAAGGTTCAAAACCGAATCGGACCGACAAAACCGACCGAACCGACAAAAACCAAGCCGACCCGACGGCCCGTCGGTTCGGTTTCGGTTTCATGTTTTGCATGTTTTCGGTTTCGGTTCGGTTCGGTTCTGTTCGGTTCGGCCCAAAACCGACAAAAACATACTTAAATACACCTAAACCGAACCGAACAGACGGCCTGACACAAAACTGAACCGACCCGACGGCCCGTCGGTTCGGTTTCGGTTTTGGTTTTTTACGAATTTCGGTTTTCGGTTTTGTCGGTTCGGGTCGGTTCGGTTCGGTTTTAGACCGACGCTCAGCCCTAGTGTAGGGATATTTGATAAGGTTTCAAAATGTACCTTTTTGAGGGGTCGTTTAAGCCCGTATTTGATCACTTTTGTATCCGTTATTACTTAATATTGTTCCTTTTCACTTTTTAGGTATCTTGAAGGCAAAATGCTGGAATGACACTTATTCGGACTAAAAAGCGCGAATATACGAAGAAAATTGCCAAAGTCAAGAATCGAGACACTCAGGCTGCTGGAACTGATGGGGACGGCGTCAGGCACAACTAGCGACGCCGTCGGATAACTTTTGTGACGACTCAGTAGCCAAATTGCTCATTTACAAGTGACGGCTTCGGGTTTTAAAAGAGTAGGGCGCCGCAACTCAAACGGCCTAGATTTGATCCGCACGACATCGAGACTAAAGGGGACGGCCCGTGCATAAGGTGACGCCGCCGCAAGACTAACGTGCCAAGACGAAAACCCTAATAACGGCTGACCGACGGCGTCACAAATTAAAGGGTGACGTCGTCGCATGTGTAATCTTATATATAGAATCCGAATTTTTAGTTTTCAGAGTGTAGTCTTTGGAGTAAAAACCTAAACCGAACCAAGGTTGTCTTGTACAGTATTTTAGGGTTCCATACCCTATCTTACATCAAGATAAGTGTTTTACTTCATTAATTTAATTATGTCTTCCTTTGATTGTGTGTATGCTTGCATGTTCTCCATGCCCGGCTAATTTACTTGTATGTTTGCTTAGGTAATATGAAACTTAGTTATTGAATATTGATTGGTTGTCACTTATCTTAATTGTGATTGACCTAGTATTGCGATAGGTCATTCGTTGTGTTTGTAATGTGATGCAGGTTTTACTGACCAGGTCTTAATATTTATAGTGTCTCAATATACCTATGGTCTACCCTAATGCACTAATGGGCAGTCTACCCGGTCGTGTGTAGCGTAGTAAATAGTAAAGCCGAGGTCGTCCCAAGAGCTATGTGTATTAGATTATTACTAAGTCAAATTGTCACAGAATAATAATGGTTTCGATAGGGATTTAATTAATTAAACTACTAAGGCAGAATAAAATAAAAGCAGATAAATGGTAAAGGGAAATCAATAGAGGAATAGTGGTGCTAACCTAGTCAATCCTACTAGCTAGTTAGGTCTACGTCTACCTACTTCCAATTACTTCAGGTGGGGTCAAATTCGAGAGGACAGCATTTGGTCAATTCGCCCTAACCTATCAGCAAAGATGCCACCACAGGAGAAATCAGGCGCACCGTCATAAGTCCTGTTGTTCCTGGTTCCCTAAGCCAAGTCATTAAGTACCGCTACATGCTAGATTCTAAATAGTGAGTGCCCGGCCGTTAGGAACTTAGACACTACACCCCCAATTCTTAAGTTCATCCAAACGATATGTGATCAGTTGGTCAAATTGCACAAGTAGAAAGGGTCGTCAGTTGGTCATATCTTACCCTTCCCATCTCAGTCCGCTCACCTAGGGTCAGTTGGTCATATCTCCTAGGCAATTGGCCTCTACCGCCATTCAAAACTACCGAATCAAGGGTAACTACCAAAGAACTATGCGTGCATACACTTAGAAATAATTGTACGGAAGTAAAGGTAAACGCAAACAAAACAATTAAGGAATCATAACTAGGCTAGCACCAAAGGGTGCTTAGCCGCTCATATTAATCATGCAAATCAATTCAATATTCAAGGGTACGAAATATATGAATTGAAAGTAAAAGAAATATAAAACGCTAAAGCTTATCATAATGGTGTGACTTCTTCCTTGGAAACAGCTCCGTATGCTCCCCTAGACCTGCCTTGAGCTTTTTACCACGTTCTCAGAGTGTTGTGTGTGGAATGGGATGCTTTGAAATGCTGGAATTGGTGGGGTATTTATAGGCAGTGTCCGGTTACGGCGTAACCAAAAGAGGAGTTACGCCGTAACCTTCTATTTCATCGTAAATGCACTAGATCTGCTAGTTACGGCGTAACCTTATAAGTGGTTATGCCGTAGTCTTCAATAAACTCGGTTACGTCGTAAGTGATGCAGTAGTTACAGCGTAAGTATCAGCGGCGTGGAACCTCTTTTGACCTAATGGAGTTACGTCGTAACTTTTGGGAAGAGTTACGCCGTAACCTCTTGATAAGTTGGTATTCAGGGTCACGCAATAGTTACGGCGTAATGTGAGAGATGAGTTACGCCGTAACTTCTTCAAAATAGGCATACTGTGATAAATCTTTAGTAATGTTTCCATTTTCGCGTCTCTTTAGCTCCAATGCTCGTAATTTACCTGAAAGTGGAAAACAATGGAAAACAAGCGTAAATCTATATAAATGATATAAATAACGAGCATTATCGGGGGAAATTGACACTTAATATTCAGGACTATTTGATGTTATCAAATATCCCCTCACTTGAACTCTACTTGCCCTCAAGTAGACCTTATTAGATAGATTCCTAAAAATATATCTCCCAAAACCTAGAAAATATGAGTTTACAAATCCCTTATGCTAGAATAAAACAAAGCCGAACACCTCACGAAAGGGGAACAAACACTCAAATCTCTCAACTATTCTAAGTGTCAATTTCGGGGTGATCACTCAATCGCACAGTCATAGCATGTATTCTATCATAAGCTTGGCAGTTACACAAATCTCCACCACTAGAGTTAAGGGCTAAACAATTCTCGAAGGCAATATGGGTAGACACGACAAAGGTTAAGGGGTGACTCGTCATTACTAACATGTCATGGCGAAGTGGACAAAATCAATGATACATGACCAAATCCATGGCCAAGACACCAAAGATTGCTCGTTGCATCACCTAGACACGCTTCATGACTAAAGGGTAGGATAAGACATGGGATATA
Source organism: Chrysanthemum makinoi (assembly GCA_910596185.1). Taxonomy (NCBI): domain Eukaryota; kingdom Viridiplantae; phylum Streptophyta; class Magnoliopsida; order Asterales; family Asteraceae; genus Chrysanthemum; species Chrysanthemum makinoi. The sequence continues at coordinate 145,088,930 of OU343217.1, read as the reverse complement.
TAATTGGTGTAAAATGAAAAACAACCAGGTAGTCTGAATCTATAACCAAGTCATCACCACTTACCGTCCACCCAAAGTTCAAGCTTAGAAGTCTAGAGACTGGATCATGAAATGTAAGGTAGATGCGTCATTGGAGGACGTCGTGATGGGCATACTACCTTTTCTTCTTCTGTTGGCAAAACTACCAACTCCAATCTTCAAATATGACCGAGGTGGCCTCCTCGATACTAATCAATAAAGCTCATACTACAGTGCTTATAACATCACACTTTACAATATCATAACTCAATCAACTTTTTTTTTCGAATCATCATTTTTTTTTCAACATAACATAATAACATAACATCCCCCCACTTGAGATGAACAATGGGAATTCGGGGGGTCTTAAATGATCTTCATAAATGTTGTCGATGAAAGCGTGATTTCCAAACCTTTCCACTCGAACCTTGAACTTAGGCAAATGATGACTTCCCAATCACAAATAAAGACTACATGGTAGGCTAAGGTGTATGGGTGTAACGAAACAATATATTGGGTTGACAAAATGAAAGGAATGGCTTAGAAGGGTGTATCTAGGGGTATCTTGCACTAAAGGGGAGTGCAACAAAAGGGTTTCACATGGGGTTCGAAAAGTCGAGGTGACTAATCGATAGACTTACAATGGTAGGCTGTTTGGGTGATAATCCTATAATATTGTCTTCTAAAACTGAAAAGTCCAAATACATCGAGCTAACTCAACATACCTCGTCTATGGTGTCGAAATGATGCAAAGGCCAAGTTCTAAAGTTTACAAGCTACCGGCACACTCATAATTTGGTGGATTTGGGGTAAAATATTGGAAACGGATAAGGCTAATCTCACCATGTAATATCAAGGGTTGTATGTGCTCGGCTAAGGTCTAATCTAGTTAGGTTCGGAAAAACATGTTAAAATTTTAAAAATGGCATAATTTTTCAAAATAAACTAGAAAAATGAGGGCGAAATAAAGTTTAAGAGATAATTCTACTCTCGTCCCCCTACTTGAATTGTACAAAGTCCCTTTTGTACTAGGCATTAAAATAAAGGTGAAGAGAAAGGTAGAATTAGAGCGAGAACTTCCCTGAAATTTGCTCCAAAAAAAAGAAGGCCCACGAGAAAGAACCGTGCCTTCGTTTAAGCGTCATGAACAAACTTCAATCCCTGAAATCACAATACCGACAAGCATAATTCTAAAAAGAAAAAAAATAAAATGAAAAATAAACCCAACTCATTTTCGTAGGAATCACATTTGAATTTAGCGAATGCAACAAGCCTTTTAAACCACTTGGTGTCCCAAGTGGACGAGTGAAGTCTCGTGAGGGTTTACAGGGAACACACCCACAAAGTTCATTTAAAAACTAATACAAGGTTACTGTGTTTTAAAATGAAAGAATTAAAGCATAGGAGAGTTACGTCGTAACTCCTATGAGGGAGTTATGCCGTAAATGGCAAAACCTGGTATGAGCTGTAAAGCGAGTAGTTACGGCGTAACCACTGAGATGGTATTACGCCGTAATTGGTAATGCGTCAAGAATTCTGCTGCTAAAATGTTGGTTACGGCGTAATCACCAAGATGAGTTACGTTGTAACTCTGTTCAGATCAGCAACTGCAGCAGCAATTAGTTCCTCGTTCCCTGCAAAAATGATTAGAAAACACAAAACCCAACAAAAAGGAAATAAAAACAAAAGAAAGAGATAATTGGGGTTATCTCCCGAAAGAGCACTTTTCTTTATTAACGAGTCTTTAAGTTAGACTCAGAGCCGCGGGCTACCAGTGCTTGTTCGTCTTCTCGTGGACTGGGCAATCTCCATGTTGAAGCCAGCTGATCAAATTCTCATCCCGTTTGTATCCTTCTCCAAGTTCTAAACACCCTAAGTAAAAAAATTTGATCTTTTGGTAGGGGTGATCAAAACCTTTGGCCTTATCTTCTTCACTAATACCAAGCAGCGGCCGAGCATAACTTAACTGTTTTTTAGTCCAATTTTTAAAATTCTTGACAGTCCTTGGCATTTTGAAAACAGTTTTATCATCGTCAATCTTTAACCAAATAAGTCATTCTTTCTCGTTTTTATCAAGCCCAGATATTTCTTTAAAGGGTTTTCCGAAAATGACTCCAGTCAGCCCATCTGACACGAACTCGCTAACATCATCCAAAACCACAAAGTCGACTAGAAACGAGTGAGTTCCTACAAAAACACGTATGTTTGTTGCAATCCCGAGGAAGTTGTTTCCTTTGTAATCAAGCTCCTTTTCCATAACCTGGTTGTAGCATTCCTTAGAGATAATGTTAACTGGGGAATCTGTGTCGATAAATGGGTGAAAATCAATGAACCCGATTTTGCATGAGATTTTCATATAATAGGGATTCCTATGATGGATACATGCCCCCATCTCATAAAACTGTGGTTGGTCCGATTGCAAGAATGTTTTTTCAGAGTTATCTTGCCAATGGGTCATCTCGACATCACTTGAGAGGTCTTCAGTACTTAATCCTAAGTTATCCTCTTCCTCAAAATTCACGAAAACATCAAAATCCTTCCCCGAGTCAACCTCTCCAGGATCCGGGGGGTCGCTAAGAAATTTTTCTAAAGCTTCACCAAAATTCCCCACTGGGTCAACTGCACATACCTTCTCTGGGGTAGACAAATGTTCATTAGGTCCGAATGTGGCGATTTCTCCATTAGCTTCTAGAGTCAATTTTCTGGCAAAGACATCCACCTTAGTGTGAGCAGTGGCAAGCATGGGTCTTCCTAAAATGACAGGTATCCTGTTGTCTTCCGGAATGTCAAGGATCACAAAATCCACTGGGAAAAGGAATCTCTTAATCTTCACCAATACATTTTCAACAATTCCTAATGGCGATTGCATGGATCGATCAGCCATTTCAATTTTCATCTTGGCCGGTTTTAAGTTGCCAATTCCCATACGCAAAAACATCGAACGAGGCATTATGCTAATACTAGCTCCAAGATCTACCAGGGCGTTACACATGTTTAGGCTCCCCTATATAGCAAGGGAGAGTAAATCATCCTGGATCTTTTTCCTTTTGTGGTAGCTCGTTCCTCAAAACCGCTGAGCATCTTTCGTTGAGGAGAATAGTCTCATCATAACTTAATTCCCGCTCAATATCATGACGATTAGTATAATTAGAATCATTAGTAGGAGGGTTTACCAGCAAAGTTTGGTCCAAAAGTGATTGTCTCTCCATGCTGATTCGTCGCTTAACCTTTTCCGAAAAGGTCAAAGGTTCTTCGAGGATAGTTTCTACAGTGTGGACAACTTCTTCCTCCCGAGCTGCTAGGTAATCAGAGATCGCTTCTGAACATGAACTAACACTTCTCTCTAGTCTCTTTATCCTATCATCGTAAATTTTAATAGAAGAGACTGTATTATCCACGAATGCTTTCATCATCTTTTCTATCCTATCATCGCGCTCTCTTGATTCTTTGATGTGGTCAAGAATATTTTTCTCAAGATTGTTCCCGGTATTGGTCTTAAATACACTTTTAACCTTCTCAACCCTACATGCTTCAGCTTCTCTTTCCAATCTTCGTCTTTCAAAAATTTCCCCGTAATTGTATTATTGATTTGTTATCGTCTTCATCACCTTATGATTGAAATTATCTCTCGGTCCGTACCCTGTATCCATGTGCCACTTGTAGCAATGTTCAGAAATCCGCTAAATACATTCCAAGGCCTGATCAGGAGTCATGCTAGGAATAGGTCTTGGTGAATCGAGAAGTTCTCGTGTTCGCGCATTAATCCCACGATAGAAGACGTATACGATCTGATGTTTGTTTAAATCATGAGTAGGGCATCGATAGAGAAGCTCATTAAATCTTTCCCATGCTTGGTAAAGCGTTTCTTCTCCAACCTGAATGAATTGATAGATTTTCCCAAGAAGCTTGGCCATCTTTGAAGGAGGGCAAAATTGCAAGACGAATTCTTTTCTAAGTTTATCCCATGCTTCTTTACAATCGTGAGGGAGTTTGTTATACCATCTTTTCGCTGTCCCAGAAAGGGTCATAGGAAAAATCCTTGCAGTGACTGAATAGCTTGGAGTACCTCTGATGTTGAAAAGAGAGGACAAGTGGAGAACTTCTTCTACGTGGTTCTGAGCGTCCTCATCTTCGTTTCCAGAAAACTCAAGTTCATGTAACTCACGAATAATATGATCTGGAATAGAGTATTTTTCAGTGTGAGAATCTTGAGTAAAGCTTCGCTGGCAGTTCTCATTCGGTCGCTCTAAATACTGCTCCATAGTTAGGTCATTGATATTATATTCATTGATGACCTCCGGTTCTGCGTCTGACTGGTCTGACTCGTAAAATGAGAAGATGTTGTGAATAGGAACCGGAGAATAGATTTTCCCTTTTTGAAATTGCTTCTCCGGGTCAGCAAATGGGGTAGCCAGAAAAGGCCTCGAGCTGCGAGTCTTGTATCCTGACATTATCAGAAAGAAAATTAAAAACAGACTTAATATGAAATCCTAAAATAGCTCCTCGGCCGCCAAAAACTTGATGCAGGTTTTACTGACCAGGTCTTAATATTTATAGTGTCTCGCTATACCTATGGTCTACCCTAATGCACTAACGGGCAGTGTACCCGGTCTTGTGTAGCGTAGTAAATGGTAAAGGCGAGGTCGTCCCAAGAGCTATGTGTGTTGGATTATTACTAAGTCTAATTGTCACAGAGTAATAATGGTTTCGATAGGGATTTAATTAATTAAACTACTAAGGCAGAATAAAATAAAAGCACATAAATGGTAAAGGGAAATCAATAGAGGAATAGTGGTGCTAACCTAGTCAATCCTCCTAGCTAGTTATGTTTACGTCTACCTACTTCCAATTACTTCAGGTGGGGTCAAATTCGAGAGGAAAGCATTTGGTCATTTCGCCCTAACCTATCAGCAAAGATGCCACCACAGGAGAAATCAAAGACCGTCATAAGTCCCTGTTGTTCCCGGTCCCCTAAGCCAAGTCATTAAGTACCGCTACATGCTATATTCTAAATAGTGAGTGCCCGACCGTTAGGAACTTAGACACTACACCCCCAATTCTTAAGTTCATCCAAATGATAGGTGATCAGTTGGTCAAATCGCACAAGTAGAAAGGGTCGCCGCTTGGTCATATCTTACCCTTCCCGTCTCACCGCCACCTAGGGTCAGTTTGTCATATCTCCTAGGTAATTGGCCTCTACCGCCATTCAAAACTACCGAATCAAGGGTGACTACCAAAGAACTATGCATGCATACACTTAGAAATAATTGTACGGAAGTAAAGGTAAACGCAAACAAAACAATTAAGGAATCATAACTAGGCTAGCACCAAAGGGTGCTTAGCCACTCATATTAATCATGCAAATCAATTCAATATTCAAGGGTACGAAATACATGAATTGAAAGTAAAAGAAATATAAAACGCTAAAGCTTATCGTAATGGTGTGACTTCTTCCTTGGAAACAGCTCCGTATGCTCCCCTAGACCTGCCTTGAGCTTTTTCCCACGTTCTCAGAGTGTTGTGTGTGGAATGAGATGCTTTGAAATGTTGGAATTCGTGGGGTATTTATAGGCCAGGTCTGGGTTACGGCGTAACCAATAGAGGAGTTACGCCGTAACCTTCTATTTTATCGTAAATGAACTAGATCTGCTAGTTACGGCGTAACCTTATAAGTGGTTACGCCGTAGTCTTCAATAAACTGAGTTACGCCGTAACTTCTTCAAAATAGGCATACTGTGATAAATCTTTAGTAATTTTTGCATTTCCGCGTCTCTTTAGCTCCAATGCTCGTAATTTACCAGAAAGTGGAAAACAATGGAAAACAAGCGTAAATCCATATAAATGATATAAATAACGAGCATTATCGGGGGAAATTGACACTTAATATTCAGGACTATTTGATGTTATCATAATGCTTGATTAATATTTGATGAACCTTAGTTTATGATCGCCTAGAGTAATTGTAGGCTAGTCATTCAAAGAATACCTTAGAATTAAAGTTTATAAATCCTAGAGATTTTGTAGTCATTAACCTTTGGTAGCTTCAAAGAGTTAGGGATAAACGCATACCCTACGACCTTAGAGACACAACAAAATTAAGAATAAGGACGTGACAATTCAACCACCAATAGGAGATAACTAGGGAGTAATAAAGCCTAAGCAAATACATTTTTAACTATCATACGAGCACACAACAATAGACATAGACTACATACACCTTAGTTTAGATAATTAGATAGTAGAAGTAATCGGTAGAAATACCAACCCCCCAAACTCAAACCCCGAGATTCGTACCTTTCCATTTCCTAAAAAACATAAAAAGATAAAAAATAATCTTCCTCAACCCCAACCTTAGCGTAGTAACTTCTCACTAGCATTCCTATTCCCCTAGAGAACGATATCAATTCCCGTGGCTTACCCTAATACTACACTACAACGATTAGGTTCACTGCCTAGGGTGTTGAAAAACTTGCTCGACGAAAAGGAAGTTCCTTTGACCCCGAACGAATCGTGTAGCGTTATCACCTAGTGTTTCTTTAGTCAATCTTTTCTCTTCCTCTTTCCCGACTTTACGACGTAGTTAGTTAGGCATTGGATCATACCCTTCAATTGTTTGAATTCTTCGGACTCGTTTGGAAGAGTTGGAAGTTGTTCAAAGTAGGTTATGGGGTCCAAGTCAACGTTGGCAGCAGGGTTGACATTTACTTCCTCTTCGTCTGAGGAGTCCGGGAGAGCCTTAGGTTTTCTTCCATTGACCATGAACCGTTTAGAGGGTTGTTTGGTAAGTCGTACCATGACGTGATCGGAAAGGAAATGATCATCGTTGATTGGAGATGGTTGCATTGCACTAACATACTCATGGAGTCGTGTTAGGATCATACCATAGGGAAGTACCATCTTGGCAACTTTGAATACCCCGGCCATTCTCTTCATCATGTAATAGGCGAGATTAAATGGCCTTTGGTGAATGAGACAATATATCATTTGGACAAGACATGCATTTGGATGGTCTTTGTTTCCGACCAAACTAATGACATTTTCCCTAAGAATTTCTTCCCACTTTCTATAGATGGGATGCATTTCGAAGAGTTCCATTTGAAAGGGATCACGGTGAATAAGCTCTTTGTTGTGGTTGAAGCGAGATTGGTCGGCACTAATTTGGAAAATGGTGTCTCGAACAATTGCGGGGTCATCAAGAGGAGTACGGTAGATTGGTTTGGAATCAAGTGCAAAGGATTGAGTGGATATTGCCCAATCTTGGGAGTACATACAAATTCCTTCACAAGGAATGCGAAGGATTTGAGCAAATGTGTTGAGGGGTAGAGTAAAGTTCTGTTTATTGATGATAAAAGCGATTGAAATACTATCATCACTATTTCGAATGATCCTAACGCTTTTGTAGAATTCAAAGATGAAAACCGGACAAATTTGTTCATCAATATCAAGGAGACAATCAAAGTTGATTGCCGAGAAGACTTGACGATTGTCGGTATTTTCAAGGAAACATTCCTTGACCACACGATCTTCGTGGATAAGTCGTTTTTCAAGTCTTTTGAAGACTTTACGATCGGTTTTTGACAACCCCTCTTTTCGATAGTATTTAGTGAGGTAGTGAACGGTATCATGGTGGTCTAGTTGGGTAGCTTTAGGCATGGTTGGTCCTAGAAAAACAAATATTCCAATTAGGTAAATTTTGTTGAGATGGGTTTATGGTTTTGATTTGTATTAACAATGTTGTAAGCACAATGTAATCTTAGTTATGTGAAAACCTTTTCTAGTGATCAATTTTGCAAAACCTAATTTCATCAATTGATTAAGAAAAATTGAAAACCATAAAACCTAGGGTGAGGATGATGAAGATTAGAACATATGAGTGTAATTACTTACAATGATGTTCTAGAGGAAGATGCTTGATGATATGAACCCCTATGGAGATGAAAGCAGCAATTGGGTCATTTTTATGTTTTGTAAGGAGAGGGAAAAGAGCAGAGTTGGTTTTGAAAAGCGTATGGTTTCTTTCTGTTGCACGGTTCCCTCGAATCCCTTGAAATTGGGATCCGGCTAATACAACTTGAGGGATCCGGCTACTGTGGACAGAAAGAGGGTGTTTGGTGTTATTTTTGTAATAAGTTATACACTAGCTTATGGAACAAAAATAGCTTTGAGGTTCCTAAATGAATAGATGTTTGGTCAACAAGATTTGATAGGTTAATTATCAAAGATCTATTTGTGACGGCGGCGTTAGTTTGACGATCTTTTTAGAAAATCAAAGAGGAATGCTATTCCCGATGATGAGTAAGTCGGGAGAGTGGCGAAAAGAGACTTTTTAGAGACTAGAAATTATTAACCAAAAAAAATAATATCAACAAATTCAAGTAGACGTAAACTAGCTAAGGATAAGTGAACATACCTCTATGCTCTTGATATGGTTTATGGAGACCATAAAACCGAAATGCTTCATGAGCTTTTATATTAATCCGTTGTACTTAAAATAAGTAGGTAGAGATTACTTTTAGGTTCTTCCTTGAGAGTTGACTTCATTATTCTTTGAATAGAAATGAAGACTTTGGAGAGATCCTTGCATGAAGATTTCTTGAAAAGAAAATGTTAGAATAATCTATCATTATCCAATATAAAAGAAGCAATTTGTTTTAAAAGATTTCCTTCTTTGTAGTTTTCAAACATACATGGATCATATCAGAGTAGGCGACGTTGTGAAGGCTTCTCCGCCATAAAGAGTTGGTGTCGTGTAGTGTTTACGAACTCTCGAGTAGGTGACTCGGGGAGTGAAGTAGGGCAAGGAAGGTATCCTTGTAGCCGAACCACTATAAACACTTGTGTCGTGGTTTTGTGTTTCTTACTCTTCTCTTTTACATTACACATTTCCATATCTATCTATCAACATCCAACGTACACATATAAATAGATTGACATAAGTTGATCTAAATATTTTGAAACTAATTTTTAATAGGTAAAACTATTCAACCCCCCCTTCTAGTTTTTCACAATTGGCATCAGAGCTTCGTTACCAAGTTTCTTAGAGTATGTTGTACTTTAAAAACAAATGCCTTTTGACTCGAACGTTAAGCACCTTTCACTAATGCCTACGTCTTGACTCTTTCGGCATCCTTCACTAATGCCTTCGACACAACACTTCTATGGAGGAAGAAAGAACTATCAACAAGAGAACCTTAGTAGTCTTGATGATGACGAAGCATGGAAACTCATGGACTTGAGCTTGCTCGACTTCAAGAGGTGGTGATCTCGCCTTTTAGAGGAACCTAGAGAATCACACAAAAAAACAAAACACAAACTACATAGAGAGATCCTTAGGATCTGAGGTTAGAAGGTTTACAATACTAGGAGAAAGTATGTGTAGGAGTGGCCACCCAAAATGAAGAAATGGCTCACTATTTATAGAGGAAAATAGCCTACTGTTCCACGGTTCCCACGGATCCCTTACTTGAGGGATCCGTCCAGTGTAAACTGGGGGAACCGTGGGACGATCCTCTTTGCCCATGGATTTTGGGTCATGGGTCATGGTTTATGGGTCATGGGTCCTAAAATTTGGACCATGGGTATCCAAGTAGATACAATGTATCTAGTATGTGCAATGCATCTAGTCCATGGGTCATGGATAATACTCATTCATGACTTATGCATGATGTCATGCAATGGGTTATGGGTTATGCTCCATGGGTATGGGTCATGGACTTTGGGTTATACCCAACTACATTCAATGTATTTGGTCAATGGGTCAATACTTAAACTTCTACCCATTATAATATATACTAATTATGTATATATCTACCCAATATGTAAACACTAGTTGTTGTACATATGTATTACTAAATTATAAAATCACTATTACTTGTTTAGTGTTTTATGTGAAAACGTAAGTGTGTTAGTAAACTATTGGCTCAAACCATTTACGAACTTTATTTGTTTCGTTAAAATGTTTTTACGTTTGTTATCGACAAAACATTAGAAGATCGTAAAATATAAATAAACGTTTTTACGGCTTATTTGTATTAACAAAAAATTTCGGCTTTTTCGTGCATTGTTGGTGTTTTCCGGTGTTCATGCACTTTTAAAATGGGGTTGCATATGTAATAGTTTTTGGATTATGTGAGGTATTGTTTGTATCTTTAAATGTTCACCCCGTTAGGTTTGTTACGTTTTTTTTAATGTTTGTTAAAAGAGATATAAGGGGTGTTTTTAGGAGTACTAAACATGTGATGTGTGTGAAAAATTATAAGGGGGTTGATAGTTTTTACCGTTTAAAAACTTAATTGTTTCGAAAACTTATTGTCAGATCAATCAATATAGATAAATGATGTGTTAGTGAAGAATGAATAATATGTAAGTAAGGAAAGAAACAATCAAACCACGACAAAGTTGTTTATAGTGGTTCGGTCTTTAAGGACTATTTTTCCTTGTCCTACTCCACTCCCCCAGTCTCCAACTCGAGAGTTATCTTCACTAATCAACAAGCTCCTTTGACCGGCGGAAAAAACATTTACACGTCGCTTACACAATATTTCCGACACAAAGCTAGATGTCGAGTTCTTTTACAAGGGTACAAACACTCCCAACACACTATGTATTTTGAGGACTAAAATACTAAACACTCACACTCAGAGGTTTAAGATGGTTTGGTACAACAATGATGTATGAACAATAATGATTCACACAACAACAAAACAAACAAGCCTTCCAACTATTTGTTGAAGCTTGATTATGCCTTGATCTTCTTTGCTACTAAAGATGATCACTAAAATAAAATGATATTGAGTTAGATGTAATAGAATGAGAGAATATGTGCGTTTTATGCTAATGAGGGATGAGAAAACAACTCGGGTTGGCTTGCTATTTATAGGCCAAGTGATCAGCAAGATCACGGACTGGATGAAACCAAAAAAAGGGTTCTGCCCTTTATAAAATTTGGTTTCGCCAGTCTGACAGTAAAGATCACAAAAAATCTTTTAAAGATCATCCAAATCTCTCCAAGATTATGTGAGATATGATGAGTGAATATCTAAACAAAATATTCTATAAAATCTTCTAAAGATTTTCAATGTGATGCAAGCATTGATGTAATATGTAGTTTTCCATTTTTAGAATTAATATGTTATATAAGTAAATACTTATGTAATGTTATGTTTAAGAAACTAAACATACTTGATCTAAAAATGTTGATGCACATTATAGTTTAGAAGGATATCAATGTTAATTGATATGTACCTAATCAAAATGTGATAAGATGTAAATGCTTAAGTGATAAAGACTTTATTTAAGAAAAACTTGTATTAATGTCTATTAATCTTGAGAAGCTTTATATTTTACAAAAATGAAATTTACTTTTGTCGTTAACAAAACAAGGTAAAGATCATAAAATATAAATAACGTTTTAGGATGATATTTGTATTAACAATCTTCCTCTTTTTATTGAGGACAAAACATAAATTTTATTTTTATCAAAGATGTAAAGATGTACAATAATTATAAAAATATGAGATTAATTTAAACTTGGAAGAACTAGTTAGTTAGATAAAGTTGACAATCATAAATGTTATTTTATTTTATGACTAGTTAGACTTTTGTTTGTCCAATATTTGGTCTTCTACAATTTTGAATTTTGAAAGTCAAAGCATGATGTTGACTTTTTGTAAGTCAATGGTCAAGTTCAATAATATTCTCCCTCTTTTTGTTGAAACAAAAAGAAGAGGCGAGTCGGTGAATGCAATGATCCCGAGCCAAACACTCCCTATTGGCCAATGCTAACCCTTAATTGGGTGCCAAGAGAAAGATACATGGATTGTGAAAGCTACAAAAGAAAGGTTAGAAACATTCATCTACACAAGTAAAAAAATAATTCCAACCAACAAGTAATCACCAACAACATTATAATAAACATCATTCATTAGTTAATATTTTTATGACTTAAAAGTCATAAATTGAAACATAATAGAGATATTGAAACATAAAAGAAATAGAAAAATAACTTAGAAAAATAAAGAAAAATCCTAGAAAAATAAAAAATAACTTAGAAAATAAAAAGTCCTAAAAATAAAGCAAGAACCATCCTATTGAGGAGGAGAAACGTTTATGTGTTTTTTAATATTTTAGTATATGACAAATTGTCTTCCATGTACCTCCCTTCTCAACTATCTTAGAAACTCTAATAACACAATCCTATAAAAATGCTTTGTCGGCGGTTTGTGACGAGGAAACACTTTCACTAGTTTTGCTTGAACCAGGATTTGAAGTCTTTTCATTGCAAGCAACATAAATAACTAATTACTAATTAGAACTAATATACAAGCAATATACAAAACTACAAAAGTAATGAAGATCAAAGATAGCAGTCTCGCAACAATTATAAATTTTACATATATAATATATAAGGAATTCTATTTTTTTAACTTGCTTATTATTTTTTTTTGAACTTACTGAAGAACAATCAAATACTCATGTAACCGATAATGATATAAATGCAATCAATTTTAGTATTTTACTCACCTGATGAGATTTCAGAAATTTCACGATGAAAATTTGAATATTGCCGACTTGAGAAATTGACCGACGAAGATTGTCGACTTGAGAATTAAACGTAACAGTTAGCCGATTGTGATGTACCGAGTGATTACGAACAATTGCAGTTTTCAACTTTTGAGAATCGGAGATGAAGAATCACGATTATGAGTTATGGACGGTTCGAACTTGATGAGCCGTGAGTTATGAATCAGTTATAGACGATTTGTCTTCTACCCAACATGGAAATTAGATAGTTAATTAAAATTAAAGCTTTTTAGTTACTGGCCAATAGAAACGTGACTTTTTGGGTCAGAAACGTTTCCACAAATTTTTCCTAGATAAGGATCGGTATACGCCAATTGAAGAAACGTTTCCACTTTTCCCGGGGACGTTTCCCATTTTCGAAACGTTTCAGATACATGATACGGCATACTGGCGGAGTTTCCGCGTATCCTAGCTAGCTAATGATATTTATTGTGCTTGTAACTTTGTACTCATATATCAGGCACGACCACTTCAAGGAAAAGGAGACCGCTACTGTAAAGGAATAACGATCAAAAGTACGTATGTAGTCAAAATGTCAAACTATATAATTATTTGTGATATACATCGATTGCTCTTATGAATTTTTATGTCTTTTTTTTCTTCTCATAGTTTTGAATTGCCCGATGCTTATGTTAAATTAGTGTAATACTTATTTTCATCTCATGAGGCTAATTATCTCGATGAATGATGGTAAACATGTTTAAACAAAATTTGTTTCAGTGACTAGTAGAATGTTTTGATGTAATTGTAATTGTAATTATCTCAAGTGTTAAAGTTTCATGTAATTGTAATTATCAAGTCAATATTGTTGAGGTCACTTGCCTCACAATTTTGTAACTCCATTTTAGATCTTACTTTGATCTACATTTATATAATTTCAGTTTTGCCAAAAAAAATAATAAAAATGTTTTAATAATTTGAAGTTCTTGAAATTTATAACAATTGCATGAACATAGCCTTTGACATTCGCAACTTCGTTAAATGAATTTCGAAAAAAATCAATAGGGGAAATCGTTTTTGAGATATTCGATCTAAATTAATATATAAGCACTTGATTATGAGTAGTATATACAATCTTCAAGAGGGCTATATAGATTCTACTAGGGTTGAGCATCGGTTCAACTCGGTTTTCCTCTTCGGTTCGGTCGGTTTTGTGCTCAGCCCTAGATTCTACCAATAGTTAACAATACTAGAAAGTGTGAGTTATTTACCTTCAATAAACGATTGTGTGTTAACATTGTTGTGTGTTTTTTAGCAGTGTAATTCAATTGTTATGTGAATAAAAATTTTAGGATGATTTTTAAAGATCATTTCAATATAAATATTAAATATGTATGTAATTTGTGATCAAGGCATGTAAGCTAAACTTGAATACATGTAATGAAATTATATAACTGAAAACAATATGAGAACTAAGAGAAAGTTTATATACGTACATGCAACAAGTACACCACAAATTACAGATTAATAGAGGCAATTGCCATCATCATTATCAAATCATATTTATATGAGTTCAAAATACCACAGATTTTCTAGCCGACTCAACATCTTTTCCTCATCAATAACACTTTCCACTTTCTTTATGTCTTCTGTATGAACCAGTGTCTTGGTAGTGTTACCTATAGATGCCAGGAAGAATAATTAATTAATTGGTCTATATGTTAACCGATAAAGTGATGATATATAACAACTTTCTATAGAGTAAGTGATTGATTCTAAGAAAAGTATACCAAAGATGACGTCGGTGGGATTTACAGTAACAGGTTTCTTAGCGTTTATAATTTGTGTGTCATCTTCGTCATGTTGCCAAACACTCAAACTCGAATATGTTGTTTTTCCGAGGTCATTGCCAATAGCAGATGTAATAATTTTTCCAACCATTTTCTTTTCAAGTCAAAATAACCTACACCATATTCATAAGCAAAAACATGAGGAGTTTTAACATCAATATCTATTTTCAACTAATATTGCTACAAGATTTGCATTCTTCCAACTCTAATATCTAAAGCACCTACATTGCAGAAAAAATAATACAAATAATAAGGTTTATTATTAGTATAAGAAATATAACATTTATTATGTATCATATAAAGCCATCCAAAATTATATAAAAATACTACTACATAATGTGTACCGCTTGTATGTTCTACAAGATCCAACATTTGGATGTCTATCCAATGAACTAAACTCAAAGATTAATAACACAGAGGAGAACCACACAAAACACTTGATATGAACTCAAAGAAAGTTATAGACTTAGTAACCGATGATGGACAAATTAATCTCAAATAAATAAATAATATAATATGATATATATTCTACTATTCTACATATAAAATAGTGTTTATAATATAAAATTGACTGATAAGTGCAATAAATTAAACTAGAAAAGGGTTATAGTTTAATTCTTACCTTTTATAAATGATCATAAGCAAACTTGCATACATGAATCCACTTTTATACAGGAAAACCAAAAAAGATGAAGCATGCATCTATGTAATTGATTAATTATTTAAAGTCATTTATTAATCATTATTTTAGATACTTGGAAGCTTCTCCATCAAAAGACTTTGAATACTTCTTTCATTCTTTCACTAATTGTAATATTGTACTCAAAACATTACCTAACACACTTTGGTCGTTGTACTTTTATAGTTTTGTTGGTCTTGAAAAGATGTATTGTATTCAATACTTATTTATTTGCGTGCCTATAAAACAAGTTGACAGCTATTTATAATCATGAATTACATGTAACTCAGATCATAAAGTCTAATGGTCTACGTCTATAAAGGATGTGCTATGTGTGACAAGAAGTTTGTCGTTCAAACTAGTTTGGTGCAATCATTAATAATTGTATGTCATGTAATTTTTGTAGAAATGATTCACCTGATTTCAATCTTTGTCTTGAACCGGCCTCTGAAGTAGGCTGGTGTAATTTTTTTTTCGAACGACAATTTTTTTCACACCTATATCACCTATCTCACAAATGTCTATAGTGAGACATGAATTTACAATTTTTAAATTAGTGAGCAACTCACATATCACTAGAATTGTCAATGGCCTTACTAGCAACATGCTAAGCTTATGTTCCACGCTAAGTTGTTTTTTTTTGGTTAAACGGCTTGTTAGTTGTTAGTAGTTCAGGTCCAACAATAACATTCAATTGGGCAGTATGGTGACCCGGAGACCCGCATGCTCCTCCTTTATCGCATGATCAAGTATGTTTTTTAAACCTAATCTTTTTGGATGCAATGATGAAGTCATGAAACTCTAGTTATGAAACTCTAGTTCATTCACTTAATTTCATTAAAACTAAAAACATTACAATAATATTTCAAATAAAATTACAATCATTACATAAAATAACTAAAATAAAATTAAAAACATTACAATAAATTTAGTGTTTATTTGTTCGATGCCAAATGTGTTCCACTAAATCTGCTTTAAGATCTAAATGAGTTTGTTCGCTGTGTATTTCTCTAATAACTTGTAACCTATATTCTTGGGATCATACCAGATCATTATCACGATGTTGTTCCTCTGTAAAAAACCTGGAGATATTGCCTTTTTGTTTTTTTTTTTTTGTTTTTTGTTTTTTTTTTGTATCATATTATGTAATATGATACAAGTGTACATCATACGTGTAATTTTCTCAAGACTTCATGAACGTGCAGGTGTTTTTACTATAGCCCACTTTTTCTTTAGCATGCCAAACGCTTATTTTACATCTTTTCTTGCCGCTTCATGCGCTTTCTTGTATCTTATTCGTTTTGCATCATTCGAGCCTGGTTGTGAAATAGACTTAACAAGCACAGCCCATTCCGGATCTATCCCATCAGTAAGATAATATCTCTATCTATAATTCACGTCGTTAGCCACAAACGGAACCTCTTATGCTTTCCCGACTTTGAGATCGTTTAAAAGAGGTGATTGACGTATAACGTTGACGTCATTGTTTGACCATGCAACACCAAAGAACACATGTCAAATTCATAAATCTTGTGAGGCAACAACTTCTAACAAAATGAATGGATCTGGCCGGGAATCACCCTTAGAAAAATGACCACGTAGATGTTGTGGACATTGACCCACGACCATTTCGTACGGTCAATGCTTCCTATCATTCCAGGAAAGCCATGTTTTTCCTCGTGAAAAGCATAGAGTTTTTCGGCATCAGTTTGTGCAGGCCTACGCAAATACTCCTTGCCATATAACTCCATAACACCGTCACAGAAAACAATAAGACTATCACGCAAAGTTTTATCACTAATTTGTATATATTCATTTAAATAATCTGAAACGACGCAATATGCTAATTGACAAAGCAAAAATACACTTCACTAGCGAAGAAATGTCATATCTTCTGGTAGAATCATTTGTTTGCTGGAAATATGGGAAGTTATTAGTCAAGTCCCGCACAATGCTTGTGAACAATGTTTGACTCATTCGAAAACTCAAGTATCTTTTCTCTAAATTTCTCTATACGAATCGTAGCCTTACTCTAAGGGTGCGTTTGGTAGAGAGAAATTCAGAGAAAAGAAATGAAGTAGAGAATAGAATCTCAGAGAATAGAAATCAGTAGAGAATTTTGTTCAATTCTAATGTTTGGTAACAACAGAGACTTGACCCGATAAATGAATTTTTTTTATTTAAATAATATTTTGTCTAAATAAAAATTCTTAAAAAATATTTAAAAAAAATTATTTAAAAAAAATATATCTTTTTTTTTAAAATTTATGTACTTTCTTTAAAAAAAATTATTAAAAAAAACTTATTTTTTTAAAATGTATTTACTTAAAAAAAACTTGTTTTTAAAAAAAAAAATATTTTTTAAAATGTATTTATTTAAAAAAAACTTATATATATATTTTTTTAAATAATTTTAAACTTTTTTTTTTTTTAAATAATTTTTTAAAAAAAAATATTTTTAAATTTTCTTTTAAATGTAAAAAAAAAAAAAAAAAAACATTTTTTCAAAAAAATTAATCCATTTCTCTAATTTCTAGCTACTTAAATTACACTACTCAACTCTCTCTATTTCCCCACAAATTTCTCCAATTTCTCCGCTTTTCTATTTTTCTAGCTTACCAAACACGAGAATTAAAGCCATTTCTTCAATTCTAAAACGGCCAAAATGTATTTGTAAAGTCAAAAGTCATAGTCTACGAAACGCTGACGTGGATATGTAAGATAAGAATCTTAACGAGGGAACATGGTAGCTAAAATGGTAACGCATGTACAATAACAAACCTCATTGACCTACCCATAGTGTAACATTGATCCTGTTCCTTCAAAACACATTTCGGTCTTCTGTCGTGTCATACATATATTCTAGAGAGAGAAAGTATAGATGGCGACATCAAAGCTACAAGCTCTTTGGAATCACCCTGCTGGACCCAAAACCAGTTACTTCTTATACCCTTTCAAAGCTTTTTCTTTTCTTTTTTTTTTATTTTTTTTTTTTTTTTTTTTTTTTAATTTATTTAAATGGATTTTTTTTAATGTAAATTTAGGGTTTGTTCTTTATGGAATATTTGTGGGTATTTGCTAAGATTGATGATTTGGTTTTTGGATTGTTGGGTTGTGTAAAAATATTGGATTTTTAGGTGATTTATTGTGATTGTGAATTGGGATTTTGGTTATGTGGTACAAGTTTGACCTTTTCAAGTCAAAGTTGGTATATTGAGTTTATGCGAAATGGATATTGGTTATGTTAGTAAATTTCGGAGTTGAAAATTAACATGTTTGATTGTCTAATTGTAGCTCCTTTTGCGAAGTGAGGGAGTTTTAAGAAATGGAAATGAACTCGAGAGGGTTGTTTTGGTACTCTATATGGCGTATATTATTAGTTTGAGTTTAGGTATTGATCTGAAGTGATGGACACATAGTTATCTAGAGAAGAAGCTGATAAATGCATACAAAAAGTTTATGATGTATGAAAAGTATTCATGTTATAGAGGTTAAAGATAACAACTATTCGTTTTGTATTTGGTGATTTTAAAGACTGATTATTTGAGGACATAAGTTATAAGGAAGCTTTGTTGGGTGTTTCAGTTTTTGTGTGGAGCTATTTAGTATCCATGAGAATTTTGGAGTTGAAAATTAACATGTTTGAGTGTCAGAAATGAAAGTAAACTTCAAAGGGTGTTTCTTTTATACTTTATTTGGTATACCTCCGCTGGTTCTAATTTAGATATTAATGTGAAGTGATGAACAGAGTTATTTTCCGAGAAGAAGCTGAAAATGAATTTTAAAGTTTGCGACGTGTAAACGAAAAAGAAGTTACGTTTAACTGTTTGAGAATCTCAAGGAATAGTTAAAGATTATAAATTTGGCAAATGCCGAGTGAAAGGTTCTAAGGGAGACCTAAGAGAGTCAAGGGGAATATTATTTGTTAATATGCCTTGTTATTGAGTTAGGATATATAAATGCTATACTTTTTTGGTGATTACATTCAAGGCTTGTCATTGATTTCTTAACTGTCTTGGTGGTCAGAACTTTTATAACTCTTCCCTTACATAGGATTTGTAGTAAAATACACTTTAACAGATTAAATCAGATCCCATACCCAACGTACAGTGAGAAGCCATAAAATACGTATGCTTTCATTGCTTTGAATGACTGTCACATAATCTATTCCTTTATCCAGTCATTGATATCCCGTAAGGATATATAAGTGAGCTAACGGGAAGAACGATATTGGATCTATTAGTTATATTAAAAGTCTAAAACATACCTAATGTTTAGGCTTTTTGAAGTCGATGTGCTATACATGAACTCATAAAGATATGTTGTTGTTTTAATATGTTATAGCCAAAACCCCAAAATACTGTTCATAAGTAGGTTAAGTTTTGGTCTCTGCTTGATCTTGTGAGATTCACACTGAGGGCTATCATACTTCTGGTTACTTTGTTTCAGCTAAACCTTTAAATTGGTCTTGGAAAGAGAAGTCATAATTTCAAATTCTTATATAATTGTAAATGATATTAGTAAATTACTAACCATATCTATACCTTCTTTTATTTTTATTTAATTCTTGCAGCTTATTTCTGGGCTCCAACTTTTAAGTGGGGCATTAGCATCGTTAATATTGCAGACTTCGCCAAGCCACCAGAGAAACTTTCATACCCACAAAATTTTGGTAATTTTTTTCGCTGCAAGTATTGTTTTAATTCCTTATATTTGTTTAGGTTGCTCTCTCTTTTCTCATGCTCCTTCCCCAAAAAAGGCTCCGCATTGTATCGTGAGTGTACAGCGGGTTCCTTTCTTATTTCTGAATTGACTAAAAGCTGTATGTCTTGGCTGTAAGAATTGATTAATGCATCTAATTATAGAAGACATCAGGACAAATATATTCTGGAGCAAAAAAAATCAATAATGTTTGGTGATTTGTTTGATTTTGGAAAGTATTAGGATTAAAAATATATAAAGTAAAGGAGGAATCCTATACCACAGCTGGCTCGATCTTTAACCTCTTATATTTTATTTGCAGCTGTCACAGCCACCGGAATAATCTGGTCTCGCTACAGCATGGTGATCACACCGGTAAGTCAAATTCTTTATACACGATCTGTCTGATTGTACCATCAAAATTTCATCGTTTGATTTGTCACAGGGTTTAAATACTTGTTTGACTATCTATCAAATGTTTACATTGCTCTTCAATAAACACCATAAAATGAACTTTTAGACGTAATTAATTCTTCAACTTATCTGTGAAGATGATGATAATGAACAAAGGGTTTCGTTTAATATTGAAATCTCATGTTTTTTGCCGCTCCAAGTTTTAAGAACATGTATATTCATAGTTATCAATTTAGCGCAATGATGCATGATCTAGGTAACTTAGCTTGCATGCTTTACTAACTTGAGATGTACGAACAAAAATAAAGTGTTCGTCACATAATGGATGAATAACATTTAAGGTAAAGATAAACCATTGTAACATATGACATATGGGTTAGGATCTTATAAAAAGAATCCAATTCCTAAAAAGTCTAAAAAGGAAGGAGGACGAGTCACGTGTCTTCGATGAATAGACCAAAAAATAAAATAAAAAATTAGTTGTTCAAAAAGTCTGAAATTCTCACAACAAAGAGGAGAGAAAATCATTAAGAATCGTTGAAAAAATTATGAAAGAATGAGTTTCTTTCATTACTTTTTCTGTGTTCATCACATTCTCCTATGTTCCTCAGTTTTATTGTTCATAAAAAGTAGCGTTATTTATTTGTTTATAAATGTTTTTCTGCGATTTTCATTCCCTAACCTCCCTTTTAGAAATTCTGAAGAAGTTTTACGAAATGGTTTTTTCTATGAAATGGGTACTTTTTATTTGATCCTCTTTCTATGATCTATTACAAGTCCAAAGGTTTATATTTAGGTTCAGGAACTAAAAGCCCCTAAGTTTCAAGAGTTTTATGCGTGTATGTTTGAAACTTGACTTTTGCGAATTCTTACTTAGTCTTTTTATAGTGTACCTAGTACATAACATAGGCATATTACTGCAGACTGAAGTTATACTTATTGAGTTTTGTTGATACTCTTGACTGATATTATAAATTCGTTTATCAAATTTGTCACTTTTGCTTGTATTATGAGTGATGTATAAGTTATTTTGAAAGCACATTGTGAAAGCTATGCACCTTGTGTGCGTGATGCGTGCGCTTCTCCTTGTGCCTCGGGTTTAGGAACCCTTGCGATTTTTAGCTAGAGTGATTGTTTGAAGTGGAGGGAGTCATGTACCCTACTGTGCAAGGCAAACTACAAAGAGTAATAAGATACCAAGTAGGTTTGATCCTTGTTAGCATGGCATAATGGCAGGAACTATGAACTGAGGGGTTCTCTATGAACCACTACTTGTTCATTTGCTAAAAAGCTACGCCATATTAAGGTGCCCAAAAAAAAGTTAAAAATTCGGCAGCATCTCGGTCTCTAGATTTTGGCGACAATGTGCTAGGTGCATGGTTTCATATATTTGTGAGGTTAATTGCTATTTATATGACTTAATTGAGTATGTAGTTGTTGCTGTGTAAGTCAGACAAGGGTAAAGTGGCACTAATCTTTATAATGCAATTGAAATGTTTTTTACCAAACGAGTAAATGTGCTTCAAGTATAGGATATATTTTGGATATATTTTCCATCTTGAACTTCACCTTATATTCAAACCCATTGCATTTGGTACGGCATGACAAGGTTAAACTAGTCTTTGAGCTTGGAGTCTTATAAGCAAACTGAAGTTATCAAAGTAATTATCCTGAAGGAAGGAAACTCGGAGACAAATTTGTTTAAGAAGGATGAGGATGAAGTGGTCGCCTTAATAAAAGGAATCCCGGATCTGGTATCCTTGGTGGATTAGGAAGTCTTGTATTCGTTAGGCTATTAGTTATTATTTTAGTACTAACCTGATTAGTTTTATTAGATATGCATTAGATTTTTTACTAGTTATCTCTTAGGATTGGATTTATCAAGACTTCATTAGATTAGTTTTATGAATGTTGAAACTATCTTTTAGTTTGATTGATATTAACATTAGAATACGTATCATTGTAGTATTACTCTTATTCTACTATAAATTTAGTCGGCTTGGCTTTGGAGTTCTTGCTATTTACAACTTGTTAAAGTTGTTGATTTAATTGTTCCGCAAACAATCTAAATTCAATACAATGCTGCAATAACTGTTTCACTATTGCTGGCACTGGTTGTATTTGCTTAGACCGTTTTAATTGTTCTTATGTGGTACATCATGTGTATCTTGCATGAATTTCGTTTTTTTCTTGATTTTGGCTTCCTGATTATTTTTAATGCTTGATTACAGAAAAACTGGAACCTTTTTAGTGTAAATGTTGCAATGGCTGGAACAGGATTGTATCAACTCTCCCGAAAAATCCGGTAAGTCAGACCCTGGGATTACTGCTGACTGACTTTGTTTTCATTTTTGGACATCACTTGTTTTGTTTTCGTTTCTAGATGTTTTATGTGTGCAAAATGAACTGGTTAACAAAAATTTAGCTCATATGATGAATTATGTATTGAATAGTAGCTCATACGATGTCAAAAATTGAAATGTATGTCGTGTATAGAATGGCAATCGCTTATATGACTGATCACTGTGTTTGTTTTGGCTCATGTAATAGGCATGATTATTTTAACGAAGAGGAGACTGTGGCTGCTATAAAGGAATGATGGCGAAAACATATGCAACTAAACTAAGTTTCTGTTATGAAATTGATTTGCCCTGATACGGTTTTATGCCATTGTTTTAAAAGTTTGTTTTCTGGAGAATTTCCGATTCGTTACAGTTGAATTGGAGTTTGATGTTTTTTATAATAATGTATGTCTTATTTGTTTGCGTGTTTAACATTTTTATTTCATAAGCTTCTACTTTAACTGCATGCAACAAAAAATGATTTTATTTATTTATTTATTTATTTTCAGTTTTCTGCAATTAACTAGAGAGGATAGTACAAATTGAAAATACAAGTACTTCCACCAAAAAGAAACATGAAGATTTCCAACTAACTTACATTTATTAGCAAATCAAATAGGGGACGATGGGCAATTTCATATCTCCCCTCCTTTTAGTTGGAAATTTCATATATACTCAAACATGCATTAAAAATTGTACATTATGCACTCAATATTTGCACTTTGGATATATATGAAATTATCATGAAAGGAGGGTGATAAATAAAATTAATCCATGATACAAAATCAGACAATGTAAATAAACTGGGATGGGCTGAAATCGAGTATTAAAAGAATGTTGGGACCAACTTGACGTGTCGTGCCAATCTGGTGTGTCGGTAGTTCTGGTCTGCAACAGTTCGATCCCAGACAGGACCTTCATTCAAAATTTCTTGCCTCAGGTCACTCAAAAGTATTAAAAAAAAAAAAAAAAAAAAAAAAAAAAAAACTGTACATGGCCCTGACATTTGTTAAGTTTATTTCATTTAGACGGTTAGCCATAACCCAAGTTTTGCACAACTGTAAAATTGGTCGTCCAAAGTTAAAATATGTATAATGATGAATGTAGCAAAACGGAATTTTTATGAAACAATGCCAGTTTATAAAATTAAAATTCAAACCAAAACCTTTACTGTTCGGTGTAGAAGTTAAGTCTAGCTTTGAACTTTGCACAATCAAGACAAGTTTTCTTTCTTCGCCTGAAACATCAGCTGTAAAAGCAAATATAAGATCAAAAAATATACACTAAAGATTTTACTATTTGACCTCAAACACAAATCATCCTGAACAAATATTGGTACAAGCTTGATGAAGAGACAGGTTGCTACTTGCTACATGTATCACTCGACCCATATTTTTGGTTTTCTGAAGTATAAAAAAAGAACCTTGACAGAAGAACTAGGGCTTTTTTACCCCCAAACAAAACAAGAAAAAAACCCGTAACTTATAATCCACACAGAATCAAGACCCTCAGGAACTCTTCAACCTCGAAAGTCAAAATATGTCTCGTTTACATTCTCCTTACAAATCGAATCAATTACATGAAAGTACATGTTTAATCTGTTACATTAAATCACATGTCCGAATCTCAAATTTGGTCCAATACAATTGAATATTAGTAAACTTTTTCAAATGCCATGCCTATGCTTAAACTTTGTTCCTGAACCCCCACCCCTTTTTTTTTCTGCAGATCTCTAATTCTCTATGCCAGCATTCTTTTTCATCCTCATCCCAAACTTAAAACAAAATTTGATAAAGAAAAGAACACAAACTATCGTGCTTCTGAATCTTCATCTCCATCACGCGCATTTAAATCCAATGTGCTTTCATTAAGATCTTGCCTTTCAACATTTGTCTCTTCAGAAGCCTGAACAAAAAAAGGTGGTTTAAAAAGGCGATCGGTTCATAGCAAATAAATCAACTGTGAATATACGAGAAACTGTCAAACTCCATATGATCAAAAGTGCAGATGTAGTAATTTCATCTGATTAAAGGTGAAAAAAAAAAGAAAAAAAAAAAAGAAGTGAAATTGGGTCAAAATTGTGTTTATATTAACGGGTCAAACTAAGAATTTTAGCTAAAGTGAAACGGGTAAAAAAAGTTAAAATTACCTCACAGTATACTGTTCAACCCTTAATTACTTGAGTAAAAATATCATTCATTGTTGTAATAATAGTTTTGGCAATCATATAAATATAGAGATTTGCTAACAACCACCCTATGGGTTTTGTTTAAGCTTCCCTTATTTAAAAACATTTTCAAATATGAACTCACTTGATATTAATACATACCTTATTCAAACTCACTTACCTTAACTATATGTGTTGAAATCATGTATTCATGGAAATGATGAGTTTTAGTTTGAATTCATTGTTAATTAAGGAACGCTAAAACAAAACCCATATAGGTTATTAGCAAATCCCTATAATATATTTAAGTTTTAATAAAAAGAAAAATAAACAAAATTATGTTGGAGGCAAGCATAAAAAATTCATCCTTCGGAAAGTTGGGTTTTGTTTGGGTCATCGAAATAAAAAACGCCAGCAAAACCAGTTACCTGGTTATCTTCCATTGGTACATCATTAATGTCTGGTTTTCCATTTACACGGTTAACCTTAGAATTCGAGTCAGTCGCAACGGATTCATCAGCATTCTCCTCTGGTGAGTCTTTGTTTTGTTCTTCAAGTAAGGCTATCTGATAAACACGATTACAGGAAACCATCATGCAACATGTATAAATAAAAAAAGACCTTGCTAATAATCCATTTTACTCAAAATACAATACTTAAATACATTTAATTCAACAAATTATTAGATAACTAGTCAAACGTTAAAACACCATTCGCAAAGAAAATTAGCATCGTACATCGGCGTCAAATCGTCAATACTCAAATGCTACAAGTACTTCGTAACGATATGCGCAATTAAGTCAATTTGGATCAATCATGCTAATAGTGTTACCCTGACTCGACACTTGTTTACAGACAGTTGTTAACTCAGGTTTCAGTATTGCCCTTTATTTCAAAGAAAAGAAAATGTAGGAAACCAGCTGAACCAAGCAAGCTAAAAACCTTCAAGGCTATTGTATGCCTATAATAGGAACAAATTCGTTAAATTTAGAGATAGTTATAAAACGTAACGTGTGAACCAATTATCCTACTTAGTGATACAGATTTGGACTCAAACTAAATGAAAAAAAAAAGCTGTATTTTGTTGGGACAGCCCAAATAGTTCTTTAGTTTTCAGGACGGTGGGACCAATAAAAAGCATGCATTTGTCGTTGGGCTAAAAAGTCCTGTAAGGTAGATATATTTTTTTTTCCGGGTATTCCACTAAAGTATATCTAGTACAACTAAGTTCAAAGTTCAGTCATCTCGTGGCAACAAAGAAATCTGAATCAAACAATATAGAGTAATCAAACACCTATACAGCATGGAGAAATGGTTTGACAATTTTGAAAGCTCAAGTCCTCTCATGTGAACGAGGCGATCCTACAGTTAGATTCCCATTCCCTGTTTTACCCAGATAAAGATGCACTAAAGATCTTTCTTACAACATATATTAGCTGAAGCACTTTTTATCAGCACATGTTCCTCTTGCATGTAAAGAAATAGATTCTTTAAGAAAACCTTGATTAATGACAAACTTTGACACCAGATTTGCATATATATTATGCTATTAACAAGAAAAATTTATTATTGCCTAATCATGCTACCAGTTTGAATGTTTACAACTGTCTTCTAAACTTGAGATTGCCATCTCCTTCCATGACGTATATATTAAATCTAATACACACATGTAAGTAGCATGAATAGATTAAACCAAAATAATCTTAGGCCAACATTACACTTAAGTATTGGAAGACAACGTGAAAACCCTCTTATACCCTCAATTGAAAAGCTTTGACCCAGAGTTCAAAAGTGCCAGACCTAAAATAAAAAATCATCAACAACGACCATACTTTTAGTTGTGTACCACATTTGGTTATTATAATGATATGATATGGTACACAGAAACCATACTCTCCTAGAATATCATACTACACCTTAGATATGAGTTTTCCAGCGCACTGCATCCGTGGAAGAAAAATGATGGATCCTTATGCCACGGGTTTTTCTGATAAAATGGAGGGAAAAAATACCAACACAAAAGACACAACTTTTATGTTGAAATTAGTTTTACCATATGATGCTAATCAGTATTTAATACAAGAATCTTGCTTTTCCAAAACTCAATAACTCACATTCAACCTTTGGCGAAGGACTAATCTCCATCAGCTAGGCAATCCCCTACTTGTGTTCCACTACTCACATTCACAACTACTTTTGGGTTCGCATTGTTGTTAGCCTTATCTTAGGGGAGCATTTATAAATTAACACTTGCTTATAAGAGGCATGTTGCACCCATTTCTCATGAGCATTAGTAATTACTCTAAAGTTCTCTATTGCATTGTATGCCACATTGCCACACTCTTTTTAATTATCTGGAAGAAAGAAAAAGAGAAACACTGACGCAAAAGGATCATCTTCTATGCTAAACATAGTTCTACCTTATGATCTTATTAGTATTTAGGACTGATTTAACAGTTTAGGACGTTATGTTCTCTCATGTGAACTACCCAATCCTATGGTTTAGATTCCAATGCCATTATTTTACCCAGATCAATATGCAAAAAAGCTCTTACAGCACATACTAGCAGAAGCACTTTCTATCAGGTACAGATCCCTATAGCATGTAATGAATTTAGAAAGAGACTATCTGATAAAGTATTGATTAGTGGCAAACTTCCTCACCATATTTGCATACAGATTATGCTATTAACAAGAAAGAATTATGAAGAGCCTGATCATGCTACTGGTTTGAAATATTCACAACTGTTTTCTAAACATCTAATGCATACCGTCTCCCTCCATGCGATATATCTAATCCAATACACAAATGTAAGCAGCCATGAATGTCCTTGAATACCAAAATAATCTTAGATCATATCCAAACTCCAAAGTTTTAGAAGAAAAGTTGGAATTCTTCTCATTGGCGCAGCATGAAGGAGATTAATTAGTGCCAAACCTAAGTTAAAAAATCATTAATAGCGACTATGCTTCATCATATTGCCCAAACCGAATGCTTCTTTAGTTGTGCACAACATTTAGCTAATATGACATCGTATACATAAACCACTCTTCTAGAATATTACTCCACATTCAAAATGAGTTTTCTATTGCATTGTACCGTAGAAAGAAAAATAAGGATAACATCGTATGCCACATTTTCAAAACTTGGAAGAAACAAAAGCACTAACGCAAAAGGCACATCATGTATGCTGAGAAAGTTCTACCTTACGAATTTTGTTTCTGCAGTTAAAACACACACGCTCAAGCTTAGGTGAACGATTTATCTCATTAACTAGGTTCTGCCGTATTTGTTTGCATTTTTCACATTTATGTTAATCTATGTTTTATTCTTGTGGGAATCGTTAAAAACATACCCTCCTTTGTGTGAGGTATCATTTACCTCATTTCACAGGAGTGTTAGTAATCAGCAAAACTTGTAGGGAGTTTATAGTGCAGTTTCTCTTTACGAATTAATTGCAATTTATTCGATTTAACGGTGCATATGCTTTTCTATCAAACAAAACAAAACAGAACCACTAACATAGTCTCAAAATTAATAACATGTCTCCAGTTAGTTTGTCTTTTGCCATCTTTGCAAATCTGTTCAATTCAAGCGAGTATAACAACACAGTTCTTTTCCTAGTAATAGACCTTATTCATCTCGTGAACCAAAAACAGACCAAATTACAGATTCATCATGTCTGCATACTACCAGCCATTTAACTTTTCATTGCTAGTTGTACCCAGGTATATTCTTTACCTATTCGATCTTTTATCAACACAAAATAGAACACAGAAACACTAACATTACTTTGAATAAAACTCCCTAAAACCATAATCTAAGGTTGCATTTGTTTTTCAAATGTTTTACGTCTAATCTGCAAAATCATATATGTGAGAGAAGAGGTGGATCTCAAATCTTTTTAAAACAAGAGGTGAAAATCAGACTTTAAAAATGTGCAAAATTGAAGTGGTACAAAGTCATTTTTTCTTCTGCAGACATAAGAGGAAAAAATAAACATACTTTTTAGAAATGTTTGAGGTACATAAGAGTAAAAAAGTACTTTTTAGAAAAAAACAAACAAAAGCTAACGGTGCGTTTAGTTGAAAGGAAACACCCTTGTGCAAAATGTTTTGTACAAAACAAGAAAAATAGAGATTGTGTTCAAATAAATGTTTCCCATCGAATTCTCTACAAAACAGAAAATTTGCATTTCCTACTTTAACAAGGGAAACTACAAAACACATTTTTTTGTTTTCCTTGTAACCCCCCTTGTTTTCTTGAGAATAAAAAACAATATTATATGAACGCATTTTCTATGTTTTGTGGAAAATTAAATCCCCTTCTGTTTTTGACAAATCTAAAAATAGAAAAGAAACTTTTTCTCTAACTAAACGCACTCTAAGATTTTATTTCCGTATCAATTATCTTGATCCACATGTACACACTTCTCTTCAAAAACACCTACAATTCAAACCCTAATTTACAACTAATCACTTAAGGGGGTGTTTGTTTAAGCTTATTTGTGTACTTACATGAGTTGGGCTTATTTTTCATAACCTCAAATTATCCAGCTTATTTTTCAATTTAACCTAATAAAATTAATCATCATATAAAACCTATAAAAAAAATTATAAAAAATAAAATAAGTTGGGAGATAAATACCGGAATATACTTAATCTTGCGGCGAGGAGGCTGCTCGTCATCCTCTCCGTCAACACCATCACCACTGTCATCATTTTGACTTTGACTTTGACTTTGGGTTTGAGTTTGAGTAATAGGAGTCCACTTATAGAGCTTCAAATGAGCAGTTGTATCGTTAGATAAGGAATCAGGGTTAGATTTAATGCTATTATTATTGTTATTAGGTGCCACGTGGATCCACTTCTTTTTCCATTTTCTAACTGGACCTGTGAAGACTATTGTTGGTCCGTACCGAGTTGAGGATCGACCCAGTCGTCCACCCACTCCTTCCATTTTCTAACTCGGGTGTGACTGAGTGGATCGGAGTTTCAAGTGTTTAGATGCTTGTTTGTGTCTCTGTTTGTTTTGTGTTTTTGGGGGTTTGAGACTGGTGAGGATTGCTATTCTTGATGTTGGGACCCACTTAGTATCAATTGAGATACAAGGAAACTCGCATTTTTATTGTATTTTATTTAATAGCTTATTACGCTTAGAGCACGAGGTAAAGTATGTTTGGCTGGACGCACTAAGCAATGGGGATCGACTTAGTCGATCGATCGTGTGTCGATCTCATTGATGTGGGCAATCGATCGCCCTCAACATTTCACTCAACTCGGTCATGTTTGAGATCGAAATACATGGGACATTTAATATTACAAAAATGTGGGAGGGGTTTGAGACTGGTGAGGATTGCTATTCTTGATGTTGGGACCCACTTAGTATCAATTGAGATACAAGGAAACTCGCATTTTTATTGTATTTTATTTAATAGCTTATTACGCTTTGAAGCACGGGTAAAGATAAGATGTTTGGCTGGACGCACTAAGCAATGGGGATCGACTTAGTCGATCGATCGTGTGTCGATCTCATTGATGTGGGCAATCGATCGCCCTCAACATTTCACTCAACTCGGTCATGTTTGAGATCGAAATACATGGGACATTTAATATTACAAAAATGTGGGAGGGGATAATAATGTAAACTTTGTTGGTATTGTCATCATTTTTTAAGTTAATATAAAAGGGTATATGAAAACCGAGATAAAAAGGGTATATGAAAAACTATGATAACTTTGTTGGTATTATTATCCAAACTTTAAGTTATATACAAAAATGCAAGGTTCAAACAAACAAACAAAAAATTCCTACCGTTACAAATAAATATTCGATCGTTAGAAATAAAGTTTCGTAATGTATTTATTTTATTAGAATTATTAAGTAACATTTTAATTATTAATGAAATTTTATTTTGTGTTAAAAATGTTTTTTGTTTAGAAAAAAAAAATGACTATGTCGCCCTTACTGGGGCACCCAATAGCTTGAAGTTCGCTGGAGATAGAAAGCTGACGTGGCAGTGAAAATGAATGGGATTGAAGCCCCTTATGGGTTGGTCATTGGTGTCATAAGAAAGATGTTGTCACATCAGCATTTTTTGTTTATGACATATGTTTTGTTTATGGCACTAAAACATCTCTCTCTAGCATAATATCAGTTTTTTGGTACCGTCAGGTACCCTTTAGACCTCACACATTTTTTTTTATATTTTTTTTTTATATAAATAAACAAATTATTAGCACACAATTACTTGAATAAAATGTTAAACAAAAAAAATCATGTACTAACTTGGATATTCCAAACGCAAACCTTGTACAACCTAATTAGTAAACCTGGCCCAAACTTAAAAACAATAAACCTGGCCCAATTCAAAATCAATAAAAATGAGTAAACCCTAATCACTTTACCTTGCAGCCACATGTACAACCCACAAACGATTCCTGCCAGACTCGCAAACTAAAAAAAAATAAACATATCACACAAACACACCACTCAAACACAAAAAGAGCAATATATATATATATAAATATATATATATATATATATATATATATATATATATATATATATATCAAAGGCCCGCAGTAATAACTCAGGACCCACAGTTTGAAGCACAATATTGTAGCCAATTAGCTACAAAAAATTGTAGCTAATATATTCCCTATATATATATATATATATATATATATAGTGTTGTATTCTATGCAGTACTAATATTATATGCAGTACTTTATAGTACTATTAAAATAAATCTAGGCCATTGAATGAGTTTGATCAAAGGTCAGGATTAAAAGTGCTAAAACTGTAATTACACAAAAGATGACGGTTTCTTTTTTAATTAAACAAAAGGCTAGAAGGGCATTATTGGGATTTTACTTTAGGTATTTCAAAATAAACAAATAAAAACCGTCCATGTTATTCATCTCTCCCACTTTCACAACCCCTCTCTCTCACCCATCAAACCTAACCCTATTCCTTAAATCACCCGCAGCCATTTTTACAACCTCACAACCTGGTCGAATCAGTTAAGGTTTTATATTGATACGATCTTGTTTCATCTTTTTATCTCCTTTTTGTTTTTGATTAACCGTTTTTTCTACATCTGTTATTTCGAAAAAATATTTTGCGGATCAAAATACAATTATTTGTTAATTGTACAGTTATGCTATATTGATAATTGACATGTTTGATATTTATTATATGAATTCTTAATGAGTTTAAATCTATGCAGAGGGCGAGTGAAATCCCCCAAGATGTTTACGATCTACAGAATAATAAAAGAAAAATGCTAGAGTATCATTTATTTTAGGTTTGATTTTTAATTTGGTATTGCATCCACCTTCTGTACATTAAGATGAATTCGGTTGACAGTTGAGCGGTTTCGTATAAAAGATATTATGATGAATTTTAATCTTTGTTTCGGTTGTTTAATTGGTTGTCTTTGTTTAACTGCAAGTGCTTGCATAGTTTCATGAACATCAGAACATGTTCGTGATTTTTTATTGAAATAATCAATCAATGGTGTCTTATCTTTTTATATCATTTTTCTTATTCGAATGTCAAGATAACAAGAATTAAATATTATATGTTTTGATATAAAAGTTTCATGCTAAAAATATTATATTGGTTTGGTGCAGTAGCTTTCAAGTATGTAGTAGTAGGCAAATTAGTTTTAAGAATTAAATATTACTTTATGAAGAATTAAATATTACATATTTTTATATAAAAGTTTCAAGAATAAATGATTAATGGTGATAGACTATGTAGCAGTAGCAAATCGAAAAGGGCATGATTTTAGGATTTAGTTGCTTAGTACATTGATCTGATCCTAGTTGTTAAAACTTGCCGCCCCTTTATTAATTTGGGCCTAGGAACCACAATTTTACGTAGCTATTCAGTGTATAAAGAGTAACGTTTTGTCAATTGTTTTATGTTAGTTGTAAAGAAAAGGTGCATATGTGTTTTGTTATGCTTGGGATATGTAAATAAAAGGTGCATACATGTTTTGTGGTAAGTGTAAAATCAATGAAAGTCGTATCTATATATGTTTTAGTTTGTGCATGTATGTTTAGATTAGCATATGCACATTTTAGTTGTTCTTATTAAAAAATAATAATGAATGTTTATAATTTCAGGTGGAATTGCACATGTTCTATAAAGATGAGGAGTAATACAAATATAAAGAACGCACATGTTTTTCCAACAAGTACATCAATTTTAATGAATTTTTGGACCGATCTTCATGATGAGAGGCACAACATGCACATATGTTCTGGGAAGGGTACTCATATGTTCTATTGAATTTGATGAGAAAGTGAAGCGT
The DNA here is from genome assembly GCA_910596185.1 of Chrysanthemum makinoi. Taxonomy (NCBI): domain Eukaryota; kingdom Viridiplantae; phylum Streptophyta; class Magnoliopsida; order Asterales; family Asteraceae; genus Chrysanthemum; species Chrysanthemum makinoi. Next base: position 145,055,914 of record OU343217.1, on the reverse strand, counting down.
ACACGTATGTTCGTAAAAGAGTGCACACATGTTCTTATAAGAGTGCACACATGTTTTTGATTGACGTGTACATATATACTTAACAAGATACATTTGTATTAAATTTTATTTCATTTGATATCATTTTTTGTGTATACTATTTATATTTCTGATTTGTTATAAATTTAAAGGTTACATGCATATGTTTATGTTTTTTGTTATAAATTTCGAAAATTAAAAAATGTACAATAGAAACATAGGTGTAATTAACACTTTAAGCAAAACAAGTTTGTATAAACAATTGTACACAAAAACATAAGTAAGTTTACCATATTTAGAAAAAACACATATGCACTTCATTTTTCTGAAAACATTTATACCAAAAAAAAAAATTAAATCCTTAATTTAAGGGAATTTAAAATGTTTTTTAATTAAATAAAATTGAAAAAGAAACTAAAAATGTGTTTGACTATTATGCCCTTTTCAATTAAATAAAAATGTTTATTATTACTAAATTCCTATTGGTCTAAATGAGTATTGTAAAGTACTGCATATAATATGAGTACTGCATAGAATGCCCTATATTATATATATATATATATATATATATATATATACACACACACATATATATATATATATATAGAGATTGGATCATTTAAAAAGTTGATCTCAAGAGAAAAGTGAGAAAAGCGATCTCAACCATTGGATCACCCTCTCTACCTTTCCATTTTTTCCTTCCCAACTCCATGTTGTCACTTCTTTTATTTTTCAGGTTTTGTTTTGTAAATTCGTCCATATTTGTCACTTTCATCTTAAACAAGCAGATTACAACTTTGGAGCTAATACACAACGTTCACTATAACCCACAACATTTATCTATCTTACGTAAGAGATTGAAAAATGTTTCGGCAAAAAGCATTGTTGTTTTAATAGCTTTTCAATGCTTATAATAAACAGCTTTTCAAAGCTTATAATAAATTAAATGTAAGAATAAGCATTATGATTTGAAGAAACATAATAAAAACTAGTTCTAGTGTACATGACTTTAAACAACAATAAAAATTAATGATGAAGAAGGTAGAGACGTTTTAGTTCATTTTTTAGCTAGTTGTAGAAGCTCCAACACCAGCTGGTATAGGTTCATTCAATCCATGTATAATGATCAAAATACCCCTGGAAAGAGTAAAATTCAGCAAAATTAGAAACAGTGCTATGCTTCTTCGACTATAAATAGGACAAACTAGTGTTTTAACATTGTGTCAGATAAAATATAGCTTATACAAATGTACCGTGATAGCAAAGAATGATATGAAAAGAAATAAGCGATGTTCACAATTTATAATAATCAACAAGACAACATATGTGATCTAAAAAGCCACTTAAAGAAGTGCAGCAAGATATTACCAGCTTAAGGTCCTAAGAAAGAAAGAAAGTATGACACTCCCAAAACTGCCATCCAAACATAAAGTTTTAAAAAAACTCCGCAATTAAGCATTTAAGTAAAGCCAAATTTTGTTTCAAGTGTAAACCGAGATGATAAACAACTAAAACAACAATGTTTCTCTTAAGTAAAGCAACACAAGGCCAACAATGAAGATTTTAATGTATTTCTCAACAACTATATCAGCAAAGTTACAAGACCTATGGATGAAATACTTGACTGTGACTATTGGTGTGTCATCTTCACCTATAAATCTAAAGAATAATGAGAAATACTTTCAATAAAAAAGAACATAAAAACATATAGCACGGATTTTGACCTTCATGGATTAAAGAAGGTACACAAAGTATGCAGGGGACAAGCTTGTTTTCTGGAATGCAGACCTAAAGACTAGTGATCTGCGATTACGTCGTGGTCGTCAAGAAATATTCTACATGATCGAACCGGAAAAACATGTAAATATCAAGAAGAGTAGCTACTAGCAAAAGTTTTTAGATAGTGATTAGGACAATCAGAACCTTGAATGAACCCGCTTTACATTAATAATACTTATCAAATTCATTTAAAAATTTAAGAAAACAATTTTCTTTATCATAATTGAAATTACCATTCCATGAAATGCATAAATTGATGAACTTGAGATCAACCTGCAAACGCGTTTACACTTTAGCAAACACATGTATCAAATTTAATCCTTATCAGACATGATTAACTAAACAAGCACATTTATCAGGTGACTTTTTAAGACACTCCCAAGAAATAAACACAAATGATTAACTAAGGTATAACAGTAAGAGGTAATTTGACCCATTTACTTGCAGATAAGGCTGATGCACTAAGGTATAACACAGATGCACAAAAACATATACAACACAATCAACTACTAGCAACAAACAATGTCTTTAATAATATGCAAACCATATTTAACTATAAACCGGCAATTGGGAGTGCCTAATGAAACTACTTATCCGCTGATTCGACAAGCAGTTTCGAGGGTGTTTAGGGTTGCTTTTCCAGCTGCTTATCTATTAAATGCCATAAGCTGTTATGAATAACCAACTCATTCAGAACAACTTATTGCTTTTCCGAATTTAAGAAGCTTAAATTCGTTGGCCTTATAAGCTTAGCAAACTTGAACTTATTGCTTATTAAAGCTATTTTTTAGGCTTATGTGGTTTCATCATATGTTTGATAGGCTCATTTTTTCATCACATCGTAAAATTACCTTGTTCGGTCAAAATGGATAATCCTGATGCACTGATGTATAAACAGATGCAGTAATACATGCAAACACGTTTACACTTTAGCAAACATATGTATCAAATTTAATCCTTGTCAGACATGGTAAACTAAACAAGCACATTTATCAAGTGACTTTTTAAGACACTCCCAAGAAATAAACTGAAGCGATTAACTAAACAAATACATGTATGAAATTTATTCCTTACCTAAAATAAACATACATGATTAACCCAAAATTGTTTTGGCCCGTTCAAAACCCCCCACCCCCCGACTTGACCATCTTTTCACCTCTAGCTCATAAAATGAAACAATAAGAGGAGGTAATTTGACCCATGTACACGCAGATAAGGCTGATGCACTAATGTATAACACAGATGCACAAAAACAATACAACACAATCAACTACTATCAACAAACGATGTCTTTAATAATATGCAGACCATATCTAACTATAAACCGGCATTTGGGAGTGCCTAATGAAACTACTTATTCGCTGATTTGACAAGCAGTTTCGAGGGTGTTTAGGGTTGCTTTTCCAGCTTCTTATCTATTAAATACCATAAGCTATTATGACTAACCAACTCATTTAGAACAACTTATTGCTTTTCCGAATTTAAGAAGCTTAAATTCGTGGGCTAATAAGCTTAGCAACTTGAGCTTATTGCTTATTAAAGCTAATTTTTAGGCTTATGTGGTTTCATCATATGTTTGATAGGGCCACTTTTCATAACATTGTAAAATTACCTTGTTCGATCAAAATAGATAATCCTGATGCACCAATGTATATAACAAATGCAGTAATACATGCAAGCAGGTTTACACTTTAGCAAACACATGTATCAAATTTAATCCTTATAAGACATAATTAACTAAACAAACACATTTATCAGGTGACTTTTTAAGATAATCCCAATAAATAAACATAAATGATTAAAGATTATCCATTTTGACCGAACAAGGTAATTATCAACCGCGAAAATCATCAAAACCTTCCAAACTTAGAGATGAATAGTAAACACTGACGGTTGATGATTTAATGACAACAATTTTTTCTTAAAGGGGTATGCTCGGGTTACTTTTATATAGACAACTTGTGTTGATTTAGTTTATGTGGTGTCAACACACAATGCATCTAATACGCAAAAGCTATTCGGATCTATCCAAATAATCAGAAGTCACAATATGAAAGATGAAATAAGGTATTTAAATTAGGTTACCTAAACACCCCTTAACTAAATAATACCAACCTATACTCCTAATAATGCAAATGATGATCATTGAAAAAAATCAAAATCTTTATTCATAGATCAATTACTATCATCTCAACTTACCAACATAGTTGCATCTCTTGCAGCATATGTAAGTACATCAGCACATGAAACTGTTCCAGGACACTCAGATTCAAGTTGGTTCTGTTGAAATTAGGTCTATTTGGTATATGTTTTATTTTAACGTGTCATATAGGTAGAATTTAACACAATCACAGATGTGTACCTTAGAGACGGTCCTCCTAATTGTCTAGAGATGAAAGGAGTCGCAACCAACACACTGATATACGTAAGTTAGCTTAAGAGGAGTACTCTTCATTGCATTGCTGAGCTGCAATTATCTCATAACTAGGTAAATCTGCTTAACTGTAAGAATTTGATAATTTGTAATCAAACAAAGGAAACTCACATGAAAACTCGAACAAATACGCTCACATAAAATTCCCTCGGAACACAAATGGATGTCTTGTTGTATACTTCTTAAGAGCCCATTCCTAGAAGAGAAAACCACACATAAGCTAACAATGAAAACAAATTATAATACACAAAACACACATTGCATTAACACATATTAGTACATAATGGTGAGTGAAAGTATTCAATAACTGTACATGTTGATGTTTTAATATGTGCAACGATGTAAATGGATGCACTAAACATACACGTTGATGCCTTAATATGTTAAGAGATGCCACTGATGCCCTAAGTGATGCACTAACCATACAAATGGATGTCCTACTACGACCAACATTGCACTAAACATACACATTGACGCCTTAATATGTATGGCGATGCACTAATCATACTCAGTGATGCCATAATATGTTCATCGATGCACTAAACATACAAACAGATACACTAACGACACACACTGATGCCTTAATATGTCTAACAATGCCCTAATCATACATACTGATGCTCTAATATGTTTAACGATGCACTAAACATATTTTTGATGCACTAATCATACAAACAGATGTCCTAACAAGTCATTTGATGCTCTAATCTTACTAACTGATGTTGTAACAACTATTCCTGGTGCAATAATCATACAAACCCTGATGCGCTAATAAAACAAATAAATGCTCTAATCATACTCAATGGATTTCATAATGTATCACACGATGCCTTAATCATACACACTTGAAGCGCTAACGTTTCATGAGATGCCCTAATCATAGACTATCTATGACCTTATTTTAATTTCATGCTCTAATCACATTCATTTTATTCCCTAAATTTGTCAGGTGATGCACCAACCATACACTCCTGATGCCTTAAATTTGTAACCAAATGCTCTAATCATTCTAGCAGATTCCATAAAATTAATTGTTGATGCATTAATCAAACAAAAAAATGATGAAACATGTGACGCGATACTCTAATAATACACAATGAATGCATGAATCTATATCGCGATGCTCTAATCTAGCAAAAATATGTTGTAAATTAAATTCCTTATAATCTAATCATCTACACTTGTTTATATAATGTTTATACTGATGCACTTCATCATACAAATAAATGCTTTAACATACTATTAACTCAGATGCAATAAAATGTAATTTTATACATATGAATTCATTAAATGTCATTTCATTCCACAAAAACACTAATTATTTTATAATTTTCACAATGATGCACTAAAATAACATAAAATTAAAAAATCTGTAATTGAAAACTTACAGTTGTCTGATATATGTGGTTCGATTTCAATGTTCTTCTACTATAACACGGATGTATGACAGGTGGTCTGGTGTGCGGTGACAGCGGAGAAGATGACAGAAATGAGTGTAGTTAGGGTTTTGAATAGTGGAGATGATGATGACAAAGGTCGATGAAGGTTGCGATGGAGATGGTGAGTGGGAGGTATCTGATGGTGGCGATGGAGATTTGTAAGTCGGAGTGTTTGTGTGTGCTTATGAAATGACGAGATAGGTGATGTTCCCCTTATTTTGTTTGTGTTTTTAAAATTTTACCCTGAAGTTTAAATTGTTTCATAATCTACCCTGTAACTATTTTTCTCACTTTTCTATCTAATTAAACATTTCTCTAGAACCGGACTCTATATATATATATATATATATATATATATATATATATATATATATATATATATATATATATATATATATATAGAATCTAGATCAAATAAGATCAAACTTAAAGTTGTTAAAATGAGATCCAACTAAAATTTGACAAGCGACACTCTCCTTACAACAAAAATAAATTTTTATTAACTACAACTAAAATTGTTAAAGTTTCGATAGATTTCTTTTTCAAATTTACGAAACCTAGGTGATACACTTTAAATAGAAGTGTAATGTGTATCAGGATTTTGAATGTGTATCAGATTTAGAATATTTATTAATGTAATGTGTATCACTAATCCAAACTCATGTATCATTTGATTATTAGTTGCTAAAATGTTAATTTGTATTAAAATATTATTTTTATGTGTATTATTGCAAAAATTGTTATTTGTAAATGTTTTTGTGATTTTTTAGACTTGATCTTATTTTTACAACTTTAAGTTTGATCTTACGTTAACTCTTCCCTATATATATATATATATATATATATATATATATATATATATATATATATATATATATATATATATATATAGATTTGTGTTCATGTGGTGAACAACTTAAAATGAAAAACTATAGGCACCAATTAGATGTTGACAAGTGGATATTAACCATTTAAGTTAATTTAAAATTATTAGTTAAATACTAGGGGCATATTAGGTATTTGTGTTAAGCCTTAAAAAACCTCAAACCGTCATATTTATCTCCACATTTATCTCCATTTTAATCCAAAAGTCAAAAACTCCGCTTCCAAATTCTTATCATCATCTTTAGCATGATAGTCTTCTGAATATCGATCTCAAATCATCATTCACATGGAGGAAGGCTTCGAGTGATACGTGCCTTAATAGCTTTGAACGAGGATCAATTATTTGTATGTCTATGAACCGATTGTGTATTATTTTTGGGGTTTTTTCGCTGATTAGCATGCGACAAAAGTTACAGGTTTGTTTCTACGGGTTTGTAACTATTAACACGATTGAATCAGGACCAAAGCGATCGATAAGTTGGATTACTAGATGAAAGTGTTAGATTCGGTTTTCATTATAGGGGCCTGCCGATTTCTTAACATATTCTCCATCTTATTTTAGTTTTTAGAGGATTTGGTTTTTCGGTAGATCTGATTTTGTAAACATTTTATGTTTGTGATCAATATCTACCAACTGTAATTATTTTTGTATCAATAATTGCAATAAGTAGATTTGTGTTTTTTTTAATTCTTGTATCAATTTTGTGCATTGGGATAATTTTGCTTATTTCTGATGATGTATTTGTCCAAGGAGAAATGTATAGCATATTTTATTATTATGTGTCACCAGCTTATACTGTATTAACATGCTTGTAATTATCTGGTAACATGACATTGTTGTGTTGTTAAGCTCCATCTATATGTTGATAAAATAACCCCACGACATGCTTTTCAAAGTATTAAATGTTAATCAAAGAGTCAATAAACTTATTGTCGATAAACGTTTGCGCTAATATTTTATTATGTCGATGTTAGAAATTATATATCAATCATTTTTGCTAGTTTTGTGAAATTCTTCGAGTTTATGTGTCCGAACAATTAGTTTTGTGCGTCAAAAGACTAAGGATTTAATTTAAAATGTAGCAAAAAAGTTAGTTTGTCACTACAAATGCATCATGCAACTAAGTGTTTCACAAACTTAGTTTGTCAATAAAAATATGTTAAGAAATTAATGTATCAAAAGACTAAGGGTGTTGCACAAAATATGTCAAAAAACTTAGTGTGTCACTAAAAATGTATTATGAAATCATGTGTGTCAAAAGACATAATTTGTCGTTAAAAATGTGTCAAAGTTTATATTTCACTACATATGTATAAAAAGTTTAGTGTGTCACTACATACGTATGTATAAATAAATAAATAAACTAATGTGATATGATAAATTCTTGATGTGTCACTAGATACATCGAGAAACTTAATGTGTCAGCATATTAATAACTTTTTTTAATGTATGAGGAGATAATACTGGTGTATTTGTATGTTTTACTTCTAATAAATAGTTGTACATTTTAATATATTGTATTAATATTCTAGCTTCATGCATCAATAAGTGTAATGGTTATACATGTGTCATGTAAATGAAAACAAAAATTGAAAACTAAGTTGTGATAATCATTGGGATTTAGTCGTGTATCATAAGACTATTGATATACTTTTATTATTCATATATATAAAATTATGTTTTGACGTGTTCATGTACGTAAAAAAAATGCTGCTACATGTCATGGTAAAATAATACAAGAGGTTCAAAAACCTAAATGGTATATTCTATGGTTTTAAATATTATTTTCTGTAACAAATGTAAGAATTAAAATATCGCCATATAGTCACTTGTAAAAAACGTAAAAACTGATTCAAAAAGGTTTCATTATTTGCCATTAATTTGTATCTATTTACAAAGATGCCATTAGCAGTTAGAGTAATATTTAATAAGAATTTTAATCTCATCAAATATGATTGATCTAATGGTCCACAAGTGTACATATTGTTTTTTACTTTAAGGTGTATACCACAATAACATCACCATATATATATATATATATATATATGTGTGTGTGTGTGTGTGTGTGTGTGTGTGTTTGGCGTGACTCGTGAGTTGGTGGCCACGACGCCAAGACTTATCAGCCCACCTGCGGTGTGGAGTCTCACGCTAAAGGTTACGCCGGCTTTGCCTGCCAACAACAGCCATGTAATTCTGAGCTCTTACTTCGTTATAAAAATTTGACGATATCGTCTCACAATGACATAAGCTCGTAACGAGAATTTCAACCTCATCATCAGTTTAGCCATTCAAATGAGATCGGTCGATATGGACTGTTTTCAGATGGATTGATAGTCACACACATACGATAAATATTGATTGTGATATGCTAATAGGATGTCGTTTTTAGACACGTAGCATCAATTGAGACGGATTTTGCAAATTTTCACTTAAAAGACAAATTCATACAAGTTAATTTAGGCCAAAGTGCTTATTGGTCTCGCTAAACTAATCGCATGCAAATTCCAACAATCTATCATATGGTCAGGTCAAACCCAAAGGTCATGCGAAAGATAGATGCAACAGACGAGAGAATAGGGATTCGAGACCAAAACTTTGTACCATAGTGAAATCTAAAATAGCATGGTAAACGTGCAACAAATGGTCAATGCGGACTACTCATGTCACCAAACACATGAGACATTTTCCCTAATTCACATATAGTTAGGCAAACATTGAGAGTTTGAGACGACCTAAAACTTTCGCATAAACGAAAGACATAATTCTTAATATAACATAAACTCGATGGAAACATAATAGTCACGTAATGGAAAGCAAACATAGACCTAGGTCTCAACATAACAGGGTTACAAGTCATTATTACAGTACATCTATACTACTTTATATCGATTTTAGCTTTTCTAAAAATTAAGGCTTAAAATTTGTTCTTCTAATTTTGAGCGCTTAAAATTAAGATAATGAACTCCAATCACGATGACACTGCCACTTTTAACAAACCTGCCTCTAACTTCTAACAAACTCCTGCCTAACTCCTACCCACAAAAAATTAAGATGTTCTCCAATTATAAAATTTATGGCCACTTCTCAACTAAAAATTCATCTTTATTTTCAAATTAAAATATTTTTTATCTACTTATTTATATTATAATCTAATTTCACCATATTTTCTAAAATTTTATGCTCTTTAATTCAACATCCATTTTAATATATTTTATGAGTTTTTAGTTTTTATATTTTTAGTGGGTTTATTTTATTTTAATTCAAATTTTTACAACTTTAACCTTTATTTCATTTATTCCAATCATATTATAGTCATCGGGTACCCGCCGCCGCATTGCGCGGGTACCCTTCTAGTTGTTTTCAAAAGGATATGCAACATTCACAACACGACAGCCTGTATTCCCAATATATTTATAAGAGCTAATTGTCTTGCATATAAATCACATACTTAAACTGAGATATAAGAGTAACAATCAGCTATAAAGCTAAGTGAGACATGGGTTATGAGCAATTGTTTAAACCACAACATCGAAGTACATAATAAGTCTTTCCTTGGGAGAATATTATAGAACTATATTGGTCATATATTACAAAAACATAACACATTCATACCGTAAAAATGCTATATAAAGATACCACATAAATTCATTCAACCATAATAAGATCTCGTGCAATCAAAACTCAATGAAGCATACATCATACTTTAAATTCATAAAGAAATATTTGATCAAATAGACTCGCAAAAATTTTAACATATCAACATAAGTTTTATACTAGCTTATATCCCGTTTTTAAAACAACTTACCACATGAACTCACCTTGTCTTCAAATCCTTAGTTGAATAAGTTAAATATTCTAATATTCTGAAGGATTTGTGTGTAAAGAACAATGACTTTCACAACTGATACTCATAGAAATGTCAATTGGTCACACCAGTGCACACTAAACAGAACAAGAAAGTTGGAATAAGAGAATGAGATACGAAATAAAATGAAAATGATGAGGAAATGAGAATATGAAATATTTTCATATAATGATCAAATAGTAATTATCCAGGGCGTATATATTGATCAGGAATAAATATATAAAGTACATAAAAGGCAAAACCAAAAATCCTAAAAGGGTTTAGGGGTTCGGCTAACCCTCCTTATGGGAAGATGGGATGAGTTTGACTTCTCTTCCAACTCATGTACTTAAGGATAATTAAATGGAATCTTAGTTGTATTAGGAATGTTCCGAATTACTGTATAGTTATACGGGCATCCTAAAAGATAATTCACATAGTTCCTATAAACTCTAAAATCAAACCCCCTCCTTCTCCCTCACTATACGTCGACCAGTCCCAAAGGGATTCGAATCCCTTAGTCGACTTTTAGTCAACTCGTACACTGCAACTGTGCATAGGATCTAGCCTTAGTTCTACATGTGCAGTACTAGTGGATGTAACAACCCACATTTTCAGGTTACTTTTCATTTTTTTTGAAAAGTTACTATTCACTTTTACTATTCACTTTCACTATTCATCCCGTAAATTTTTTATTTTAGTTTATTATCATGACAAGATAATTGAAACTCGACAAGTCGTCCTAACGACGTACGTTGAATCCATACATAACCGATTTCACAAAACCGTGTCTGAGAATTACTTTAGGGTTTAAACATCATTCAGACATCCCGATATGTCCATAAAACAATAAAACAATTCCACAAGTTTTGGAATTTACGCTTCCGCCTCTACGCTTTTACGACATGTTTTTACCAAGGCTTTCCGCTTTAAGTACAGCTTTAAGCAACTCGATGGAACTTACCACTCATTTTATATTTTATTATGAATTATAATGATGAGTTTAATCATTTCTACAAGTTTCATATTTTTATGATACCCGGTTTTAAGTTTTATGATTTTACGATTTTGATACGCGTATGTTGGATCGATGTACTCTAACCAAACTAACTTAAATAGCTTGTTAAGGTTTAATAACCTCTGATAAATCCTAAGTTATTAACAAAGAAACACTGAGCAAACTCTATTAAGTATGCGGAATTTACTTAACAAAGCTAAGAAGAATAACTTTAACTTTAAACGATTTTATTAATAACTCTAACTCTGCTTATTATGCAGACTCTTAAACAACTCTAATAATATCGAACTTCTCTAAAACTCTAATAATGTCGCATATGTCTAATATCAATCTAGGGGTCCTTTTATAGGCTCAAGGATAACCCTAAACGATTTACAATTCTTATCCTTGTACGTCAAGTAAACAATACTTAGAAAGTTCTAGATAAACATTACTTTCTATTTTTAATTTAATACAACCGACTTTAAACTTTACAGTACTTTGATGAATAAGCAGTACTTTGACTTCTTGCAGTACTTTGTTAATCTTCAGCTCTTCAGTACTTTAGCTTTTTGTATCCCAACAATCCTCCCCTAACTTGAATTCTACTTGCTTGACTTCAAGTTTCTTTGTGAATTTATCTTTAACAGCTTCATCTTGAAAGAAAGATTGTGTCTTTGCCTTTGGATTGTATCTTTGTAGACTCTGCTTATATCATCATTTATCAAAGTATTCTTTAGAATCTATTCTTTTAAATCAACAGTAATTTTATTTCTTTTTAAACAACATTCAGCAAGCTCAATCTTTTCAGCAACATAAGACAATTTGTACATTAATTCAGTTTAAGTTTCAGTCTATTTTCATCATTTCCAGGTGTGTAAACTCCTGTGAGAGGTGAATCATTGAAAATTTAATGGATTTGAGTTCTCTTTACCAAGCCATTAACTCTGGAGTTGCCAAATGTTTTGGTGTGTAAGACCATGGTACATTGATAACCATATGATTTTTAGCAAATCATCAGCTATCAACAGATTTGAGTTATCTTTACCAAAACCTGTACCCTTTTGGACTAGTTAGTTCTTTCATCATGGTGAACTAATTACCATATAATGGTTTTTCCACAACCTTTACCACAAGCCATTTTCTTGTGGGCTAGCCAACTCTTCACAATACTGATATGGTGAGTTGATTACCATACAACTTATTAGCAAGTTGTCAACTAGAAACGGATTTGAGATATCTTTACGAGAGCCGTTTGCTCATGGATTAGCCAATCCTTTTGTAACCATGGTGGATTGATAACCTATTGGTGTTACCATCTCAAAAACCATTTATTTCATACAACCTTTGTTTCAAAATGTTTATTACTTAACAAAAGTTTTCAAAAACATAACGGTTTAAAAGCTGCAAGCAGTACTGATGAAAGTACTGTTTGATCAGCGATACTTTGAATAAAGTACTATATCAAAATTTAATCAATTAAAAGATTCATACCAGTTATTCATCATCATCACCAATTGTAGTCCATCGATAAACAGCTTGATGACCAGCGATGCTATTTCATTATCTTCTTCTACTTCCATTCCATGCTCCACATCCTCCTCATAAGATCGGTGTAAGAGGATATCTTCTATTCAGCTAACATGTGAATCATGTCCCATCTTCTAGCTCTAGAACATGTACTCAGATTCTTTAAAGAATCTCCAACAACTAATCTCCCAATCTTCTTGGTTTTTCCAGATCTCAGCAGTACTTGTTTCTTCAGTTTCCCAAATAGTTATGAGATCTCCAAGTAAGACTAAACCAAATCCTTCTGATGGATTGTGTTCATAATATTCTTTTACCACATGATATAAATGGAATAAATCCACTCTATCAATTATATGCAATAAATCCCATAGCATATTGAACACCTTGAAACTTTCATCTTCTTTGTGAAACATCAGATATTTTTCATCTTTTGACTCAACAACTTCAAAAGTAGTTATTGGAGATTTGTTCATATTCAATTTAGCATCATCTTTAGAATACTCAAAATCTATTATTCTTAAGTAATTCCTTAGCTCATCATCTGTTTCAGATCTTAATTCAACTTTCTTTGTGACAGTCTTCTCCATTTTTTCTTTTTTCTTTTTTAAAGCTTCCTTTTCTTTCTTATTCTTTGTAAGCATCATCATCTTTATAATCTTTGATACTATCAACTTGTCTTTTATATTCTTCTTTGACAGCATCATATAACTCTTTCATATTAACATTTATCAAGCTTGTTCCAACCAACATATCCCATCTTCTTTAGATAAGCCATCATGGCATTCCTTTTCCTTAGAAAGATTTGGTCTTATTGGTAGAGAAATAGGGAAGTAGTGATGGTATACTTGACTTCGACATTCAATTCTTCCTGTAATTTCCTATTTTCATTTCAAAGCTTCTTCTTCCTTGCCAACTTCAGCATTATTGACTTGTACCTTTCTAGTACTTCCTCACATTTCTCCTGCAATTTGGTAGCTCTTATACCTGCTAAAGTTGGTTTCTTTTTTCTTCTTCAACCACCAATATACCTTTTCCTTTATCCTTTATGGATCAATAACAGAGTTGAGAAGCTCTTGGTTGTTCTTCTTCTTGTACTCCGGAATGTTAACACCCACTTGGCCTTGATAACTCATTCAAAATAATACTCGCCAATAGTTTCGTCATCACTTGCAGTATCATATAGGTTTGGGTGTAGCTACCTTCTTCTTGTATGGCGGTTGAAGGACGGCAGACTTCTCCGTGCTTACTTACTTATAATTGTTGAAGGACCATCTTCCTCTTCAAGTCTAACAACCTTCAGGTAATCAATTCTTGCCTAAGATCCTTGAAGCCGATTACTTTGATCGGTACCACGATCATCCCGATTTTGAACTTGAACATCAATAACTTGCTCCTCGATTACCTTGAACTTGATCCTTTCTTCCCTCAAATTACTTTCAATATTAACATATTCTTGATTACCCTTGAGAGTTCATCTCTCCTTAACAATATCTTCTTTCAAAATCTCTTCTTCTAAATTCCTCCCCAATTGGACAAAAGATGATGTTTTCAACATTATGGCGTTTGGTTTTCTTTAAAGCTGCCTTTGCTCCTTCTTTTAGATTTGACCCATAGGCGAATTGATGTTGAACCAATCGCCAGACAAAATCTTGATCTTCTAAACTTTGAGCTTCAACTTCTTAATGCACATTTTAGCAATTTTCAGTTGTTTTTCTTCAACTCTGATACTTTTAATAAGACAAAGCCTTGACACTTTGCAGTATGAGTACTTTCCAAAAGCGATTACTTTGATAAAATCAAGCGATTACCTTTCCATTTCTTCCTTACAACAACAAATAAACATGAATATCCTCCCCTCCAAGCAATACGCCCAGGACTATACCACTACATGTAATAGTCCTCTTAAATGTAGCTTCATGGTGAATCATGCCAATACTCACCACAAATGAGTAAATCTTGCAACATCAAATCCTTTGGTGAGTAAATCAGCTACATTATCATCTGTATGCCCCTTGACAACATTAATGAGCCTATGCTCATAACAATCTCTGATGAAGTGGTGCCTAATCTGAGATGTTCTTGGTCTTGAATGATAAACTGGAGTCTTCACAATGCAAATAGTACTCTCATTATCAATATTGATAGGAGTATTCTTGAAATTGAAACCATAATCCAAAGTTGATTCGCATCCACAACACTTGTCCAAACACTTGCAGCAGCCATATTATTCTTCGCTTGATGATGTTCTGCACTATTGTTTCTTTTTACACTTGCCATGAAACTAATCTTCTTCCAAGATATTGGCATCCACCGTGGTTGATCTTGTCATAGTTGTCTGCATAAATCACTATCTGAAAATGCTTCCAAGTGAAAAGGTGAATCCTTTGGATACCACAACCCCAACTTAGGTTGTTGTTTCAAATAACAAAAATTTCTCTTCACTGCATTCATGTGAGAGATCTTGGGTGAGACTTGATATCTTGCACATAAGCAAACAGCAAACATGATATCATGGGGCCTTGATGCGATAGATACATAAGACGCCAATCATGGATCTGTAAAACTTGACTTCAACTGGTTGTCCATCTTCATCCTTGCCCAATGAGTTGATAGATTTAATAGGTGTAGTAACAGGCTTCATGTCATCAAAATTGAACTTCTTAAGTATGTCAGTAACATACTTGTCTTGACTTATGAAATTCCTTCCTTTGGCTGCTTAACTTGAAGTCCCAAAAGAAAGTTAACTCACCCATTGAACTCATTTGAAATTCATTACTTCACTTCTCAAACTCCTTAACCATAGATTATTTGGTAGCTCCAAAGATGATATCATCTACATACACTTGAACTAGCATGATATCCTTCTTATCTCTCTTGATAAACAGGGTCTTATCTATAGCTCCTCTCCTATAACCATGTTGCAATAAAAGGTAGAGAGCCTTTCATACCAAGCTCTAGGTGCTTGATGTAATATAAGAGCTTTGACAACCTTGAACTTTGTTTGGATGTTTAGGATCTTCAAAACCAGGAGGTTTGCGACATATACTTCCTCTGTTATCTTGCCATATAAAAAGGCACTCTTAACATCCATTTGATAAACCTGAAATCCCATATAAGAAGCAAAAGCAAGAAAGATTCGAATTGCTTCTATCCTTGCTACAGGAGCAAACACTTCATCATAATCAACTCCTTCTTCTTGTCTGTAGCCTTGTGCAACTTGCTTAACATTCCCTCTTTCATCTCTCTTGACTCTGAACACCCATCTTGAACCAATGACCTTCTTACCATCAGGAAGATCACATAATACCCAAACTTCTTGAAGTTAAATTGTACAGTTCTTCTTGCATAGTTTCAACCCAACTTTCTTTAGTCAATGCTTGAGCAATATTCTTGGGTTCCTCTTGAGAGATAAAGCAATTAAACAAACATGTTTGATGGTATTTATGAGGTTTAGAAAAACTCTTAGCTTTGTGTCTAGTCATCACTCCAGAAGTAGAAGGACCAATGATTTGATCAGTAGGATGATTTTTATGAATTCTTAAGTTTGGAGACTGTGGAACTCCATAAGTATCTTCCAAATTAGTAACATCAGCATCTTCATTGGAATCTGAGAAAATACCTTCATCTTCAAACTCATCATCAGTATCTTCTAATCCAGGCATGGTAGGATCATCCAAATCATCTAAAGTCTGGTAACTGTGCAGCAGATACTTTGGTCAAAGTATTGTCCAAAGTACTGTGAGAGTACTCTGCAGTCTTGTTCTTCTTCTTTGCTTCTTCATAAGCTCTTCTTTGGTCATCAGTATAAGAATGTGCTAAAACATCTTGAAGAAGCATCTGATTAAGTTCTTCTTGAATAGATTGATCCTCAGTGAATGAGGATTTTGGCTCATCATACTTTTTCTCTGTCTCAGCAGGTTTAGGTTCTTCATCATGAACAGACATCGGTCTAATATGGACTCCATGAACAACATATTGTAAATCTTCTCCATTGTGCCCAGGTTGATTTTCTTCTCTAACAGGTACATAGTTCATAGAAGGAGTTAAAACTTCAAGATCAAACATCCAATCAGGACCTTTACCCTTCTCATTGTCTTGATCTTCTAAAACTCAACATGAAGACAATCTTGAACCTTCTTAGTGACTCTGTTGTACACTCTAAAGCCCTTACTGTTGGTACAATAACCCAATAAATATCCTTCTTATGACTTGCCATCAAACTTACCCAGATTATCAATTGTATTCAAAATAGTAAGAGGGCATCCAAAGGCTTCATAAATCGAATGTTGGGTTTGTTGCCCATCAGCAACTCATAAGGTGTCTTCATCGTGGCTTAGTAACGACTACTGTTAAGTACATAGCAAGCAGTACTTACAGACTTCAGCCAGTGAATAGGTAGTTGTGAATCTGCTAGCATTGTTCTGGCCGCTTCAATCAAAGTCCTATTCTTTCTCTCTGCAACACCATTCTGCTGTGTTTCTTGCATCTACTGAACTCCCTCTGGATTCCTTTGTTTGCACAAAATTCATCCATAAGCTTGTTCTTGAATTCAGTTCCATTGTCACATCTAATACCTCTAACCTTGAGTCTCAATTGGTTTTCAAGTGCTATTATGAGAGTCTGAATAGCATCAAAAGTATCATCTTTAAATCCCAAGAAAAATACCCATGAATCTAAATCATCTTTACAACTAAGCAGTACTTTTTCTTGTTTAAACTTGTCACGAAGCAGGTCCAAACAAATTCATATGTAACAGCTCCAAAGGTTCTCTAATAGTTCTCTCCTCAAGCTTCTTGCATGAAGCTTTGTGTTGTTTACCCTATGAGTGATCATTCTTGTAAGTCTTGGAAGGTAAACCTCTAATTAAATTTCCTTTGACCAGTTTGTTGATATTCTTGAAATTTACATGGCCCAATCTTCTATGCCACTGATGTGCTTCTTCAGATGTTGCTTTTGCCACCAAACATGTGGCTCTCCATAAGAATGAAGACTCTTCATATCTAGACTATACACATCATTTGTTCTTGGTACTCTAAGAACTACCAAGTTATCATCAATAGGCTTGAATTCAGGGGAAAGGATGAGACATTCTGTGTTAGTGAATAACACAGGATGCTTTTTATCACAAATTTGAGAGACTGACAATAAGTTGAACTTGAGCTCCTTCACATATCTAACATTCTCAAAATCTATACGCCCGGCTTTGATGGTTCCTTTTCCAGTAATTCTTCCTCCATTGGGATCATTCCCAAATGCAACTCTTCCTCCACTAATAGATCTAAAATCAGACAGAATCTCCTTGTCTCCTGTCATACTTCCAGAGCAACCACTATCTACAATCAAATGATCTTTAAGCTCCTCTTCTGGGTTGCCCTGCACAAAGATTTAGAGAGTTAGTTTCTTTTAGGAACCCAAGCCATTACTGACTTGTGTTCCCCTTGTGGAGTTACAAACTCAAATTCTTTGAGTATGTAATTCCCACTATTTTTAAAACATGATCCAGAATTATCTTTTGATTTTTAGCATGTGGATTTTCAAAACTTTCTGGATTTTCAACAAAACTCTCTTTTACAAGTTCATTCTCTTTTTCTTGTATCACAAAAACATCTGATTCACTTTTTGTTGAAAGCACTGTTTGTCCCTCAGCAGTACTTTCTCTCTTAACCCATTCGGTTTTAACACTTGGTTCCTGTGATCTAGATCCCCTATGTGAATTGTAATACCTTCTAGGTTGATAGTAATGAGATCTCCTAGGGTTCCTATTCCAAGAAGTGTTTGGTGAAAACTGAGCAGTACTTTGAGAAAGCGGTCGTACTGTACTTTGGAAAGAATTGAAGGGTACTGGAGGTTTTGAAAAGGGTCTTCTCTGGTGAGGGTACCTATGATCTGGTGAGAAATTGCTGTGATTGACCCTATTTGAATTATTCCAGACTGGTTTGTGCTCTCTAGGTTTCTGATTGGCAGACCTATGCTTTGGAAATTTTCTAAGGTATTCTGAAGGAAATTCACAATCCTTGATTAAATGAGTAGAACTAAAGCATACAAAACACAGTTTTTGACCCATACTCCCAAAGTGACTTCTTCTATGTCTATGACCAAAACTATTTTGCCTTCTAGGTGAATGATTAAACTTGTTTTGACCAAAGTTATCCCAAAAGGTTTAGCAGTACTGTTTTGAAAAGGTTTTCCTGAAGGTACTGCTTGTGGAACAGTACTTTGAGTTGAAGGTACTACTTGATTTTGAACATTGTTTTCAACAGTTTCTTTTGGGTTTTCAGGCCTAGATTGACCAACTAGCTTTTTCCTAAACTCTAGACTGTCTACTCCAAAACGAGAAACATCAGGCCTAGGGGGTTGATGAATTCCAGTGGGATGGGGGACTGAATGATAACCATTGTCTTTCTTATACTCAGGAGGTGTTTCACTAATGGAATCCTCATTACTAGATGTGTCTACATAATTAATGAGTTCATCATCACTAGTGGTTATATCCTCTAGGTCATCACCAGATTGATTCTCTTCTATGTTATCAAAGTCCATACAAAAACCTAATCCAGTTCTAATGTAAGCTCTTCTCTGTTTTTGAACATAAGTAACATGTGACAGACCAGATTCTTTCCAGACATCAAACTTTGCTAACAAATCATCTCTTTCCTTAGTCAATTTCTCAATTTCAGCAATTTTACAATTTAGTTTCCATTCACTTAGTTTTAACTGGTAATCCTGTTGTTCATACTTTTCATCCCAAGCCATTTCATTATTTTCATGTGTTAATATTTTGGCTTCCATTGACTCTAAGGTTATTTGATAACCAGCTACCTCAGACCTAGCCCTAACACAATTATCTCTTTCAATCACATAACGCCAAGTAATTTTGATAAAAATCATGTCAATTTGAGCATACCTCAGAGATAGGGGGTGAACTTGGTGAAGTAGCCACCATTGCAAGTAGAACAGGATCATCTTCACTCTCCATGCTCCAATCAAATCCTCCAAAACCATCTCCGGATTCCAAGGCAGCATGATCAGATTCCTCATCAAAGGCAGTGCTCCGTCAATTCTTCTACGAATCTTCAACTGCTTCTTCCCTGCTACCATAAAATAGGTTACTGGTTCATCATCAAACTCAGCACTCCAGTCAACCTCTGATAAACTTTCTTGAGCAACCAAGGCTTTTGTTTCATAATAGAATTTCTTTAGCTCCAGAGCTTTGGTTTCTCAGTTATTCTGTTTGCTTGATACTTAGCAAACCTGCACTCCCTTGCAAAGTGTCCAGTCTTTTGACAATTGAAGCATTCAATTTTGGATTTGTCAAAAGTGATTCCCTTTTTTGGTTTGAAGTCAATGTTCTTTCCTGTTTTCTTCATGTACTTCTTGATCCTTGCAGTGATCATTGCAACTTGCCACTTGATATCAATTTCTTCTAAAGCATCCTCTTCAATCTTGAGATCTTCTTCATAGTTACAGGTAAAAGCTTGCTGTGCAAAGAAAGAGCATACAACTTTCAGGAGTGCATGGTAGTAGTTGGTGGGTCTTCTGAGCATAGGTGGGGGGAGTTATGTAAACAAGTACTTTGAGCAATAGCAGTACTTTGAGGAGGAGAAGCAGTACTGGTAGAAGTATTGCCCCTCTTTTCAGATGACACAAAAGCAATACTGTGAGACTTTGAGCTTGATTGGCCATTCATCTCATGCTCATACACCTTCAGATGATTGTAGAGATCATCAAATCCATGGTGTCCAATCAGGTTTGTCCTTTGATCATTGTAGCTATGCATGCCATGTAGATGGCAAACTCCTTAAGAACTTGATTGGCATCTTCAACGATCTTCTGCCTTGTATAACTCAAACATGTTGAGGAGATTTTGAAATCTATCATATGCAGCATCAAGACTCTCTCTTTCACCAGATTGAAAGTTTCAAACTGTTGCTTTTCAGATTTCGTGCATCTTCTTAGAAGCTTCATTCCCTCCAAATCTTGTCTTGAGGCACCCAGAGCTGCTTTGCATCTTTAGCATCATGAAACTACAGTAGATGTCCATCAGGTATAGCAGATAAGAGTATGTTAAGAGCCTTCTCTTGATTCCTTATGGTAGCTGCTGGTAAGACTAGTTTGGGTGGTTTAGGTTGTCCAGCAATCTCCACAGGTTCTGGAACTACTTCATTACCATTGACATTACATTCCATAGTGCATGGTCGTAATGGCAATGTCTTGCCTCATCTTCATACACCATAGATTGTATTCTCCCTTCTTGATGATTGGAATTCGGAGTGAGGTGATTGATGGTGGTGGAACAGCTTCAGTCGACATCTTTAGGTTTTGTTGTAGTAGGGTTTTAGGGTTTCTTCCTAGTCAGAGTTTCCACACAAGCTCTGATACCACTTGTTGGATCGATGTACTATAACCAAACTAACTTAAATAGCTTGTTAAGGTTTAATAACCTCGGATAAATCCTAAGTTATTAACAAAGAAACACTGAGCAAACTCTATTAGTAAGTATGCGGAATTTTACTTAACAAAGCTAAGAAGAATAACTTTAACTTTGAACGATTTTATTAATAACTCTAACTCTGCTTATTATGCAGACTCTTAAACAACTCTAATAATATCGAACTTCTCTAAAACTCTAATAATGTCGCATATGTCTAATATCAATCTAGGGGTCCTTTTATAGGCTCAAGGATAACCCTAAACGATTTACAATTTTTATCCTTGTACGTCAAGTAAACAGTACTTAGAAAGTTCTAGATAAACATACTTTCTATTTTAATCTAATACAACCGACTTTAAACAGTACTTTGATGAATAGCAGTACTTTGACTTCTTGCTTGATACTTTGTCTTTCTGCAGTACTTTGTTTAATCTTGACTCTTCAGTACTTTAGCTTTTTGTATCCCAACGCGTCAACGTGCGTTCGGGTCAAAAGAACTTCATTTAAATTAGAGCAAGTTTTTCAACACTAGGCATTGAACCTAATGGTTGTAGTGTAGTATTAGGGTAAGCCTAGGAATTGATATCGTTCTCTGGGAGAATAGGAATGCTAGTGAGAAATTACTACGCGCTAGGTTGGGGTTGAGGAAGATTATTTTTTATCTTTTATATTTTTTGAAAATTAAAAGATACGAATCTCGGGGTTTGGATTTGGGGGTTGGTATTTCTACCGATTACTCTACTATTATCTAATCTAATTAACTAAGCTAAGGTGATCTATGTCTATTGTTGTGTGTCGTGTATGATAGTTAAACATGTGTTTACTTAGATGCTATTACTCTAAATTTATCTCTATTGATGGTTTGAATTGTCCGTCCTTATGTACTTGGCGTTGTGTCTTCTACAGGTGTAAGTAGAATCGTTTTCCCAACTCTTTGAGATTACCTTAAAGGTTATTGCCTCAAAATCTCTAGGATTCATAAACTAACTCTAAGGCTATCTTTGGATGTTTAGACTACAATAACTTTAGGTGATTATAAACTAATGTTCACAAAAATTACTCAAGCATTAAAAACACAACGAATGACCTATCGCAATACTAGGTCAATCACAATTAAGATAAGAGACAACCAATCAATAGTCAATACCTAGGTTTCATAGATCTAAGCAAACACACAAGTAAATTAGCCGGACATGGAAAATATGCAAGCATACACACAAACAATTGAAGTAATGAAGTAAATCACTTATCTTATTGTAAAATAGGGTATGGAACCCTAAGATCTTTACTTAGAAGGCAGCTTTGTGTTAGGATTTAGGTTTTCTCTACAAAACTACCTCTCTAAAATACTGAAAATTGAATTCTATATATAGAGTTACAATATAAACGGCGTCCTCTTTAATTGTGACGCCGAAGTGGGTTTCTTGGCTCATGGGTTTTAGTCTTGGCCACGTCAACTCTGTGACGCGTCACCTTATGCTTGTGACGCCGAGTCGGCTTCAACCTCTGCGCCGTCGGGATTAAAATCTAGGCGTTGAGTTGTGGCCCTACTCTTTTAAACTTGATACCCGTCACTTGTAATATAGCAATTTGCATATATGAGTAGTCTCAAAGTGTTTAAAGACAACGTCGCTATTGAAGCTATTGACGCCGTCTCCTTCATTCAGCAGCTTGAGTGTCTCGATTCTTGACTTAGGCCATTTTCTTAATATATTCGCGCCTTTTCGTTCGAATAAGTGTCATTCCAGCAATTTGCCTTGAAGAGATCTAAAAAGTGAAAAGGAAGGAAATTAAGTAGTAACGGATACAAAAGTGATCAATTAAGGGCTTAAATGACCCCTCAAAAGTGTACCTTTTAAATCCTTATGATACGCTTACGAAGCGCGTTCGGGGTCAAATGAACTTCCTTTTCGTCGAGCAAGTTTTTCAACACCCTAGGCAGTGAACCTAATCGTTGTAGTGTAGTATTAGGGTAAGCCTCGGGAATTGATATCGTTCTCTAGGGGAATAGGAATGCTAGTGAGAAGTTACTATGCTAAGGTTGGGGTTGAGGAAGATTATTTTTTTTTAATCTTTTTTATGTTTTTTATAAAATTGAAAGGTACGAATCTCGGGGTATTGGATTTGGGGGGTTGGTATTTCTACCAATTACTCTACTTATCTAATTATCTAAGCTAAGGTGAGTGTAGTTTATGTCTATTGTTGTGTGCTCTTATGATGATTAAAAATGTGTTTACTTAGATATTATTACTCCCTAGTTATCTCCTATTGATGGTTGAATTGTCACGTCCTTATTCTTAGCGTTGTGTTTTCTAAGGTCGTAGGGTATGCGTTTATCCCTAACTCTTTGAAGCTACCTAAGGTTAATGATTACGAAATCTCTAGGATTCATAAACTTAACACTAAGGTTATCTTTGGATACTTAGCCTACAATTCCACTAGTAATTATAAGCTAAGGTTCAACAAAGATTAATCAAGCATTAATAACACAACGGATGACCTATCGCAATACTAGGTCAATCACAATTAAGATAAGAGACAACCAATCAATATTCAATACCTAGGTTTCATATATCTAAGCAAACACACAAGTAAATTAGCGGGACATGGAGAACATGCAAGCATACACACAAACAATTGAAGACATAATTGAATTAATGAAGTAAAACACTTATCTTGTTGTAAAATAGGGTATGGAACCTTAAGATACTGCCCAAGACACCTTGGTTGGTTTAGGTTTTACTCCACAAAACTACCTCTCTAAAACTGAAAATTGGATTCTATATATATTGTTACAAGATGCGACGGCGTCACTCTTTAATTGTGACGCCGTCGGGTCGCCGCCATTGGGTTTGTCTTGGCCCGTCAACTGTGGCGGCGTCACCTTATGCTGCGTGATGCCGTCGCTTCCGCTTCTGACGCCGTCGGATCCAAATCTAGGCCGTCTATGTTGCGACGCCCTACTCTTTTAAATCTGATGCCGTCACTTGTAAAATAGCAATTTGCTCTCTGAGTCGTCTCAAGATGTGTCGCGGCAGTGTCCATAATTAGCCGTGACCCGTCCCTTCATTCGGCAGGGTTTCGATTTTGACTTTGGCCATTTTATTCATATATTCGCGCCTTTTCGTCCGAATAAGTGTCATTCCAGCAATTTGCCTTCAAGAGACCTAAAAGTGAAAAGGAACGAAATTAAGTAGTAACGGATACAAAAGTGATCAATTAAGGGCTTAAATGACCCTCAAAAGTGTACCTTTTAAATCCTTATCAAATATCCCTACACTTGGTATTTGCTTGTCCTCAAGCAAATGTGCTTTTAGCCATTTAATTTATAAGTTAGGGGTCATGAAGCATTAGTTTAGAACAATTCACAACACATATAAGCCCAGCAAAAGTCATAACAAGCACGGAAATTACATACTAGCACCTCACAAGTGGTGTTTGGATACTCATCTCTCGGGTGTATATGAAATATATCAAGTTGGAAATGGAAGATAAACACTCATTAACGGTCCTAGTACATAGATTACCATAGGCTTGAGACTAGATCAAACCTCCATCACTTTGACATAAGCACCTAGGAAAAACTATCAAGAGGGTCTTTTAAAGGGTTGTAACGTTGGCTACGGTAGGGAAACAAAGTGTTTGGTGGAATAGGCGATTTAGTGGTGGCAAGTCAAAAATCTTTATGTTACAAGCATGAGAAGGATGGCGTTGCTAAGCCAAGACGCGACACTCTAAACTCTAGATAAATTGAAACAAACAAACATAAATTTAAAGATAAATGTATGATGAT
>OU343217.1:145011364-145030663 GCA_910596185.1 Chrysanthemum makinoi | reverse complement strand
ATTCAATAAGCTAAAGTGAAACTGTGATTCCTCATGTGGTCCTCAAGACCACCAACCAAAGAGTGATCATATTCAATTTTCGGTCTTAATGATCTAGATAGAACCTTGTGCAAGGCCTGCAAGGTTTGAAGAAAACTGGTTTTGACATTATTTTGACTTTTGAAAACAAAGATGAAAGTTTGACTTCTCGTGAGATTTGATTCAAAGTGATGAACTCGATTTTGATGTTATCACAAAACAAAGTTATATCAGGCAACTCTAATGATATCTGAACCTAAATCAAGCTTTTGATTATTCAAAATTTCAACAGATATTCAAATTAGAACCTATTGAAAGTGATTTTGACTATTATGATCTAGGATGCAAGTTTAACTACTGGAATTAACTAGATATACCTAATTACTACTGATGCACTAATAATATATCCCTACTTTAACCTCTAACACATATTTTAAAGCAATTCCAAACACTAGTTATCTTTAAACCAAAAATGCAATTAATCCTACTTGCCTTATGATCCTGATCCATGACAAAGAATAAAATATGATCTAAACTAAATAAGAGCTAATGAACAAAGTTAACAAGGATAACCAAATCGATTCAAACTACACCATTCGGACAAAGAATAATACACAAATGAAGTTGTAGTAAAAGAGCTTTAAGAACTTACAAGTATCCTAAGCCACTATGGTCAGAAGAAAGAACCACTAAACCTAACCCATTTAACATCAAATCAACCTGCATCCATTATCATAATCAACCCATAACCATTTCTCGAACCAAAATGAGCACCACAGTTGACTTTCAAGTGACCAAGTGTTTTTGTGAATGAATTGATTTAAATGAGATAGTGAAGGCACAATATAAGCTCACTAAAGCTATATCAAGCTGAAATGAGCTTATTCCATTATTCCAATTAGCTTATTGATTACTTAAGATAAGAAATGCAAGATTAACTTTAAAAAACTGGAACTTGATTAATAATCAAAAAGGATTACAAGTGGGATTGAAAATACAATAAAGCTTTAAGAAAACATTTATAAAACTACTCTAAATACAAGAACAATAAGCTAAAATGAAAAACTAAGGAATTGCACGAAATCCATGTGAGCTCAAGGGTCTTTATACCAAAATCACTGGGATCCTCTGGAAGAGCCTAGAAGTCCTATCCACGCCCACATATCATTCCATCATTATCACCACCAATCACGTAGCCCAATTCACCAATTGAGGTGTTTGACCCAATGAGAGAGCTCCAAATGGCTACTGCCAAGTACTTTATCCCGACATGTCGAGGCATCTGTATGGATAGATTCTTAGTAATGCAGGTCGGGGTCACTGGGTAAAATGGGCGGGTGGTGGTAATTGGGTAAACGTAAGGCCTTTGGGTAAAAAGGGCGCGTTTGGATTTGCCATTGTATTTCAAGTAAACCGTGTTAAGGAGTCGGGGATCCTAACAGATAGTATACCGGGTATTGGTTTGCTGGGTTTAGTTTAGTTTATTGGACCGGGTATTAGATTATTTGGGCCGTGAGTTTGGTTTTTGGGTTTGGACTAATATAAGATGTATTTTGGACTTGGACTTAAATTGTAACCATTTAGGCTTATCAAGGACCAAACTTGTATAATCTGAAAATCCAGGGACCACATATGTAAATCTGAAAATGTTCATCAAGGACCATTGTTGTCATTCTTCAATAAACCATAAATGATTTTGTAAACTTTTGAACTGAAGGATCACTTCTTTTGCCAAATGCTCAAAGATGAGGGACTAATCTTGACAATTCTTCAAACTTGATTATATCTTCTAAAAATCATCCTCGGAGAATAAAATCTTCACAAATACACAACTTCTAATCCGCTCACCAAACTCTCTTAATCCTCGTGTTCTGATTACGCCTAATTGGCCTTGCATATCCGCACTTCTGACAAGCACAAACTCAAGAAAACCACAAATATTAGCAATAAAATCCGCTCTTTTCGTTGTTTTGGGTCGGGATTTGATAATGAAAAGGTATGAAAATTTTGGCGTAAATGATCCTCAAGTTTCGAAGTTACAAAATCAAATTCTGATTATTTGAGATTGATGAAATGCCCTTGAAAGAGATTTTCAAAAATACGCTTTGGTCCCTTGTTTCGAGTTTTACACATTTGGTCCTTTATATGTCTTATGGGTCTATATTGAATCCTTAGCCCAAATCCATATCTAATAAACGGCCCAAAAACAACTTTACCCTGGGCCCATTATCCACTAATCCTACCCTGGGTTTAGTATCAACCCGCACCCACCAAGACCCTGGCCAATTCATTAAACCGGCCAACAATAATAAACAAATCAAACGCCCCAAAATTTCCCAAATAAACCCAAAAGTTCTTAGAAGCCTAAATTGCCCTCCAATTAAGCCATATCACTATAATTAAGGGTACTCTTTTAGTACTTTTACCTCGACACTGACACACACTTGATGTTACCTTGGCAATCCGCAAGGTGTCATTCCTTTTCTTCCACTGACTGCATATGATGGGCAAAATGATCCAAGGGCTATCAATGATTGAGATATCGTGTTGGATGATCAAGGGTCGCTGAATACATTCAGAAAGCACAACTCAGCTTCCAGATCCTTCTGAAGACCTCAAGGCTAGCTATATAAAGACCCCTGCATTCACAGCTTAGAAAGTAGAGGGTAGTGAGAGAAAGTAGAGTAGGAGTAGTATAGAGTGTATTTCCGAAAGTAGATTTATGTTTTTTAATGCTTTTAGTTCAATTCCAAAGATTGCAGAATCAAGTTTTATATTACAAAGTTTTATTTCACCTTAAATTCTTCAAATTTATATTATCAGTTTAACCGCTTCATCTCAGCCTTATTAATATTCCAAATGCTTATCCGAAGTTTATATCAAATCGCTTTAGTTTGCTACTTAGAAGTAATACTCAAATATGTCTTGGCAACCAAAGTCATACAACAGCTAGATATTTTGTGGTTCTCGATTGTCGAATTAAACATGGATGGGTTGAAATTGTATTTGATTTGGGATTGAGATCGCTTAAGATAGTGGCTCATTGAGTTTCTGTGATGCAAAACCATTGTGGTTGATTTCTCGTGGAGTTCCATTTCTTTCTAGGCCTCATCTAGTTTAAAGTTCATTGTTGTTTAATTCTTTTCAAATAGGTAGATTATAGTATGATTGTGTTTCTTTAGATATATAATACTAGTTGTCTTCTCGATTCCGCATCATTCTCAAGATTTCTAGAGTATACTCTTGAAACCGTGATAAGTATAGATTTTTATATTTATAGTGATAGTACTTGCATTATTTAGTTGTCATAATAATGATATTAGGATCCGATTTGATGACAGTACGGGTTAGGGTTTGATGATTGTTGGTAGTAGTCATTTATCCGGATTTGATAGATACATGAGTAGAAAAAACACAAACAGTAAAGTGACCATAATGGATAGAATACATCGCCCCCTCATTTTCACAAGTCCCAAACTAAGCCGTGAAAACCGAAATCATTGTTACATACGACTCTAGATGCTAACACTACCCATGGAAGTTACTTGTGTAAATACCTTTCGTTCCCATTTTCCTATTTTCCTCTAGATTTTTTATTTTTACAGAGTTGAATTTCTTCAAATTCTCGCTTCGATAACTTTTATTCCGATAAAGATATAAAGCTAAGTCGATAATTAGTTATCCGCTTCTCAAGAACCATCATTCCAAAAAAAAATGAGGTCCACATCAAAGAATTTTTATTCACTTATATACTTTTGACTTTTTTTTCATTTTTTCATACACATTTTTTTTACAATTATACTTTTACTTATATGAGCTATGAATCCACGGAGCTTCACTTCGGTAATTCCAAGACTATAGGCTTCATGAAATGAGGACCGCTAGGCTAAGACCTCACTAATCCCGCTAAAGATCCAAGGGTCCGATCTCACTAACAAGCAGCTCAAAA
Source organism: Chrysanthemum makinoi (assembly GCA_910596185.1). Lineage (NCBI taxonomy): Eukaryota > Viridiplantae > Streptophyta > Magnoliopsida > Asterales > Asteraceae > Chrysanthemum > Chrysanthemum makinoi. The sequence goes on along the minus strand of OU343217.1, from coordinate 145,026,696 downwards.
CTTTACTTTATTACTTTTCACTTATCACTTATTGCTTATTTATTACTTGATCCTTGATGTACCCAATTTTAAAACAAAGATTCTTTTAAGAAGATAAAGAACTAACTATCGCCAAAAACTCAACATCTCTAATTATTATTAGACAAATATGGGGGTGAAACAATTTTGTGGGAACAAAAAGCCATAAGTACTTCTCGATGGGCTCTAAAGAGAACCAACTACTCCACGCTTAGCATCTAAACTCATAAGTAACTCTTATCATTTCTCACTCTCAAGTAAATTTAAAATCCCAAATAATGAGATCCGCGGATGCTTAGCCGATAATTTTTTAGATTATCAATGGTTGGGAACAAGCTAGGCTCAACACGCCTTGGCCAAGTCGTAATTTATTCTACTCTCACCGAAAGTCAACAAGGTGTCAAAACATATATTAGCTTAGCAAATGCTTTGTCTAAATGAAATTAAGTCATGCATATTTAAAGTCACTTCGTGGAAACTTGCAAAATCTTGGCCTTGTGAGCTAGAATTCGCATTTTATAGCTTCTTATCTAAGAGACTAGGAAACTTTTCAATCAAAAAGACTTAACAACAAAAGCTTACATAAAATTTTTAAATTTTGCTCATTTTTGCACAATTTTTCATTTTCTAAGGAAAAACGGTTACGAGTACACGCATAAAAATAAGCAAGTGCGGTCAAATAAATCAAGATTACCCTACCCCAGATTGTAATCTAAACATTGTCCTAATGTTTAAAAAGAAAGTGGTATCACTTAAAATCTAAAAGCCGCTTATTAAGTATGCTAAAGATAAACGCTAGTCGATAAGATTAGGATATCGGATTTCCATTAGCATCGATCATGAAACCTGAGTAGAGAAAATGACAAACTTGAGCACGCAGAGTCTTCTACATTCCGAAACATCCTAAACACAACATCACAAACAACCAAACACGAGAAATCGAAGAGGCACTTTCGCCACTCTTATTAGAAAATAGAAAGAAGATAAATATAAGCAGGTGCCTACCTAAGCGCCATCGTTGGATCGGTCGCTAGCTTGACTCGATCCCCTAATTCAGCTTGTCCTTAGGAAAAGTTTGGAGATCCTGACAACCATAGATGGATGTCCCTCCAAAATACCACACGATGGCCATTCACTTTTGAAATTAGGGCCATCGAAGTTGAAAGCTCCACCGCTCCATAAGGGAAAACCTGAAAGCAAATGTGAATGGTCCACCAACGGGTTTTGAGTTTGCCCAGAATATCTTCAATCGAGCAAAAAGGAGAACTTTATCACCAACGTTGAAAAACTTGCTTGATTTTAGAATCATGAATCCTTCTTAGTCTTCTCTTTGAAAATCAAAGAATTCTCGTAGTTCTCTGATCCCTAAGCTCTTCATTTAATTATCAATTGAACTTTCCGTGATCACCCGCTGTCTTAAGATCAAAGTTAGCATGTTTCAAAGCCCGTAATGCCTTATGCTCGAGCCTACGTGGGCAAGTGACAAGCTTTTCCATACACCATCTTAATGGGTGCACCCGAGGGTGTCTTGTATGCAGGCGAAGCCCATAATGCATCATCTAACTTATCGCCCATGAAGCTCGATTTTCCTACCGCTCTTTCTAAAACTCTTTCAAACCACGTTCGAGACTCTCAACTTGTCCTCGCCGCTATGTGGGTGATACGCTGTAAAGACGATGGGTAACTCCATATTTAGCCATAACTTTAGCAAATTGTTCAATATGTAAATGGGTACCGCGATCACCGATGATAGCACGAGGTGCCCGACCGGAAAACAAATTCTTCGTAAACTTAACCACTCAAGCGCCATTGGCGGGAGCTCGCCTAACCCATTTAGACAAGTAGTCGACGTCACTTGGTGATATACTTATTACCCTTAGATGATGGAAATGGTCCCATAAAACGATGCCCCACACGCCAAAACTTAAAACTTGAAATAGCATTTTGTGGCATTTCATCTTTTGCCAAATTTTCCTCGACGCTGGCAAGAATCACAAGATTTGACTAAATCATGAGCATCTCGATATATGGTAGGCCAATAGAACCCGAAATCAAAAACCTTCTAGCGTGTAGCTTGCACCATGATGGTTGAATTAAAGGTCCGTTATGGCAAGCATTGAGAATATCAAAGAGCCTCTGGCCATGAACACACCGCCAATTCATTACTTGATCCAAGACAAATCTTAAACAAGTAGGATCGCCCCAAAATAATGCTTAACATCTTGAAAAACTTTTTCTCTCGTTGGGACTCCACATCCTTTCACGATGAAATTGCCCGCATGGTAATTTGCAAAGCTCAAGAAAACCATGGGGTGTTCAGTCTTTTCTTAGCAATCATCCCAAGTGTCTCAAGAGGAAATGTTTCCAGAATCTCCTTTTTCTTGTTAACACTTTGATGGGGATTCTCAAGTCTAGAAGGTGATCGGCGTACAAAGGTTCTCCTCCTTTTGTCAAGAAAGTAGTAACATCAAACTCTTGAAGGAGGAGAACCCACCGACGTAATCGTGGCTTAGCATCTTGCTTTGCCAAAAGATACTTAAGTATGTAATGGTCGTGATACACTATGGTCTTTGACAAGACAAGGTAGGGTCGGAATTTCAAAAGCATAAAAACAACTACCACATAATTCCTTTCAAGAGGTCGATCATTGTGTTGGGCCTCTATAATGTCTTACCAGACAAGGTATGGGTTGAATGTTTTACTTACGCTGCCCCAAGACTCCCCACTATAATCACTTGCATCAATATGAGCTCAAAGGGCAAATCCTACCAAGTAACTAAGATCTATGGGTTTCAGCTAATTTCTTTTAAGAATATTAAACGCCAACGATTCTACGGGGTGAAGATAAACTGAGCATCCTTGATATAACTTTTCACATACACATCAAACCATAACACAAAGTAACATATAGATGGAATTCTAGAGAGAGAAAGTTAGAGGTTTAGGGAACTTAGTGAGAGAAAGTGAAAGATATTATTATGAGCTCCAAATCTCTACCTTGGGAGGTAGAGAGTATTTATAGTCTTACATACATCGCCACACATCGGGCCGCTGATCGTGCATATAATGGGTAAAGACCGTCCGTCCTCCACGGTGTTACTTAACTAAATACTACTTAACTAAATATTACTATGACTACGAAGCTTAACGATTACATATACTGAGGTGACCGACTTTTAATACCGGGAATTTCTAATTCCTAACAATCTCCCCTAAGGGAGGTCACCTCAAACATATACTAAAATGACATTGAATACAATCAGATATTACATTAACAATTGATCTTGCATTCATGATGTAGTACTTTGTTCAAGCTCGTAGTCATTGATTCCACTCATTGCATGTTTGGTTAATCCAAGTGGAGGTCTTTATCGATCCACGTGATAATAATGTTGAGCCAGCCTTTTGAGATCATCACCTAGTAGAAAATCTCTATAATCCATTGTGGTGTTGGTATTATGTGATGTTGTGACATTCGGACCGACATGCTCACATTCTGGATCATGATATATTCTCATCGAGTAGCGAAGCATTTGTTGATTCATGATATTGGCAAAGCCAGAAGCGTAAGCATGGAGTAAAAATATCGAGTCATTGATGCACTAATCATGATTTCTTTGAGATGAATGTGCGTTAAGTAGCATGGCTATGGATTGACCGCTTCATTCTGATCAAATTTAAACGCCGGGTGTACTCCGCATAAGACAGCTTAGCAAAAGCGCATCAAAGTGTCTTTGATCACTGATGAATTGAGGTACACGCCCACTGCTCTCGATCAGCATAAAGTACCGCTTATGATCGTATAATTCAAGAATTTCTTGACAGTGGTTTCGCGAAATTTTAGTCGTTCTCAAACCGAACGCCTCAAAGAAGACAACACGGAGTGAGTGAACCACGTAATTTACGTCCAATCGATTGATTAAAAGAATTTGAAAACAATCTGTATTGCTCAATAGAAATTGTTTTTGCAATATAACGAAGGTTTTAATGAAAATCAATTAACAATCATAAAACACCTTTTGATTTGAAAAAAATTAGTACACAAATACATGCTAATGAAAAGAGTTTTAAAGCACAAAGACCGGTTTTTCAAAGGTATCCACAATCCATAACCTCGAACCGTGATTGATTCAAAAGAATGAATCGCCCCATTGTTTCGCTCTCGCTTGTCACATGGTTGATTCAGATAATAGATCTCTATGCCACCTACCAGAGCTTGTTAGATGTTGGCTCTAGAAGGCTTTCCATCTTCATTGTGAATATGTTTGCATATCACTCCAAGCAATACCACAAGGATAATGCGTAGGACTCAAGATATAATCTCTCTTTCCACATTGTGTGAAACAGAGAGTCTTCATTGAAAGTGTCCTAATGAGATTTATTGATGATCTCGTTGCTCTAGACTCAATTTATGCATTTTTTGGATCCTATATCTGAGACTTAGGAGAGGGTCTCCTTCTTCAATATCAACAAACTCTAAGAGAAAGTCGATAGATAATGCTCCCTCGAGAATGAAACAAGTCCTTTTAAGAGGAACTTGAGTGGTTTGGGAAGTTGAAGTGCAAAGGCATCACTGTCCATGACGCCTTGTCTTCAATACCATGTTACCATCAAGAGCATATGAATTGAACCCTAAGTCACTTAAGGTTGAATAAATGGAGGGCTATTTGTTTTCACCCTATTCTCATTCAATTCTTTTAATTTTTCAACCCTTCGCTTAATGAGACTTCATAACTAGAACTTTGTTGGGTTTATTCCATTTCAGCTCAAGTTTTAGTCCGCACTCTTCCCATATCTCATTTTTCTCCTTTTATCATCATGCCTAAGAAATCTACACTAACTAGTGGATTGTCCCCGGTAGATCCTCCGTTCTCAGGATCATGGGAACCAATACCTAACCTTATCATCCTTATATCACCATACATAAAGTAAATTGGTCGGTCTATTTGGTATTGTTCATCCGCCATTGGATCCAATTGAAAACCATTTGAAAGTCAATTCAGATACTTGTGATATATTATCAAAGCATTTTGTACCTGAATTGTTTTGATAATTTTAGAACGAACTCCCCTCAACATGTGCATCAAGTATTTGAAAATGTTTTGCACACGGAGGCAAGAGAAAGAATTAACTTCATTGATTACCATTTTCTAAAAAATATCAACATCACTTCCTAATCAATCAAGTAGATAAAGCATTTTGGGGAAGGATGAGGTTTTCATGATTTTGCTCCACCTCAATATGTGCCTCGAGATTTGAAAAAAGTTTTGCACATACTGAGGAACTCAGACATTGAGATAAGTGATCACGCTTCAAATCATTGTGGTTTAATATGATGCTCCCTCAATGTGTGCATGGAAAATTTGAAATCGCTTGTCACTTACGGGGAGGCAAACATGCTAATCACTTAAGAAACCATTTATCTAATTATCGCTTAAATCCTATTTAAATCACAACTTCCCCGACAATTATTAAAACATTTGAGATTTGTGATCTCTCATAGATTTAAATTGATTTTGAAAGCTTTTAAGGAGAATTGTGACTTGATTATGAAAGCGTTTTAACTGATAAGGATCTCATGTTGAGATTTTAAACTCCATTGGTTAAACATGCATGTACATCTTTTGAAAACAATTTAATGCCAAATAACTTTTTAATTTAATTGAAATCATTCTCCCTCAATCAATGACATAGGTTGTTGATTGAGAGATAGAGATTTTGACAGATAAGTCCTTATGATTATCAAAAATAGAGACCGAGTTATTTTTCAAAGCATTTAGCCACAGATAAATGTTATAGAATCGTGAGCATGGAATTTGAAAACATGGTAAAACATGGCTCGTTTTTCTTTTTGAAAACCGGTTATCACCGAAATGACAATAAACCATATTTTTTCTTTCTCTCAAAACATAATTTTTGATTTTTAATTTTTGATTTTTGAATTCACCAACATCTAAAGTCCCGTGTCATTCTTTGAATGACAGCACAAAGACCGTAGATATTATCGAACCGAAAACATGACAAAAGACAATATTTTTGAAGATTTTTTTTGAATTTTTCAGATTTTTATGGATTTTGAAGGTTTTATAATTTTGTATTTTGATTTTTCGAATAGATATATACAAGAGATAGATGAAGATAGACCTTTACTCCTCGCCTTCCTCCCAAGACGCTTGAGAGTATCCGTTGAAGGCTTTTCGCCAAGACGGAAGAATAAACTCAAAACGCTCTTGAAGAGCTTTGGTGAAGATGTCGCTAACCGATATTCGCACTTACAAAAATATAGTTCCACCACACCTTTTCCACTTGTTCCCCGATGAAATGATGTCGATGTCCATATGCTTTGCTCTTGAGTGTTGAACGTTGTTGCATGAGAGAGCAATAGCACTTTTATTATCACAAGATGTAGGATTTTGTTGAATACAAAGCCATAGTCGATAATGAGATCTCATCCATAAGATTTGAGCACAACAAGATGACATGGCTATGTATTCAGCCTCTGCAGAGGAAATAGAAGTACTCATTTGCTTCTTTGACGACCAGCTCACTAGCTTATCACCCAAAACCGAAAGCACCTCCGATGTACTTCGACGCGGTATCTTGACAACTGCATGATCAAGATCTCGATAGGCCGTTAGTGACATACCTGTCCTTCGTACCATAGTCCCATATTGATGGTTCCTTGAGATACCGAAGACCCGCTTAACCGCTTAAGGTGCTTTTAGTAGGCTTAGCTCGTATCTAGCACACATGCAAACAAATGTAAGATGTCCGGTCTACTAGCTGTGAGGTACATCAGGGATCCAATCATACTACGATATTTCTTTTGGTCAATCATGATCCCTGAGTGGTCCTCATCTAGTTTGGTTCGATCATTCATGGGGGTGTCAATGTGGTCACTTGAATCAAATCCAAATTTCTTTAAAATCTCATTTGCATATTTAGATTGATTTATGAAAATGCCTCCGAGACTTTGTGAAATTTGTAATCCCAAGAAAATGACATTTGTCCCATCATTGACATTTGAAACTTTGAACTCATTTCATTAGAAAAACGATCACATTCCATTGGGTCAGTCGAGGAAAAATAATATCATCAACATAAATTTGAACATGAGTAAATGTTCACTGACTTCCTCGTGAACAAGGTAGGATCAATCGCCTTTGCTCAATCCGCTGATAGAAGAAACTTTGATAAAGGTATCATACCATGCCCTGGAGCTTGCTTTAAACCGTAGAGCCTTCTTCGCATCGATAAACGGAGTAGGATGCTCTTGATTCACAAATCCTTCAAGTTGGCCGACGATCGACTTCTTTAAGATCTCCGCTCGTAAATGCCTTCACATCCATCCGATATACTACCATGTTCTTACTAGCAAAGATTAGCCGTAAAGATTCGATTGCCTCGATTCGGCAACCGAGCAAATGATTCTTCAAAGTCTATACCCTCCTCTTGACTATATCCTTTAGCAACTAATCGGGCCTTGTTTTTCAACACATCACCATGCTCATCAAGTTTCACTTTGAAGATCCATTTTAGAGAAATAATCATAGCACACCGAGCAGTACTAACTCCCATACATCAAGTCGATCAAACTCATGAATTTCTTCTTGTATGGCATTGAACCAAATTGCCTTCATTCATTCAGCTTTTAACATCTTTTGGTTCGATCTTAGATAGTACGGAGTGGAAGAAACACCATAAGGCATCGGTTGCAAGTTGTTTCGTTGATACAGATCTAGAGGTATTTCCAATGATGTTGTCTAATGGATGATCGTAAGTCCATTTTCTGAGGTGTTCATGTGGCGCTTGTTGAGGAACCAGGTAGGAAGTCGATGTCTTCAAGAAGATGGTTCGATGATGATTCAGAGCAAATATGTTTTCAAACGGAGCATCTTCATGAGTAGCAAAGGGATTAACTTCATCATTGATGCCGTAAACAGTTCCATGATGTACATTTGAAGAATGATGATTTGTTGATGAGACAAGGATCGCCAAAGGTGCTTCGACTTAAAGATATTGAGATCAAGGATTGACTTCATTCACGTGAATATGAGCATCTTCGCTAGGATCAATACCTCATTAGTAATTGAATCATCGCTTCATCAAACATAGGATCAAACAATTTCTTTAAATCATCTTCGATGGAGGTACATGGAGTTTCTTGAGAAGAGTTTGGAACAAGAGATGAACCAATGGACTGCTTGAAGTGCGGGTCCTGAGCCGAGTGTCCAGAGCCATTTGACCGGTCACTCATCAAACGTAACGCGGAATGGTTTCCATGATATTTCGGTTCTTTTGTTATAGATTCGTATCCCTTTTTGTTTGTGCATATCCTACAAATACTCCAATGTCGACTTTAGCCCTAAGTTTCCTAAGTCTTGACCCTCATTAGTTGGATAACACAATGCACCAAACACACGTAGGAAAGAGAGATTAGGTTTTCTGTTGTGGACAAGTTCATATGGTGTCTTTCCATGAATGTGAATCGTGGAACGATTTTGTGTGTAGCATGCAAGGGCAATAGCTTCACCGCAGAAACATTGGAACTTTGAGTAAATCAAGATTGTTCGAAATGCTTCTACAAGAGTTCGATTTCGCTCTTCAACTACACCGCTCGTTGAGGAGTTCGTGGAACACTTCTTTGATGGATGATTCCAATGCTTTCATAGAATTCACTAAGTTGTTTGTTAACAACCTCGGCCCATTGTCCGTCCTGATAATTCGACCGTTTTGTTAAGTCAACCGCAGTTTGTTGATAAGTTTGATGATGACATCGAGTTTCATCCTTTCCTTCCCAGAACTTGACCTGTGAATCTAGAGTAATCATCAACTATAACTAATACATATTTCTTCCCAAAGATATTCTCAGACTCATTGGTCCACATAAATCCATATGAATTGTATGAAGAACTTCGTGATGAGTTAAGGTTTGGGTTTATGGTCATACTTTGCTTTTTCCCAATTGACATGCTGAACAAAGATGATCCTTTTCATACTTTAGACGAGGTAAACCTACATCTAAGTCCTTTCTGGAGAGATCATTGATGGTGCCAAGTTCAAGTGATTGAGACGACGATGCCATAACCATGACTTTGTTTTCGAAGCCTTTGACAAGAAGCAAATTGGAGAAGACTTCATCATATCTTCTATAGAGATGGTGTAAAGATTTGAACCACGAGTTCCTTTAACAGCCTTGCCATTAAGATCTCTAACAAAGTGGTATGTCTTAAGGCTACTTCTAGATCAATCACGTAATTGACCAACAGAGAAAGTGATTATGACCCAAACCTTCCACATAGTATACTCTAAAGATAACACTATCACCAACAACATAATCACCATAACCCTTAATTGCACCGAAATGATCATTACCAATCTAATACCCCTATGAATTTGCTCACGGTTCATGAGCCGCTAATCGCCATATATGCTTGGAACAAACAGTCCGTGCAAATTACGTAATCCATTTGAATGATTCCGCAGCTGAACACAGACAAGAATGGATAACTCGATAATTGGGAACCCCATGCAATAATGGGTTCCACTTGGTTAGTAATAAAGATTGGAACACCCACATCGTAATCGAAACATCCATATCGAAGTAGAAGCAATGGAATCATTGGGAATAGATGCAATGTCGGTGTCTCAGATTTGACCTATTCAAAGTATGTTTACTTCTAAGGGAATAGTTCTACCAAGAGGGCATCCATTTTCTAGTGGGCATAATCTTAGCAGCTGAGAACAAATGATTATTCTTATGGCCAAAAGGTATCCAATAATAACCTATCTTTATAAAAGTTCTTCCCGTGGTTTCCATCGCTTTCTAACAATTTTCGCTTTTGCCTTTTGCCTTATTTGCACGATTATTAGCATTAGCAATTTTAACTGGGCATTTGACAAAGATTAGACAAAGCATTCACACCACATTCATGATTAGCAATGTAATTCAAGCGCATGCTGATACAAGGTTTGCATAGTATCGAATTAATTAATTACAAAGACGCCTAAGGCTAATACTAGAATCAACACGATTCGCTTTATTCAACTCAAGCTTAAAGTTCCTAGATTGGTCTTCTACACTCTTCCAATGCACATTCTTAGCTTGCGAGGTCCTATCATTCCTTGTATTACCTTGAGACTTTGACTGCCGCTTTAAAGTCACCGATTACTCCCCGAGGAATGGGAACATTAGTTGGTTGATCTAATTTTTGCATTCCCGAACTTGATGTGCAAGGATCTGAAGTACTAGAAGGCACATTAGTGTATACTTTCTTAAGACTATGATTTGAGCTTTTTGCGCAGCACACTAAAGTTCACTTTCTTAGCACTAACATATCCGAATCAACTACTTGAAGGCACATTAGTGTTTCCTTTTAAGACTCGCATAGAACGGATTTCAAGCACTAGGCATAGAACAAGGCATCACAAATTTTGCCTTTTGCACCTAAGGTTAAGGATTTTGGACATGTGGCAATTACACATTCTCGCAACTCTTGAGATCGCTTTGGCTCTGAGGCAAGCAAACCTAATTTCTCTATCAAGAGGTTTGTTAATGAAATCCTCTTCGACAATCTTACCTGAGACATTCTAGACTATCCTTAAGGTGAGCACAGGATTCATGAAAAGCATGTTCATTATTCCTAAGATGAGGAGGAATATATTTAATCATTACGCTGTATTTGCAACTAAGGGTGACTTTGAGACAACATTCTTATTGAAAACAAGTGGCAGCTTTCCTTTCTCTGACTTCTCGATTCTCAACCCCTTTGTAGAGACGCTATTTTTTCGTTGTTTTGGTCACGGGTGACTTTATTGAATCATATAACTCTTTAAAATGTCGTTTAACTTTTTCATTTTCTTCTAGAAAACTCTCGCTTTCCTTTTGTAAGGCATCAACTAAGTTTTGAAGATGAAAAGTTTGAGAATTCCGAGAATCTAAAGGAGGAGGGATTTGGGACTGCCATATTGTTCGCTTGACCCTTTAATTGAGAGATTTGGGCTTTCAACTTTCTGATCGTGTTGCACTGAGCTTGAATCTGCTCATCACGCTTGTTAATTTGAAAATCGCATCAAACTCGAGCATCCGACGATGTCTTGATATTTGAAGTTTTAACATTTTCTTTAAGATGTTGATATTTTAGTTGTAAATTAAAATGCTCAACTTCCAGCTTAGAAAGATGTTTAACCAAATTGTCGGATCATCCAGCTCAATTTTCTCGCTTAGTTTAGAATTAGTTTTTTCAAGCTCAATGACACGCATCATGAGACTTTGTACAGATAGTTCATGAAATTTGGAAGCATTAATAGAGTAATTTGAAGCGGTGAAAAAGATATCTTGAGCAACACATTCAGGAATAAGAGTCTCATTTAATGTATGCAAGTTCTTCCTCTCAATCTCATTATATTTTAGTGCACGCTCATACTCACTAACTTCAGCTACCATTGCATCAAATTCCTTTTCCATTCCCTTGATATCAGCTTCTACCCCTTTTAAGACTCTCAAAGTGATCTTTCGTAGTTTAAAGAAAGGCATGACTCTTTAAATAACATTCTTTCATTTGCTCAAAACCCCTTTCTCCTTCCGTTATACCAGTTGGTGTGATCCTTTTCTTACAAGTTTTCTCAAAATCAACAAATAGTTGAAATATAACATATTGGCTAATTAAGGTCTTGCTTTTAGTGGCAATTTTTCTAGGAACAAGATGCATTGGTGTATGGGAGGATACACACGCTTCTAGGCATTTTCCATGGGAGGGTTTGTTTCAACATATATCAGCTTTTATCTAAATCCTTTTCCAAAACTTGTTCTGGAGTCAACAATGTCTGAGGCTTAAACATGTTCAAGGAAATCCAATTTTCCTTTTTGTAGTCATGGGGAGTGATAATTATTTTTTTCTTTTTGCATTTAGGATCATCTAATTTTTGTTCATTCTTCCCTAGTGACTTCATCCCATTTCTTATCCTCCCCGCACTCTAACTCAACTAGGTTTCTCGCCTAGGTTTAAGAATCTCATTGCCATCATAGATCAACACTTTGAGTGCTTTTGCTATCTTCCGCACTCGGGTTGGGTTTATCTATAATGGGAACACTATGCTTATCGCTAGGACTTAATGTTTAGTGACCATGTGAGCACTAATGGTGTTTTGTATGTACAACTTGTTTTCAAGTTTGTTTTTCAAAGTTTTCGTGATTAGAAAAAATCTCTCAAGAGTTTTGATTCCTTTTCATTAAATTCTTGCTTAAGCATTTTCACATTTTCTTGAAGTTCTTGTTTTGCTTATCGCTTTAGAAAGTTTTTCTTGCAAGGAATTTAATTCTTGTTTCAATACTTTTTCTCTAAAATTACTTTTCTAATGATTGCACGACTTGGTCATCCATTTCCTCGCCACGAAGTGGTCAACTCAAATTTAGCACGTTGTTCATAAATGGCAACTTGTTCTTTATAGGCATTTAGTTCAAATTACGTAATCATCAAAAGTGATGTATTCATCAAAACATAGTCATTGTTGATCGCATAAGATGCATCACTTGGTACACCTTCACTTTCACTTTGTTTCACATATTGATCATATGGGATAATATCGATATTACCCATATTTTCAACATTTGATTCAATAGTTTCAGCTGAATGTACTTTGTCATGCATCTTTGCACATCAAGATATCGTGATAGTTTTAATACCTCCGAGATGAGTTTGTCTGGATTACCACTAGTGGTGAAAGAGACCTTGGGAGAAACCATTGAGAAATGCTAGCCATATAAAATTGTGTGTGCCGTAGGTCCATCATCCACATCGAAGTCGTGATGCATCACAATCAACTTGAAAGGCATTCTCGATGATTGTGACCTATTTCCTGAATAGGCCGCTCATCCACATCTCGATCATAGGTCTTGGCATTGCTCAAGAAGAAATGCAATTCCTCTTCATCCAAAGTAGCACCATTGTCCCGAAGCTTGTACCAAAGATCTTATCCTCAAGTAATCCAAGATTCGCAGTGGACGCTTTGAGATGTACAGCTTCCTTGCAATGTGTCCTCACCACCACAGCTTATAACATTTGATTGACTTAGCTTGACCTTGGTTACCATTCCTTCCTCGACATCGTTACCAACATAACCTCTACCAGCCCACCTCTTCCCCGATCATATCTGTTTTTCCCGAATCGTTGCACCACGATCCTTCCATCTTTAACAAGAGCTTGATTGTGCGTGGGTTAGATGTCGCTCGGGTTGTTGTTGGTTGGGGAGAGAATTCATGTTTTGACTAATCAGAAGAGCTAGTTGATTAATGAAGTTACCCACGTGGGATCGCCTTCTCAAATTGTTTGAACATAGGATCAGAATGAGTTTGGATTACCATTACCCAAGGGTATGACTTGTGAAGCTTTGGTTGTGATTCCTATGTTTGAGTAGAAGGCAAATGAGTCATTAGACGAGCTTGTCTCACCGTTGGTTTTGAACTGATTGAGAATCAATTTTTCAAACATAGCATGTCTCTCATTCTCAAGGAGGAAGGCATAGAGTTGCTCATAGTTTGTATTCTTCAATCCTTTAGTGAGCTTCACAAATGTGACAAACTTGTGCCATTCGATTCATGTTGTTCACAAATTTTGAGTTCAATCAATGTTAGGCATAGTCATTCCGATGTTCCTCATGTCATTCACTAACTTATGAAATCTCACATAGTACTCATAGACACTCTCCTCTGGTTTCATCTTGAATGTTCAAATTGGCCATAGAGTTGGATTCTCTCTGCCTTCCATGTTAATTCTCAACCCGAGAGAAGCATCTAACATTATCCCATAATGCCTTTGCATCGTTAATGATTGATCGCCTTGTAGATGTCTTTAGGAAGACCTTGAAGAACAATGTTGAAGCCCCGATATCCGCGATCGAATCTCTTTTTCTCCTTATCCTCAAGCTCATCATACATTTTAGGTCCTGCCCATTCCATAATGTGAGTACCATCTTCATTAGTATCAAGTATGTCTCTAGTCGGCTCAACTCGATATGGTCCTTCATCAATGGATTTGAGAATGTTGACACCAGTTTCCTTCCCAAGGCAAGCATAATCTGATTCGCTTGAGCCCAAGAATCGTAGTCGGGCCTGGTGCTACATGGGTGGATCTAGTATCCGAGCCACCGCTTGAACATCCTCGCAAATGCTGGAGATGATGAGGAAGTAGACATGTTTACAGCTTATACGGATTTTATAACTCTATGATTAAACCGGAAATAGATTCTTCATGGATTTTACTAAATCAAGAGAAACCGTAAACAATCACCAAGTCGCTAAGAAAAATGCACTAAGTCGCTAGAAGATAATGCACTAAGTCGCTAGAAGATAATGCACTAAGTCGCTAGAAGATAATGCACTAAGTCGCTAAGATAATGCACTAAGTCGCTAACGCTTAATTCGCTACACCACTAAGTCGCTAGATTCCCAAGTCACTAGACAAATGCAAGTCGCTAGTAGTAACTCGCATCCCAAGTCGCTAGCGAATTTTTGGCAAGAATTGCTACTCAAGTCGCTAGGAATACAAGTCGCTAAAGAGCAACTCACTACTGCACCAAGTCGCTACCAATTGTGTCAAGCACCGTAGTGGAGAGTCCACTACTTTTATCAGAATCGCTAGGTAAGTCGCTAGCTACAAACCTCAGAACTCGCTACAAAAATGTGAAGCAAGTCGCTACGAAGAAACTTTTCCGCTCAAGTCGCTAGCATGAAAAACACATAAACACCACTTTTCAATCCAAAAACAACCCAACCAAGATGATTCAAACCTTCTAGATCAAAACCTAAACACTTGTGATGATTCTAAACATAAAAGTACAACCAAAATCAAAACTTTAACACTAGAAATCAATCAAATGATGCAAAAACCACTAAACTTTTTCAAACTCAAAACCACCTAAAAATCACTAGAAATCCAAAGATGCAAGATGATCTAACCGCTCTTGATACCAATTGTTGGATATAACTTTCACATACACATCAAACCATAACACAAAGTAACATATAGATGGAATTCTAGAGAGAGAAAGTTAGAGGTTTAGGGAACTTAGTGAGAGAAAGTGAAAGATATTATTATGAGCTCCAAATCTCTACCTTGGGAGGTAGAGAGTATTTATAGTCATTACATAAATCACACATCGGGTCAGGATCAGCATACAAGGTAAAGACTCCGTCTCACTGTTACTTAAACTAAATACTACTTAACTAAATATTACTATGACTACGAGCTTTCTAACGATTACATATACTTGAGGTGACCGACTATTTAATACTCGGGAATTTCTAATTCCTAACC